>OX456526.1:46952956-47552956 GCA_949748255.1 Eustalomyia histrio | reverse complement strand
ATCCTGCTCTCATATAAAGGGTGATATTTAAAAAATTTGGGTTTCGAAAATTAAAAAAAAAAAAACAGAAAATTTACAAAAATGAATGTAATATTTATTTTGGGCGGCAATATATGAATGCCACGTTATGATATCGCGTGCCATGACATGGCCCAAAAACCGCACCATAAAGTGCACCTTTCAGGGTGCATAGGCAGCTCTTGAACTGTGTCTGGCTGATCTTCACACTACATTCGTCGCTGACGTCAATTTTCAACATTTCTCACACAGCATGAAACTTTATAATAAAATTTAATGATTTGCCAGCGCTGTTCGTTTGTTTGTCTATTCATGGTGAATTAGCAAACCTTACACCAAAAGCATTTGCACTGGAAAACCAAATAGCAAAAAAATCTCCCTTTACTTTGCGAGTTATTTAATTTCAGTTTTTCTATGGATTTTATTTTTACGAATAACAAATATAATTTATAAAAAGTAGATATTTTTAATTTTTAGTGGATATTTTTGAATTTATAGTAGATATTTTTTGTTTTTATCGTATATTTTCTTAGTGATTATTTTTCATTTTTTTACTGCATAATTTAACCGGATATTTTCGTTTTTTTATTACATGAAAGTACATGCCCTGCGAATAACAAACATATGCAGTACTTCGTCTATGAAGAAGTAGTAGGTAAAAATATTGTTTCTGTTATCCACCTGCGTAAAAAACTTAATATGTATACATACGTGCCCTGATCTACCCTCCCCAAATTGAAAACACGTTATAAAAATATACGAAAATAAAAAAAAAACAATTAAATACAAAAAATTTAAAAAATAATATGTGTGTCGTGTAATTTGAGGCAAACAAGTACACATACAAGTAGTTATAAATTAAGAATTGTTAAAAATGCTGCCAAGTATTAGAAATTCTTTGCTTTTCTCTTTTAAATGTAAACAAACATATTTGTCATACAAATTTTAAATTATTTTAAATTATTTCCAAGGGAAGGACTTACATACATATTGTAAGCAGCTTACCCCTTTCTCTTACAAGGTTTGTGCAAAAAATGTGATATCACACGTAAAGAAAAAACATTGTTGGGAGAATCATTCGAAGAGCATCATATATTTTTGGGTTTATGATTGTGCCAACCATAGTCGTACTAGGGTGTCCCAAGAAGAACGCAATTTCTAAATCTGGCAACATTCGAAGTGTCATTGTTTGACATTTGAACAATTGTTATTGTTTGCTAGTAGAAGGTACGAGGTTAGTAAAAATGGAGCGCTACACGAATGAACAACGCATTCTCATTGTGAAATTGTTTTACCAAAATGGTGAAAGTTTTGCGGCTACAGTTTGCAAATTGCGATCAATTTGGGGTCACAATAATGCTCCAAAAGAGTCAACTGTAAAGAGATTAATGGATAAATTTGCCGAAACTGGGTCTGTTAGTGATGTAAAGACAACAACGCGCCATCGACCAGGTCGATCGACCGAAAATGTCGCAGCTGTACGTGATGATGTCGCTCAAACTCCATCCACCTCAATTCGACACCGAGCTCAGAAAATTGGTGTCTCCAAATCCACTTTGCTGCGAATTTTGACTAAAGATTTGCATCTTCATGCATACAAAGTTCAATTGACTCAGGAACTGAAGCCAGCTGACCATGGACAGCGAAGGGAGTTCGTTAATTGGGTATTGGAGAGACAACATGAAAATGCTGATTTTGCTGATAAAATCATCTTTAGAGACGAGGCCCATTTTCATCTTGATGGCTTCATCAATAGGCAGAATTGTCACATTTGGGGTGAGGAAAATCCTCGAGTGATTCACGAGAAGCAAATGCATCCTCAACATGTCACTGTGTGGTGTGGTTTTTGGGCTGGAGGAATCATTGGACCTTTTTTTATGAAAATGAGGCAGGTCAAGCGCAAACAGTCAATGGTGTTCGGTATCGGGAAATGATAACCAGTTTTTTCTTGCCTAGAATTGAAGAAATGAATGTGGAGGGCATGTGGTTCCAACAAGACGGCGCCACATGTCATACAGCCAGAGAAACAATTCAATTGCTGCATCAGTCATTTCCCGGTCGTATTATTTCGCGTTTTGGAGATCAGAATTGGCCGCCTAGATCGTGCGATTTAACACCATTAGATTTTTTTCTTTGGGGTTTTTTGAAGTCGATGGTTTACGCGAATAATCCGACGACGACTCAAGCCTTAAAAGAGGAAATTGGACGCTGCATTAATGAAATACCGCAGCATTCATGCAAAACGGTCATTGAAAATTTCATTAAAAGATCGCGTGCATGCCAGCAAAGCCGCGGCGGCCATCTGCACGATATATTGTTCCATACATAACCTCATTCTGTCTACTTTACGATATAATAAAGTTTCACGATTTTTTTTAAATATCTGTGTTTTATTTAAAATTTAAAAATTGCGTTCTTCTTGGGACAACCTTTATATTATGGTTATTATATTATGATAATAAATTCCCTATATTTATCCTCCTTTATTCGATCTTCAATATTATAATATATTATTACTTAAAATCGAGTTCAAGATCCTTTTATAAAAAATAATAATAATGATTATTTATTATTTCTTTTCCTCCAATATTGCGTCACCACATTGGGTGACTTCTTCAGGGAAATTATATAATTATTATTATTTTTTATAAAAGGATCTTGAATGATATATAAGTTTTTATTTTTGAAAAAAAATTATATAATTTCCCTGAAGAAGTCACCCAATGTGGTGACGATATATTGGAGGAAAAGAAATAATAAATAATCATTATTATTATTTTTTATAAAAGGATCTTGAACTCGATTTTAACTAATAATATATGATAATAAATTCCCATAATTTTACCATAATATTGACCCTACAGTTATTTTATGATCCAAAAATTACCATATTATGATTCTATATAAACATATTATGATGTTGAATTTATCATAATATGATTGCTTGAAATCATAGTATGCTCAGAATGTTATTACATTATGGTCCCCATAACTATATTATGATTTCTGGAATATCATAATATGATCCATATAAAATCTTTATATAGTATCATTTTGACAATGAATTGATTATTGTTAATAATATTACATGTATAAGGAATTTTCAAATAAAAAATAAACTGCATCTTAATAGGTTAACTGATGAAATGTTTTAATGCCACATGAAAGGTATTTTCTACCCATCTGATATTTCTCCAGTTTTAGTAAACAATATATGATTGCTGTTTTTGAGACATATTGGTTTTTATGAAAACAAGATAATACTCGTATTAGGACTGTAAATGTCAAAGTCATGTTTTATTTGATGTATAATTATTCATTGATTGTTGGCTGCATTTTATGGTTGCATAATTATCATATTTTTTTCATAGTCAGAATTTTTGTTACCACAGTATGGTTACAGCTAATCATGTTATAAAATAGAAGGTGACAATCATAAATTAGTGAAATATTTACTATAATAATGATGGTAGCGACCATGTTGATGGTTAGACAACCAATAATATAGTTGTGACAACCATACTTGATTGCAGCAAGCACAATATAGAAGCAGTGGTCATGTTGCAACCATGTTTTTTCTCTGCGTGCATTAATATCAAGGGGCCTATACATGTTTAACCGAGTAAACGCCAAATTATTTTTGTGTTTTTGATTGTGGAATAAAAAATAATTAGTCATTTAGCGCGTTGTGCTAAATGAAATAAATTAGAATAAAATATATAAATTAATATAATCCTACGAGACATGAAAAATGAGCTTAATATAAGCCATGAAATTACAGCTTTTTATATATGCTGAAAACCGCACTTATTTTTCACAAAATAATGCTTCCCAGTGGAAATTCACCATATAAAAATCATATCATATGTACACAGATTTGTCCATTTTGTTACATTACAAATCTGCTTACAGGTAAGCAAGATTTTTTACGGCAAAGTCCATATACGAAAACAGCTTTCGTGCAAAGGCGAGAAAAGTCAGGATTCTCGTCAACTTTACACTTGTAAAGATATAGATATTGAAATAAAATTCGAAAAACAAAGCTTTTTTTCTAAAACAAAAAATATTCAAGTCAGTGTACGTGAAATTAAAAAAAAAAAACAACGAAATAAAAGAACGCTTTTTAAAATCAAAATTTTACAAATAAAGTTCAACAAATATTTATTTAATTTCATTTGGTGGTTTTGAATTTAAATTTATGTTTTACATCAATTACATTTGGAGTCATTGCAAAAGATTTTGAAACAATCTAATTGAATTTGTTGGCTTTTGATTTTACTAAACATTTGCACGTAGATATTCCACGTTCCCATGATATCTGTGCTGCTTTTTATTTTTCAAAATTCTATGTAGTTCACGTGTTTTTTTTTAAGTATTCCCGAATAAATAAAGTTTTGCATTTTTGCAATATTTCTGTAAATTTACGGCTTATTTTCAAAAAATTATCAAAAGTAGAAGATCAAAGCTTTCACATGAGTTACGAAATTGTAAAAATAATTG
Organism: Eustalomyia histrio; assembly: GCA_949748255.1. NCBI lineage: Eukaryota > Metazoa > Arthropoda > Insecta > Diptera > Anthomyiidae > Eustalomyia > Eustalomyia histrio. The sequence goes on along the minus strand of OX456526.1, from coordinate 47,548,438 downwards.
CTTAAATAGTTGGATCAGTTTAAACATGGGGAATTAATCCGACTTTAAACCGCTAAAAATATCCAATGTTAAGCATCGCTATACCGTGAATTTATAAAAACCAAATCAGCATAGGTATCACACGCACGTAGAATATAACATACATGTCCAATTTTTTTTAGTGATATCCATGTAATGATTCTTTGCTTTTTTAATAGCATTCGATATTTTTTAATTTCGATTGATATATTTTGAATTTCAACTAATGTTTTTTAATTTTGAAGCAGCCCATGTTAATATAATGTAGTATTTTTCTTTATTTTTTCTATTGAAGTCTTATTTGTATTATTTAATTATAATTTTTGGTATGTGATCGTGCATCAGCGTGAGCTAATAATCGCCCACGTGCCCAGCTTAAATCTGAACAGTCTATTTTTAAAATTTGTTAGCAAAAGTTAAAAAATTAAGAGTTTTCGCTTTTATTTAATAATTTTATTTGCTAACTACAGTAGAAAATATCGCAATCATATTTTATAAATCACGGCATAATGACTACATCTTTATTTTTTTCAGTAAATAATAAAAATTTCAAAATTAAAGTTTAAGCTGAAAATTCCATAAAATAAATTCCATAAAATAAACTTTTTCCATTTTTAAATAAAAACAAGAAATGTATTTGTTATATTTTTCATTTTTGCAACAATTTTTTTAAATTAGTTAATTTAAGAAGACAAATGACCCCCAGGGATCTTTAGCCATAGATGCTTTGTGCCACTTAGGGCGTCCTTTTTTGTAGTTCTGTTGAGGAGAGCCATTAATTAACTATGAAATGGATCTATGGATCAGTGTCCTCCCAAAAGCGGAAGTACTCCGAAAGTGGAAAAATACTTACACAATGAGTGTTAAGTACTTTCAAATGTATGGTAAAATATATTACCTTTACGATAGAAACCGTTTCATATATAAAATTTTTTATCAATTTAAGGGAAAATTTTCACTTCAAAGAAGTTCTATTTAACTTGATGTTAAAAAATATTTTCCTATTTTGAGGGAATTAGTTCCTAGTTTTTAATAAAATAAGTTATCTAATAAACTTAAATAAAATACATTTTATTTTAAAACCAAGGAAAAATATCCTAACTGAAAGTAAAATTTTAGATGATTCATAAACTAATTAAGAGGAAATCTTGCTGTTTTCTTATAACAATTTAGTTCTCAAAGAAAATTTTTCTATATTTCTGAAATTTTTAACAAATTTTAAATAAAATTTGTTTCTTAATTTCAAGGAATATTTTATTAAATTTCGGTAAAAAGTGTCTTATTATTATTTGGACAAAAAATACTTTAAAGAAAATATCATTTTGTTGCTTTTGTTTTCCGTAACACTGCCTATAAGTCATTTTTTGGCTTTAAACCACAGTGCAACACAACACGCTGTGACATATGACATAAAACAGATACAAATAAATTTAATATCACTCATACGTCATAGTTTCACTAAAATGCTAAACATGAATTTAATATAACTCATACGCCATAGGTAATTTTTTCTTCAAAACTAAAGCACTGCAGAACACTGACAACAAAGCACCGTTAATCGGCGCACACCCAATTGTGATGTCATTCGGATATGTGATAAAGGGATAGAAAATAGGAGATACATATTAATTGGTAAAAACATTATTTTTCAAATGGATCCAGGACCCAGAATAAATCTATAGAATTTTTATATTATATTGCTTATTATACTAAGTAGCTAATAATCTAAATGATCAATACAGTAGTTTTATTTAATAGTTTATTTGGAAAAATATTTTTTCGATTTAACCAAAAATAAAAAAAGTGTACTAAAAATACCCATTAGGTTAATTTATTTTTAATTATTTTAATTGTATCCACAATCGTATATTTTTTCAAATGAATTAAAGAGGATTATTCACGCTTAATTATTTTTATTCGCGATGCCAAAAATTCATGAGAGGTCGTTAATGTGTTTTTCTTGCATATTTTAATAACCTTCTTGGTCAAGATTTCAACCCTATCTACATGCAGTAAAAAATTTGGTTAATTTTCAACTGAAATTTGGTTAATACAACTCAAATCAAATCCCCATAACTCTCATGACGAAGCTCTTATTTCAGAGTTTAGACCCTTTCGGTTTTAGGCCTTTTTTGTAGGTATGCTCTTTAAATTGATATGCATGTGAAATTTTTCGATGTAAGGGTAAGAGTTATTTTTGGGGTCTAAGGTTCAAATCAATATTTCTTAAAATGCTTACCTTTTTCTTTTTTTCTTAAAAAATATAAGTTAAGGCAATATTTATTCATTTTACAATTTTGATACGTTGACACAATACTTTAATTACAACACAGTACTTATTTATTGTGATTTCGTAATTTCCCACACTAATTGTTGCTAACGTTTGCGTCTGCACTTTTGTTCAAAACAAAAGTGTCATGTTCGCGCTACACGCGCAACCATTTATTTGATTATTCAGCGGGAATGTTATTAAGCTGTGAAAATAAAATGATAATGTTGTTCTTTTGGTAAGTTAGTCTTAAGTTCGTAGTATTAAGATACGGAACAGAAAAAAAGCACATAGTGCTGTTAAATAAAGAGACGATTATTAAAACCAAACACAAGTGTTTAATTTAATTGGCGCCCGAGCACCGAGGACCTGAAAGGAAGAATAAAGATCCATTAGGTTCAAAAACTAAAGCCTTGACGTGGCTCCCTAGTAAAATTCGAAAAACTCAAATTTAAACGGGTGCGTACGTTAGTCGCGGCCTGTCAAGCTAGTTAAGAAATTTAAAAACTACAAATAATATAAAAGTATAAAAAAGCTAATATAACCAATTAACATTCTATGGAAAATCAGTGAAAAAAAAAATTACAAATAAGTGAACCTTTAAAGAATTTTAACTATGTGTAACAAATAAATTCATATAAAATTTTAACTATGCGTAACAAATAAATTCATATAAGTAACTAACATTTTTTTTTTTGAGAAACTAAAAAAATAAAAACTGAAGCAAAGTAAATAAGATTAACAAATAAATACATCTAATGAATTAACAGTTATCAAGTGAACCTTAAGAAAATTGAAAGTACAGATAAAATTAAAAAGTACTAGAAGCAAACAAGTGAACTGTGAAGGTGCAAATAAAATCGAGAGTACTAAAAGCAAACAAGTGAACTGTGACTGTGGAAAATTATTGAAAGACCAGGGAAATTTGTGAACCAGATACAACAAACCAGCAACGGCAACAACATCAATACCAACATGATCCGGATTATATTACTGTAAGATTGAATTGAATACTATTTAAATAAATAATTGATAAGTTAAGAATATTGAATCTTGATACAAAATTATCGTCTCTGATAGGGAATCAAAAAAGCCACCTAGAATATTTTTTTTTTACATTGATTTGAATCAAATTAAATTAAATTAAAGTAAAGGGATACAGAAATTATTTGATAAAATGAGCCAAGAGGAACAATTAGCGGCATCATTGTCGAAATTAAATTTCGGTACTTCTACGAGTAGTACTAATTCATTATCTTCATTTACTAACAATCAGAAAAAAGAACTTTTGAACTTGATATCAACGACAGTTTCTTCCATTTTAAATCCTACTACAGAGCAGGACGAGGAAATTACAGTAGATTTTAGTAGAAACTCCGAATCGTCAGAACGTGTACCTGATGTGGTCAAATGTCTTAGGGAATTTTCCGGGAAACCGGGAGAGTTCAATTCCTGGAGAAAGTCTGTGGATCGCATACTCCTAATGTATGGCCAGAATAGGGACACGCCTAAATATTTCGCTATCCTACACACGATTAGGCACAAAATTATAGGCGAGGCCGATGCGGCGCTCGAATCATATCGAACGCCACTAAACTGGGAAAAAATTAAGAAGTGCTTGATGCTTCATTACGCAGACAAGAGAGATGTCGGTACCCTCGAGTACCAAATTACAACTCTTGCCCAACGCGGCAACTCCGTTCAGGAGTTTTATCAACAGGTCTACCAGTACCTTTCTCTGATTTTGGACAAGATTGATTGTCTAGAGTTAGGAGAGGAAGCTCTATCCGCAATGACGGCGGCGTATAGAGGGAAGGCTCTTGACACCTTTATAAGGGGCTTAAATGGCAATTTGCCAAGTCTTCTGAGCGTAAGGGAACCAACGAGTTTACCACAGGCTCTACAAATGTGTCTGAAATTGGGCAATTTGAACTATCGAACAGTTCATGCCAATAGTATGGAAAAGGCGCGACCAAACGTTAGATCTGCTGGTCATCAGCGATCTCCCCCGGTGGTACGACCGTTTTACCCAGAGCTTACTAACCCACATGGGAATTATTTTCCTGGGGCGGGTAACATCTACCCATATGGGCAAAATAGATTTGGTCCCAACCGACCGAATTTTCCACCACCTCGTCCACCCAAGCCACCGGTACCAATGGAGGTGGATCGGTCAGTGCAGACGAGGCAGGTCAATTATCAGAATAGACCAATGTATCAGCAGGCACAGAACTTGGGACGGCCAGTCTGGCAAAATTCCCCTAATAACTTCCCCCAAGGTGGCGGTAACCAGGCTGAAAAAAGGCCACCATCACAGAATACTCCACAACCCAATAAGGTTCAACGCGTTTTTAACACGGAAGCGGCGGAATCTATTCCGTTCGAGTATACCGTAGAGGGAGGGGAGTATTATGAAGACCATGAAAATTATCCTCCTGAGTACGAAGTGCAGTACGACGATAGTGAGCAAACAACCCCGATAATGACGATGTTAATTTTTTAGATTAAACTCTTCCTCACTGCCGTATTTTCTTTTTAAGATGAAAAACGGCAATGAGTTAAAATTCCTTTTAGATACTGGATCTAATAAGAACTACGTTAAGCCTACCTATATTCGAAACCCCATTCCAAACAAACCCTTTTTTGCAAATTCAATTGGCGGAGCTGTTAAGATCACCCACCACACAAATATTGATATTTTCAACAATGAGATAGGCAAACTAAAATTTCATATTTTACCTAATATTAACACTTTCGATGCCATAATAGGCAATGACACTTTGAAAAGCTTGAATGCAATTATTTTTACTAGGGAAAATTACTTTACACTGTTAAATAAATATCGATATCCTATTCATCAATTGCAAATTAATGCTATAGCGCATACTACACTAAGATTGGATCACCTGTGTCCAGGGGATAATGAGAAATTGAAACAACTTTTGGAATCCCATCCAACCTTGTTCTCCGAACCAGATAGAAAACTCACTTACGTTACAAATATCAGGGCGGAAATTAGAACTAAAAGCGATAGACCAATTTATTCGAAAACGTATCCGTACCCAATGCCCTTAAAGAGGGAAATAGACAGACAAATTGAGGAGTTACTAAACGATGGCATTATTCGTCCATCGAAATCCCCCTATAATTCCCCGGTATGGATCGTACCAAAGAAGCAAGATGCTTCGGGAGAGAGAAAGTTTCGTATGGTAGTCGATTATCGTAAACTGAACGAAGATACCATACCAGATAAATATCCTATTCCGGATATTAACACAATTTTGGCTAATTTAGGATCGAATAAGTATTTTTCAACTATTGATCTTAAGAGCGGGTTCCACCAAATTGCTCTAAACGAAGCCGATATTGAGAAGACTGCCTTCTCCGTCGCCAATGGAAAGTTCGAATTCACTCGACTTCCATTCGGGTTACGAAATGCGCCCGCTATTTTCCAACGCACCTTAGATGATGTGCTTAGGGAACACATTGGTGTTCGTTGTTATATTTATATCGACGATATAATTATTTTCAGTAAGACTAAAGAGGAACATCTCGACAATTTGAACATTATCTTTGACACTTTGGAGAAAGCCCGCCTGAAGGTGCAGTGCGATAAATGTGAGTTCATGAAGGAGGAAACTGAATTTCTCGGTATCATTGTTTGCCAAAAGGGCATTCGCACCGCGTCGAAGAAAACAGAGGCTATTATGAATTTTCCGAAACCGGGAAATGTCCATGAGTTGCGTTCATTCTTGGGAATGACAGGTCATTATCGCAGATTTATAAGGGCATACGCTCAAATTGCCAGACCTCTTACCGAAATACTTAGGGGAGAGTTAGGAAGAATACCCAAGAATTTGTCTAAAAAGACACGAATAAATTTCACTGAACAACAAACTGAGGCTTTTAATCAGTTAAAAAGATGTCTGACATCAGACGATGTAATGCTTCATTATCCGGACTTCGATAAGTCATTCGAGTTAACTACAGATGCATCTGGGTATGCTTTGGGAGCCGTACTTTCGCAAGATGGAAAGCCAATCAGCTTTCTCTCTAGAACGTTAAGTAGAGCAGAGGAAAATTTCGCGGCAAACGAGAAGGAAATGCTGGCGATAATTTGGGCTTTACAGTCCCTCAAATGTTTCCTATACGGATCGAAAAAGGTCAGAATTTTCACCGATCACCAACCTCTGACTTTCGCTCTCAGCAACAAGAATACAAATGCGAAAATGAAAAGGTGGAAGGCACAGTTGGAGGAATATAATCATGAGCTCATTTATAAACCAGGCAGCACGAATGTGGTTGCAGATTTCCTCTCAAGACCACCAATACCAAATGTTAATTCTGTTACTGTCCATAGTAGCGATAGCTCTTCCGAAAACTTGATACCATCTGTGGAAACGCCCGTTAACGTTTTCAAGAATCAGGTTTTCATTTCGGAAGCCTCCGAAAGTTCGTATAAATTCGAAATTATTTTTCCTACTTACCATAGACATCTAATAAACGAAGAAGCGTTTTCCGAGGAATCACTGAAGGCACTTCTGAAAAGGTACTTGAATCCGTCAGTTATAAATGGTATTAAGACTACGGAACCGATAATGCTGAAAATTCAGGCAATCTATCCAACTTACCTCGGGAATTATAAGATTCGGTTTGCACAACAGGTGGTAAAGGATATTACCAGTGCAGAGGATCAGGATAAGATTATAATAGAAGAGCATAATCGTGCTCATAGGAACGAAAAGGAAAATAGACTGCAGATACTCGAAAGATTTTATTTCCCTGGTATGGCAAAGAAAATTAGGAAGATAACGAAAATATGCAAAGTCTGTAGAGAAAATAAGTATGACCGACACCCTAATAATACGAAATTGGGAGTCACACCTTTACCGGAATTCCCGGGGCATACAATTCATATTGACATATTTTCAACGGACAAACACAAGGTCCTTACCTCCATAGACAAATTCTCCAAATTGGCTGTGGTTAAGGAAGTGGATGGGAAGAGTATTGAGAATATAAGGAAACCACTAAGGGAAATAATATTTTACTTTGGAGTTCCAAAGGCAATAATTTGCGACAACGAGAAAACATTTGGTTCACAACCAATAAAGTTTATGTTGGAGAATGAATTCAATATTAAAATATTCACTGCACCGCCTTACAAAAGCGAAGTGAATGGGCAAATCGAAAGGTTCCATTCGACTTTGGCAGAGATTATGAGATGCCTGAAGCATGAATATCCTGAGAAGGGTTTTAGGGAACTTCTGGAGTGGTCCGTAAATGAGTATAATCATTCCATTCACTCCGTCACGGGAAAAAGACCCGTCGATGTATTTTTTGGTAGACCCACTTCATCCGACCCTGATAACATACAAGGGGTCAGAAGGAAAATATTTCGAAAATTAAAGGCGAAACAGGAAAGGGATTTGCTGTATCATAACAGAAAAAAACAGGATATCGTTGATTATGAGGTAGGGGAGAAGATATTTGTCAGACAAAATAAAAGATTAGGGACTAAGCTTTCAAGGAGATTCAAGGAGGAAGTAGTTAAGGAAAACAAGAATTCCACTGTGACAAGGACCATATTAGAAGTTAATTTAACCACATCATTTTTCTTTTAGAACATTTATTTATTTAAATCTTCCTTTCTGCTACGGTTGGGTTGAGGTACTGGACTATTCTCAGGCCGAGACCATTATTATCGAAGATGGCACTGGGAAAATACAAACGGGAACCTATAGAATTCTACATACCATTAATTTAACGGATTATTCCTCACTTGTGGAGGATCTGAAAACCGATCTAGGCAGAAACATACCTTCATCTCATCCATTGCATTCATTCATCTCAGAAGAAATTAACAACATAATCATAACCATTAACAACATCATTCCTAAAATCAAGAACAAACGCTCATTAAATTTCATAGGTTCTGCTTGGAAATGGGTTGCGGGAAACCCAGATCATGACGATCTTACTGCCATAAATAACAAGTTCGAGGAGATAATAGAGAATAACAACCAACAACTTGTAATTAACAAGAACATTTTTGATAAAATTAACAATATCACCCGAGTAAGTAATTCGATTTTGAAAACACTGAAGAGCAGTGGCGAATTTCAGACTGTACTAATACTGCAGTATAAATTTAAAATCGACATCCTGAAGGAAGAAATAGAAAATATTAACAGAGCAATTCATCTCACAAAAGCTAACATTATTAACACATTCTTATTATCAAACCAAGAGGCTCATAGTATTAATAATATTTTTTTGGAAGAAAACATGCCATTTGATTCCCTAGAAGAAGCATTAAATTTCGCGGAAGTTCAGATCGCTTTCAAAGAAAATATATTGATTTACATTATAAAATTACCAAAAACGGGAACCGAAACTTGTAATTCTTTTAAAATAAAACCATTAAGCAAGAATGAAACAATTATAAAAATAAATTTTGAAAATACATTGAATTGTAATGGAAAATATTATGGCATAAAGAATAACTGTAAAATAATTGACAATATAAAAATTTGCAAACAAAATGAAATTGTTGATCTAGAAAATGAATATTGTATTAAAAATATTTTAGAAAACAAACCGTACGATTGTATTGTTACAAACACAGAACATATTGAAAATGTAATAGAAATAAGTAATGGATTGGTTTTGTTAAATGAATTCAAAGGAAAGGTTAAGATGCAAAATAATACAAAATGCTTAAATGGTTCATATTTGATAAAATTTTTTAATGAAAATATAATTGTGAATAATTTGACTTTTACAGCTTTAGAAACACACAGCTTGAGGCCATTGCCTGCATTAATCAAACATTCGAATTCTCGTTCGCAATTCGAGGAGGTGTTATCCCTCAAATTCATGAAGGATTTAAACATTAGAAATATAAAGAAAATTAAATCCTTAAACTTGCTAGTCAAATCTAGCATGGGTACATATTTTGGGCTTTTAGCCCTTATATTAATTATAATCGGGATCCTTAAGTGTAGAAACCGCAACACAGCGGAAATTGTTATTAAAAATATTGATCCTCCCCAGGTGCCGACTAAGTCAGTTCCAAGGCACATCAGTCTAAACGACATCCCATACTTTTAAACCAATCGGGGACGATTGGAATTTAGGAGGGAGGAGTTAAGGCAATATTTATTCATTTTACAATTTTGATACGTTGACACAATACTTTAATTACAACACAGTACTTATTTATTGTGATTTCGTAATTTCCCACACTAATTGTTGCTAACGTTTGCGTCTGCACTTTTGTTCAAAACAAAAGTGTCATGTTCGCGCTACACGCGCAACCATTTATTTGATTATTCAGCGGGAATGTTATTAAGCTGTGAAAATAAAATGATAATGTTGTTCTTTTGGTAAGTTAGTCTTAAGTTCGTAGTATTAAGATACGGAACAGAAAAAAAGCACATAGTGCTGTTAAATAAAGAGACGATTATTAAAACCAAACACAAGTGTTTAATTTAATTTATATATGTTTAATATTGATGTAAAAAAATTAGGGTGGATAATCGATTCATTTCTGAGTTATAGCCAAAAATATTGCCGTAAGTACATGAGTCGCCCACATTGCATTGTATTATTAACAAACATGTTATAATGAAAATCCATTATTTTCATATTAATTTTTATTAAATTCTTTAAAAAAAACTTTCATTATACCCTTCACCACAGGTGGAAGGGTATATAAAAGTTTGTCATTCCGTTTGTAATTATACCCTTCACCACAGGTGGAAGGGTATATATAAGTTTGTCATTCCGTTTGTAACTTCTACAATATTGATCTTAGACCCTATAAAGTATATATATTCTGGGTCCTTATGAAGAGCAAAGTTGATTTAACGATGTCCGTCTGTCCGTCTGTCCGTCTGTGTGTTGAAATGGGTTTTCCGAAGAACCCAGACATGATGAGAACTTGATTGTTTTTTTTATTTCTGTTACATGTGATCCATTTCTGTTTGCTATTAACAATCAGACAGATCGGTTAATAAATGGCTGAGATATTAGCAAAAAACCAGGACTACCTCTAATTTTTCCGGTTAAATCCCTTTGTTTAATATGTATGTAGATCTTTACGCATAACAAACACATCCATGTGTTAAAATTCTTTTCTTTCGTCTCCACCTTTTATACACAAACAACACACATACAAAGATTTGTCATTTAAATAAAAACTAAACAAATCTCTAATGAACGAAGACTTTTATATATGTACCTCTACTGACAATGATTTTGTGTGAGCTTCAATAGCTCAGTTGTCTAGACGCTATGTCACAAATACTTTTTTTCTCTAAGGCCGCGGGTTTATGGTTCTAATCCCGGTCAATTCATTTTTTTTTGGACATTTTTTTTATTATTTTCTTAAGACTTTTTTTTTTGTTTATTTTTGTTTTTTTTTTACATTTAATAATTAATTTATATAAAATTTTATATTAATAATTAAATAATCCATAAATAGGCTAAAAACATCAACATTTTTATAAGAACCCTCTGATACAAACAAAATACAAACGTTTTTATACCCTTCAACACAGGTGGAAGGGTCGCGGGTTCGAATCCCGGTCAATTCACTTTTTTTTCGTACATCTTTTTTATTTTCTTAAGATTTTTTTTTAGTTTATTTTTTGTTTTTTTAACATTTAATAATTAATTTAAATAAAATTTAATTTAATTAATAATGAAATAATCCATAAATAGGCTAAAAACATCAAAATTTTTATAAAAACCCTCTGATACAAACAAAATACAAACGGTTTAATTTCTATTTTTTGCTCCGATTTAAAAGAATTTATAAAAAGATTTTTAAACCATTTTATTTCTCACATATTAAGAAAATTTTATACATAATTTACCTTTGAGTGCAACTATTTTAGGTCATAACTTATAATAATTTATAAAAAAAAATTATAAACTATTTTCCTTCAAATTTTTAAAATTAAGCTAAAGAAATTACAAATATTTTTAATAAAAAAGCGAAATAAAATTACAAATGCAAATTTGCCAGCTAAATCAAACGTTTTTGTAGAAATAAAACACATGCAGTTGTAGTGATTTCTTTTAACGATTTGTTGAAATTCTTTTCTTTCACCTCTTAACCTTTTATACACAAACACTATTCTAGAGCTGTAATATGACCTATGGATACGTCTTATATAGCAAAAGATCGAAAATCTTTAGTATAACATATTTGCTGAAAAACTCGAAAATATCGGTTCAGATACAAAAAAGTTATGCCCAAAACATATTTTTTTTAAATACCTATTTTCTGTAACCATAAATCTTCCCGAGTCCAAGTTTTATCACCAAACCAAATGGTTAATTTCCTCTTAAAGGCGTCCATATATAAATCTGTCCATTCCATATATGACCACATATAAACTTCAGTTTTTTCCCAACCATGGTGAAGGGTATATAAGATTCGACATAGCCGAATTTAGCCGCTCTTACTTGTTTTGTTTTATAATTTGTCATATTTATTATTTCCTGAAGATGCTACACATTGGAATAGCGAAATATTGAAAAATAAATAATATTTGTATAAAAAAACAAACCTTAAGCTCAAAAAATGAATTAGTTATATGACTATTACATGTTTAAAATAATAATATTATAACAAATAAATAACAAATTCAAGAAATATTTTTTTTTTTAACGTAAAACTTTTATTTTATTAACTTAAACTAGAAAATTAGAAAAATGGTTTTAATTTAGAATATAAATAGCAACATAATAAAAAGAAATTAGTTATTAGAAAAAAATTCAAAAATAATTGTATTTTCATTTAAATCGGAAATGGAAAATCAGAAAATGCCCTTTTTCTGATTAAGATGTGATGAAGTTCTGCACCCCTTCTGACCTTCTTGTTATCTATACCACTTATCCGGCCAAAATGAAATACAACTACTATTTATGGGCAGCAGTTTCAAAGTATATATTGAAGCTTTTGGATAGTGTGTAAAGCAGGGCGTCGGCGCTCATCAGTGACAGTAGGTATCCCGTCCTATTGATACATTGGAGCATCGTCAAGGGAACTTATCTCTTGAGCTCTGGTTTTTGTCCCGAATACCCGCTTATCCATTCGAATTCATCCATTTGCGACCGACATATTACCGTTAAAATTCGTTCATAGGTCGGTCGGTTTCCACTGACACGTGTAATATAGAGAAATTCAAATCCATAAACACTATTCCCTTATCCTCGGTCCCATAACATATTTTTCTGACGTCAACATAATGCAATGCATTTATAAGAGGCAACTCCTGAGTGTTGATACAACGAAATAAAATTAGAATAGTTAAGTTGTTACGAGGGCGAATCAATATATCCGTAACTTTTCGAACTTTCCTCGTAGTTATATGAAATGCCATCCAGTACCACTTGTTAATATACTACTCTAAAATTTTGAGCAATTTCCGTCATTTACTTTGTATTTAACAGCTGTTCAAAACATACAATCTCGTGGATTTTTTTTAAAAACCGTCAATCACACCAAGGAAAAGTTGATAAATACTATGGGGACTCTGCACGATCAATTTCAATGGTAAAAAAGTGGTTTACTAACTTTCATTATGGTCGCACAATTACAAATGACGCTGAACGTTCTGAACGGCCAATTGAGATCCATACACCCGAAAATGTCGACAAAATCCACGATATGGTGTTGGCCGAACGAAGAGTAAAAGTGCGTGAGATTGTTGCTGTCATAGGCATTTCATATGGCAGTGTGGTTTCGATTTTAAATGATCAGTTGGATTTAAGAAATGTGTCTGCAAGATGGGTGCCGCGTTTGCGCTCAATTGACCATAACATCTTCAAAGGATTGTTTGAATTGGGCTACGTATTGGTACCTCATCCGCCATATTCTCCGGATTTAGCCCCCAGTAACTATTTCCTATTTCCAAACCTAAAAAAATAGCTCGGTGGAAAGAGATTTAGCTCCAACAATGAAATTATTGATTAAACAAATGCCTATTTTATGGACCTTAAAAAAATCCTATATTTTGGAAGGGATACGAAAATTGGAGAAACGTTGAAAAATTATTTTTTTTTGCAATAAAACTGTGTTTCATTTAAAAATTACCGGACTTATTGATCCGACCTCGTACTTGGGAGTTTAAAAATATGTTGCTATTTTTGTTATAATTTGTCTTATAATAAACTTGGTTAAGATGAATAAAAAATTTTAGCAAAAATAAAAAAAAATGTTTTCTTTTTGAGTGAACGACTCCGCCCTTGCTCAAATAAAATCCAAAGTCTCCTATTGTAAAAATGTAAACTTTTTCAAAATAATAAAAGGGAGGAACATGAGATTGGCATTTATCAATTACCTTCAAGCCATTATTTCGCAAGTACATTTATATACTTGTATAAGCAATTATAAGTTAATAATTTTTTTTTATATTTTAACGTAATGCAAGAGGTAATAACCTATTTCCACATTGTTATCTATTCGATAATGGGCACACCTTACCATATAGGCCCGCTATTTCTGTAATCTCGCTATTCCTGTTATCTTACAATCATAACCTATATCTACCGCACTTCATTTTGTTATTTCGTTGCACATCTGCCTCGAAATTAGCCAGAATACACTCTAAAAAATGTTTGTAAATGTACTACAATAAAATACGTAGAGTTTTTTGTGTAATATAACGAAAATTCGTTAAATATAAACAAAATGTGCCTAAGAATGTTTTGTACACACTTTCATATACAATAATACACACAAAAAGTATTTTTAGACATAATGTGCTTAAAATCAAACACTTTGTGACTTAAATTAATATATTTTGTTAAATTCAAATTTTACGCATACATTTTGTAAATATACTAACTTAGAATGTTAATAAATATTTTGACATTTAGAAATTGGAAAATATTAAAAAAATAAAAAGAAGCTAAAAAAGAAAATGTATTTTTCAAAAGTTATAAATATAATATTTGTGAATATTGTAAATTTATATTCAAGATGACCATCATGAAATCACATACCCATTCGAAATATATTATGTATTATATTTATAATTCATTATTATTATTAAAACATACATACATACATAAAATAAATTTATTCTTTCAAAAAAATATTTTTCTGCAGTTCAACATAAACCATGCGTTTGTAAATACACGCATTTTTTTAATATAACAACGCATAAAGAAATTTATTTTAAGGCATTTAATGCGTATATTTACTCTTAAAATAGGGTTTTTACGCACAATTTTAGTAAATTTTCTAATTAATTATGTGTGTACCAACTTACAGATAATGTGTGTACTTTTTTCGTTTACGCACACAAAGTAAATTTACCCAATTTATAGTAGGAGTACAGTTTCCTACTATAAATTGGCTAAATTTCAACAGAAATTTTTTAGAGTGTACAAAAAAAAACAGCCTCATTGCAGAATAAAGAAAAAGGTTTACATTAAATTTATGACCTGCTTTAAGTTTAACCAAGGCCTTTCTGAACTATAGGGTGTGCAGAATGCTAAATAAGCCAAAGAGAAAGCCTAGAAGCCAAAAAACCATAATCTGAGACAAATGCCGAAAAAGTCAGAAAGCCTAATTCTGAGGCAGAAGTATATTCACAGTGATATTATTTGATATTTAATTTCTTTTAAATTATCTTGGTTTTCCTGTTTCGAGGGTTTCTGTTTACCTTTTTATTTTGCATTCTGCACATCCTATAATTTAGAAAGCCCTTGATTTTTAATCTGCAGTCATGTAGATGCAGTTTGCAGCTGGTGTAGGTTTAATAGCTGCTGGCAGGTAGCAAACAAGGGCCCGAGTAAAAAACTTTAGATATAATAATATGTGCCTTTATCTAATAATATACCAGCATATATAAATAATTATGTTACATATTTTTTTTAAATTAGCTTAGATTTTGTCAGATGTAACCACATCTAGTTATATATTGATCTTTATAAAATTAGATATAGTTGTATTATATCATATAAAGTTATATATAACACTTTATAAAATTATTTATGGCTTAGAATAGAATCATATTTAAATATATATGGCATCTAATATTTGAGATAAAATAACATGCATATGGTCCATTATCAAAAATATATTTGAATATAGCATGAGATATAATTATATATCATTCAATATATGGTCTAATATAAAAAATATTTGGGATATGGTATTAGCAGACATATCTGACAAATTTTAGAGTATTTTTAATATGATATATAATATAATTATATGTGGTTCTATGTCAACGGTTTCGAATCCCAAGCATGGAGAAAAAAAATTTTTATGTTTTTTTTTATTAATATTTTTTTTAAAAAACTCAAATTTTAACCCATTTCGGGACAACATTTTATGATATAAGATATAATTAGTTTATAGTAATATAGATACATTAAGGTGGCCAAAAAAAATATTTGAATTTCCTAGCTCCACATACCTACAAATATGCCATTATGGAAAAAAATATGGTCTGCCAAAAAAAAATCTATTATTTTGTGATAGAACATCTCCATTGAAGTTTCAAAGGTGTTCTTGTTCTATAATTTTAATTTAATTAAAAGTTAAGAAAATTAAATATAATTAAATATAATTATTATATATAATTATTAAATTGAGACTTATCATATCTAACATATTTTGGGGTGTACATTACGAAATTGAAATTGAAATTATATTCACTTTGATCAACAAATTTAGAAATAGGTGGAGATTTCGAATTTAAACTTTGATGTTTTTTCGACCACTCTAAGGTTTTTTGTTTGTTTTAAATATAATAATTATTTCCCTAAATTTTTTCTTAGTCATATATTACATATACATTCAGAATATTATGTAGTTAACTGTTTGTAGTTTAATAAAAAAGTTTACCGTTCCATTTAAAAATAAAGGAACATACTTTTATTTTTAAAATAAATATCTATATTAACTTTTTTATACATTTATTTGAAATAATTTACTATCATTTACCATTTTTTTTCAGTTTCATTTATTTTTTTCATTTGTTTGAAATTTAATAAAAATTTACCCACAAAACGGAAACTTGTGGTTTATTTGTGTCGGTAACAGTTATTACAAATTTAAATTTTGTTTGCTGTCTGTTTCAAAAAAAAAAAATATTCAAAAAATTTAAATTTGTTTTTTATCTAAATTGGTTTTGCATATATAAAAAAAATTTTCAATACAAATTATAAGAACTTCATAAACACACATACATACACAAACAAATTCACACGAAAAACAAAAAGTGTCTATAGCTATACATACATACATTTTGTATTGTACGAGTATATTAAAAAAAATAAAACAAAAAATACAAAAAGGGAAACAATTTCAAATAAATAAAAAAAAAAACATTTATTTTTTAATGACTGCTAGGTAAAATTTTGACATTTATTTTAACTGATTATATAATTTGTTTCTGACGGATGTATCAGTTGATTAATCAACATTTAAAAATAAATAACAATTGGCATTTAATTTAAATGAAAATTAAGTAGACCGATTTTTAAATGAAATATCATTTCTTTTAAATGATATTTTCAGTTATTTTATCTTACAAACTTTTTTAAGTTTAGTCATATATTACATACAGGTTGGTTGAAAAGTTCCTGCGCTCGAAATGAAAGAATACTGTTTTTGTTACGAAATATATTTTTTTATTCAATACAATCTTCTAGAAGCTCAATACACTTGTTCCAATGATCTTCCAATAATTTTATCCTTATAATGGTTTTCCGGAAGCTCTTCAAAATAACCGTCTACGGCTGCTATGGCCTCTTCATTCGACGAAAAATGCTTTCTACGAAGAAATTGTTTGAGATTTCTGAAGAGATAGTAGTCACTGGGAGCCAAATCTGGTGAATACGGTGGATGTTCAAGCAATTCGTACTTGAATTCTTTGAATTTAGCCATCGTCAAAACACTTTTTTGAGCAGGTGCATTGTCTTGGTGAAAAATTATTTTTTTCTTCTTTAAACCAGGTCTTTTCTCACGAATTTTTTCATCCAGCTGATCCAAAAGGCTGCAATAATATTCAGAGTTGATTGTTTTACCTTTCTGAAGATAATAAATCAACAAAATTCCTTTTGCATCACAAAAAAACTGATGCCATAACCTTTTTTGCTGATCGTTGTGACTTCACCTGCTTTGGAGCTGAACAACCAGCTTCAGTCAACTGTAAACGTACTTGTTTCAATTTAGGATCATGGTGGTAGATTCAAGTCTCATCCATAGTTATAAAACGACGCAAGAAGTCGGTTTTATTCGGCTTAAAACGCTCCAAATTATGCTGAGAAATTTGTTTTCGATCCAGTTTTTGTTGAATTGTTAATGTGTGCGGCACTAACTTTCCAAACGGTTTTTTCATACGTAATTCTTCATTTAAAATATAGAGTACTCGTTTGTCTGAGATGCGTATGGCATTAGCAATTTCACGCTAGTCACTAACCATATTATGTACCTGCTCAATGATTTCTGCTGTGGTTGCAGTTTTTGGTCGTCCTTCGCGTGGATCGTCTTTAAGGCTGGTACGACCACGTTTAAATTCACCAGCCCAAAATTCAACGATGCGTTTTGAAGGTGAGGACTCCTTATACACTTCTAACAATTGTTCAGAAATTTCCTTTGCTTTTAACCCTTCAAAACAAAGAATCTAATGACTGCACGATATTCAATTTTTTCCATATTAAAAAAAAAATCAATGACACGTCAACCTCAAATGGCTTGTAAACATAGAAAGAATTGACAGAATGACTTGGAACTTTGCATGTGTTCTCAGGACAGTTATACCAACTTGAGAAAATAAAAAGTTTGGAGCTAGCAGTGCCAGCTCTTGGTGAGCGCAGGAACTTTTCAACCAACCTGTATACACTTAAAAAGTTTGTAAGTTAAAATAACTGAAAATATCATTTAAAAGAAATGATATTTCATTTAAAAACCGGTCTACTTACCGAGTTCAAAAGGCATTGTTTTTCGAGTTTTAAAATATTTTTTGTATTTAAAGTTTTTTCTATGTTTTTTAGTAAACTAGATTCTGTATATATATTATTGTTGAATTTAATCTGATACAATTTGATCTAAATTATTTTTCGGATAAATTTGGATCTTACTTAATTCCTAAATATATTTAGCTGGATATAATTTGATCTGCCATTTTTCGGATAAAGTTAGATCCTTCCAAATCCCCAAATATATTCCTTGATCCAGTGTGATCTGCCATTTTTCAGATAAATTTACAAATTAAAGAATATAAAATTGAATATGATTTAATATTGTGCCAGATATTTTTTTTTACTCGGGGTGTAATTAGTTTCTTTATGGGAATACCAATGATACATATAATTCCTTGCAGCTGCAGTTTAGTTTTATGAGTTTCATGTTTAGCACCTAAGAATAAATTTTACAAAATCAAAGTTAGTATTACACGAACAGTCATCGAGTGTATTCAATCGTTTGTTTTCTTTAAAAATAATTTAAGAAATAAAAATCTGAATAAATAAAAACATACTTTTGATACAAAACAAATGATAATACTTTAAGAATACTTTATATAAAAGAAATATGAAATCTAAAAATCATAATTAACCAAAAAAAAAAAACGTATTTAACATTCGAAATAGTGCTGCTTGTAACAAAGAGTTAAAAGAAAAATTTAATTAATGCAAGAATTTAAAAGAAGTGAAGAAAGTCTTAAAAGAAAAACAATCACAAATTAAGAATAAACACATAGTTAAAAAACAATAGTTTTATATTTAAATGTCAAACAAATTTACTGCTAAAATAAAGAGTTAAAGAGAATGTTTGATGTAGAAACTAAAAAAGTGAGAGCAAATAGCATCAGTGAGAAATACAAACAATAATACAAGCTTGCAAATTTCGATCAACTTTTGGATCAGAGTCGATGAGAACAAAACTTAACGTTATTTGAGACGCTGAATTTGAATCCGGGTGTCGTTTTTCAAGATTGTTTCTAGGTTTCGAGTTCTCGCATGTTGGCAGCACTGCACTGTTAGGTAATTGTAATTGGCGCTTATTTCTCCAAAATGAAGTGCAGCAGAATTCAAAGCTTGTATTGGTGATATATTGTGTGCATAAATTCCGCTACCATTGGCGTATAAAATAGCCTTTAAATTTTTAGATTGCTGAGGAAAATCATGCAGGAAAATGTTGAATAAGAAGGGGACCAAGACACTTCCCTGAGGTACCCCACTTTTCACATGTCCTAGTTCAGAGGTTATGTTGTTGATTTGGGCGCAAAATTTTCTATTAGTAAAGTAGCTGCAAAATATTTTTACTAGAAACGGTTCGACGCCAAGATTTATCAGTTTGTGGAGGATTGCATTATGATAAACTGAATCAAACGCCTTTTCTATATTCAATGATATTGCCAGCGTGCATATTTTATCCCTTAAGTTGCAAGTTACATCATTGTGAAATTTCAACAATGCATGTTGTGTTGAGTGAGACCTTCTAAATACAAATTGAAATTCTAATATTGATTCCACAATGAACTCATTTTCTAGGTTTTCCTTAATTACGTGTTCAAAGAATTGACCAATGTTGGCTTTCTACTGTCCTGCTTCTTTTTTGGCATTTTTCCAAGCCGATGGGAAATAGCCGTTATTAATGCAATTGTGAAAAATAGCAGCTAATAGTTTTATAGTTGTATCAGGAATTTTTTTAATTATAAAATTGGAAACGCCATCAAAGCCAAAAGACATTTTGCTATAAATTTTGTTAATGTGTCAGAATTTATTCCTCTTAAAACAGCAGTATAATGAGTTCTAAATATCTCTGATATTTAACAACTATTGGAAAGGGTTACCATCATTGTATATATGGGCTGCTGCAAAATGGAGACTTCTTTTTACCAACGAACCGAAATACGTCTTTAACGACAGTAGGACC
This sequence comes from Eustalomyia histrio, assembly GCA_949748255.1. Taxonomy (NCBI): domain Eukaryota; kingdom Metazoa; phylum Arthropoda; class Insecta; order Diptera; family Anthomyiidae; genus Eustalomyia; species Eustalomyia histrio. Next base: position 47,528,237 of record OX456526.1, on the reverse strand, counting down.
TGCTGTTATTTTTGATAGTCTTTATTTCAGATATTAAGCATCTTCAAGATTTATAAGCTCATTAATAATTATGTTTCATAGTTGTATTTGTTTATTGAGAATTTTATAATCGCTGCTAATTCTATTTCCACTTCTGTTATATCTCTTAAAATCTCTACAGAATGCATTTCAGTTAGTGTTCTTGTATAAAGTTATTACCAGGGTGCACCACTTTCCAGTTTCAGTACTACTGGAAAATGATCTGAGAAAGTTGATAAGCTTTTGATCTGATAATTAGGTTGTATACTGTTGATTATGCTGGGTCTTAATAGAAAGTGGTCTAGGAAAGAAGGTGCATTAAGAAACGATGGAGATATATCGCAAACGCGTGTTACATCTAAACAGTTATTTTGTAGCGAGCTATGTAGAACTTTTCCATTAGCGTTATCTGCAGCATCTCTCCAATTTATACTTGCTCAGTTGGAGAATCTGGTTTAACCCTCCGATGAGTGAGTCATCTGTTGCCCTTATACGAAGTACAAGGTCCACAGGGGCCTATTTCTATTTGTATGGAATTTTTTATGAAAACGGCATTTTTTTGTTTGCTTTATTATTATTTACTAATTACACTATGGAACATTTTTGGGATTATTGTCTGGGGGGTGAGAAATTCCAAGTCAGGGTGATGATACTAGGTCAGTATAGTAAAACCCTCAAAGGATTTGGCGTTCGTATGTGTCAGTTTTTTTTATGACCTTTTAAATTTTTTCCTTATCTTGATGTTTTTTCGCTTAGTTGTAACATTTTGGCAAAAAACGTAGTTTAACATAACTCGAGAACCACTTGTCCGATTTTGCTAAAACAAACTCAAAAAATTTAGAATTACAATTTCTTTAATCCGTTCATATAACGTTTTTCTTTATAATCAACAGTTTTGCCGGTAAAAATAAATTTGTGGAGAAAAAAAAATATTTTTTTGCCTAAAAATAAAATTTTTTTTTTTTTAAATTCATAAAAAACCCAAAACGGAAAACAGGATCAAGTGTTATTAATTTGATTAAAGTCACATAACCTATAAACAAAATGCGACATAGATCATAGAAATCGATTAACGCGTTCTGCTTTTATTTACAATTAAGTGAAGGTATCCCATTTTGACAAGAATATTAATATTTGTTTTTATTCAAAAAAGTGTCACTTATCTCCTTTTTTATAAATTTTCCCCAATCACTCCAGACTTCTGGCCATAAACTACTAAAAAAATTAAGTAAACATTTTTATAATTTTTTATTTTTATTTTATTTATTTATTTTTATTTATTTTAATAAATATTGCCTAGACTTTTTCGATGGTGGTTGTTCGGGACTAGTGGCATCGCATTCATTGCTATCATCAGTTTCTGAACCACACATAATGTCAATGTGTGACTCCACTGTTGGCCCTTCTGCATCTCCTGAAAATTCTTTATCATCAAGATCATCCTTGTCTTGCCACACAAGCTTACTCCACCAGCAAATTTCCGCAGTTATTGCACTCGGTGACTTTTTGCCTCTATATCTGTAAGTTTTTGTTTTATTAAAATGAGTTTGAAAAAATAAAAAATCAGTATTACCTCATTTCAAATGGCATAGCAACTTGATGATAGCGTTCACCTTGTTCATCAGATTCGGTAGCCAATTGTTTGCTGAAGTAGTCCAGATGATGATGTAAATAATGGATTTTCAAGGACATGTGGACACCAATTTCCGAGAATGTTTTAAACATCCTTGCGACAAAACATCGTAGTTGTTAGAACGATGCTTTCCCAACAAGCCTTCTATTACTTCTTTGATTGCCTGCCATGCATTCAATTCAGCGTCAATCAAAATATTGTTGAATGCGTCACTTTTAATCAGCTTTCGTATATCTGGACCATTTACTACCCCTGATTGGAAAAAATTAATTTGTTAAGATGGAAAATCATGGGAAATGAATGTGATATTATAACTTACCTTCTTTAATTTTACTTTCGCTGAGTCTCGGGTAAATTAGTTTCAAACACAAGAAAACTTTATCTCTTTTGGCGACAGTTTTGATAAAATTCTTAACAATTCCAAGTTTAATATGCAGTGGAGGCAGCAATATCTTCTCCTTCGGCACTGGAGGCTCACGAATAATATTGGCCGTTTGTAACCTGCTGTGCTCTCTGAGTTTCCATCCGTGGCATGCATATTGGTCACCGGAAAATCGTGTGTCCCAATCGCACAAAAAGCACATATATTTTATATAGCCGCTTTGAAGACCGCAAAGCATTGCTACAACTTTTAAATCGCAGCATATGCGCCACATATGTTTGGCGTAGTTAACCATTTTTGAAATATTTTCCAGTGTATCATATGTTTCTTTCGTTTCTGTACTATAGGCGATAGGAACTGAAGGTTTTTTATTGGTCTTATGCAGTAAAACCGCCTTCAAGCTGAGTTTTGAACTGTCAATAAATAATCTCCAGTCATCTGCTTCATATTTTATTTCCATTGCGTCCATCAATATTCCTACATCCGGGCAATATGCAGAAGTTTTTTTATCATTCACAAGGAATAAACTTTGGAGTGTTGCCTGACGACTTCGATAAGCTGTGACTTTCACACCGGGTGCCAACAAATTGTTTGATTTCAAAATGGAAGCCAGCTCTTCCGATTTATGCTGTGTTAATTCCAACTTGGCAACAATTGAATCAAGCTTATTTTGATTTATTAAAATTGGCTCATTGGATACTGAGAGAAAGTATCTGGGCTAGAAGCTTTTGGCACAGGAATGTGGTCCGAATGAGGCAATGGTGTTGCGGCACTTGCAACACCAACGTAATTATACGATTTTCTAATCCTTTTTGCGGCTCCTTTATTCGCACATGCATAGCAATTCAATGGATTGTGACCTTCGCCAGGATTAGTCCAAGTCATTGGGATACCGAATGGCATACTTTCACGTCTTCTATTTTTCCAATCCATTAGACGGTTGTAGCAGCTTTTACACACTATATTTGGTACCCAATTTTCGTTCACTATAACATTTTGGTTGAAGTACATCTCGTATGTTTGAACAAAATCAGTACTGAAATTTCCCCTTTTTTTATGTGTTGAGACATATTGACCACAGCAGTAGCAAAAGCTATTTATATCTGGCTTGCACAGTTCCATATTCTGTTCAGTTTTGTTCACTTTTAAAAAACTTGAGAAAAATCACTTTTACTGTTCGCGTTCGTCGGCACTTGTTGAATGGCAAAAATCACAGAACCAGTGTGAGAAAGAGAAGAAGTATAATGACAATGCATGTTTTATGTGAACATTACAGAACCAGTGTTGCCACATCAATATTTCTCTTTTAGTACAGTAGAAAAATATGAGAGAGTTCGGCTTGTGAGTGTCAATGTTTTCTCCAAATAATGTTGTGCATATCTGGAGCAAATTTTTGAAATTCATACATTTACCTAATTGTGAATAAATGAGAAACGCGTGCATCGATTTTCATGATCTATGCCTTTTTTTGCTCATGAGTTATGTGACTTTACGCGAAAGTAATTAGTTTTGGCACTTTTTTCCATTTTGGATTTTTTATGAATTTAAAAAAAAAAAAAAATATTTAAATTTTTAGGCAAAAAATACTTTTTTCCCTTCATACATTAATTTTTAACTTCGAAAGTGTTGCACATATAGTAAAACGGTATAGAAAGAGATTAGAGAAATTATAATTTTTAATTTTTCTAAATTTGTTTCATCAAAATCGGACAAGTGGTTCTCGAGTTATGTTAAACTACGTTTTTGCCAAAATGTTACAACTAAGCGAAAAAACATCAAGATAAGGAAAAAATTTAAAAGGTCATAAAAAAAACTGACACATACGAACGCCAAATCCTTTGAGGGTTTTACTATACTGACCTAGCACCATCACCCTGACTTGGAATTTCTCACCCCCCAGATTGGCTGTTGTACTGTGTTATACATGTATTATGAATTTTAGAAAAAAAAAAAATTTAATAACATTATTAATTTTTTATGAGTTTTATATGAAAAAAGCCAAAAAAAATTGATGTTGTGTAGATTATTCCTTGTCCAACATATTTTGTGTGCAGGTGTAGCATCAATGCATAAGTGTTGAATGCTCTGCGCAAACAAGATTGTTACAGGAATGTTCGTTCTAGATGTAAAACACCGTGCAGCTACTTCTGCCGGTCTTGATAATATCTAAAAATAACCAAAATATGCAGTTATTCTGCTTTTGAACATTAGAATTGTTTTTTCTTCCCTTACATCCAATGCTTCCATTGCGTTCGGTAGCCTTGGATATTCCGTCATGCGGTTGTTCACCGCTCGTTCGTCTATGTTTGGTAGTGCCAATTGTTTCGTCAGCATCAGTAGGAATAACCGTCGTCTGTCACTTATTTTCATTGGCTTCATTTCGTTGTATAAAAAAACTGCAGCTTATGCAGCAATGTCTACCATATTATAAAACATATCCAATGGCCAGCTGTTTGTTAACCGCTTGCATGTATATGTGCCAAGCAGCTAGTCCATTGTATCAACGCCCGATTTGTTGGCGTTGTAATCCAAAATGGCAAACGGCTTCTGCTTCCCAGTTTGCACGTTCATACCGCAAGTATAATGTTGTGTCGGCAGTAAAATTACCGCTTTGTTCTTCTTGGGCACATATGAACATAGTGCTATATCGCCTTCGTTGAAGCCGAACAATGTGCTGTTCACAGGACGCGTACGATTTTTTTGCAACTCCCCTTGGCACACATGTCTTATACGAGCGCACTGTTCCAACATATGCAGTTTTCTTTCTGATCAAAGCACGCGCCAAATCCAAAGTTGTAAAAAAATTGGCAACGTAAATGAATTCAAATATCTCACCGAAATTTTTAGTACAACATTCTGCCCTTAATTCACCTTTCGTGTCTGGTCAGGTAATTTTCCAGAGTAAATCATTCCTTTGATAGAATAAAATGATTTCGAGTAGCACAGCAACCATATACCATATTTGGAAGACTTGGATGAAATATATTTTGTGTGAATCGGGTGTGGCCTCTGTATGTATAATTGCTTATCGACGGTCACTGCATCATGCGGATGTGTATGCTGCTGCCAAGATAGACTGTAAAATTTGCCAAATATCATCAATAGCCGCAGTTTTGCTGCTGACTAGTCGCTGCTGTCGCTTATTTTCATTCTCAAATCTAAGGCATTGTTTTACGCACTTCATGCGATCTAATGATAATGCAGCTTTGTAAATTGGACAACGCGTTGGGCCTGATAACTCTGCAAGAGGTTCACTATTCGATTTAGTAAGTCCAGCATGCACTCCATTCCTTTCTTTTCGTGGGATTTGCCAAATTCCATGCAGCTGTCACTTCCCAGCCTTTCCGATTTGATTCGTTTATTATGTACACCATGTCTTCGGTGATGAGGGAGCCGAATATGGTAAAGGGATCATATGTGGTTCCTACTGGTCCGCATCCGAATCATCAACATGAATATTTGGTTGATAAGTCATCATCATCCATACCTCCAAAACCAAATGCAGGAATATCAACATCATCGTCATCACTCATCTCTGCACTCATGAAGTCTGGAAATCTGTCATCATCTGTCTTTCATTCTTACTCATTTGCTGGTAGCGTGTACTACGACGTACCATAATTAAAAATACATTTTCGCACACGATGTTGGTTTGCGAATTTAGAGCCGCTTTTTAGCTTGTAAAAGGTGTTTTTATAGAGTGAAGTTTAAATCATAATAAAACAAGGAAATATATTTTTAATATCAATGAAACGGGCTTTAATGGAAAGAAAATTTTATGAAATTAATGTTAAAATATTATTTCTGCCATGTGGCCGTCGCGGCTGGCGCGTAGAAGGCGCAATCTGGCACACCAATTTTCAACAACTTTTCGGAGCATTTGCGGCCTCATTTCGCCGATAACTCTTCTTCGCTTCATAACTCGCTTATAACTCGCTTCATCAGTGTGCACTGTTCGCCATCTCATGGGAAGCACATTGTTAGTAACAGTAAATGTGGTCCGAAAACGATCTATCTATAAAATGGAAGAAGTGCACGATGAGTTTGACGAATAGAACAATTATTTTGATTAAAAATTTCAATTCATAATGAAATTTCAAAGCAAACTAAACAGAAAGCAACTAGCAGCTGTTAAATGGGTTGTCAAATAAAGCAGTGATACCAACTCAAAGTTGTGACACTCTAAAAAAACACCCTATACATCTGAGTATATGTACAATATGTAAGAGTATAAGAGTAAGAATATGTAACAAAAAGTAAGGATCAATTCAAAGAACTCTTTTGAAATGTGTTCAAACATAAAGCAAGTAACAAAAATTTAAAAAGGGACTGAACGTTTATTATGTTTTCAAAGAAAGGCACAATAAAATAAATAATCCAAAAAGTAACTAAAATTCAAAGAACACGTTTGTGATGTGTTCAAATAATAAAACAAGCCAAAAGAAAGAGCATTTATTAATGATTTCTTGAAATTTCTGTACAAGTTCCCAGTGGACCTTTTCACACGTTTCGGCACTAAACACCCTCAAATCTTAATAGAAACTATAGTTTCCATGGACCCTCAAGGGGTAATTTCAGCTTAAAAATGAAAAAGGTCCCCAGGGACCTTCTCACCAAACGAAGGGAAACTATTGTTTAACTCATATGAGTCACATACACAAGGTATATATAAGGAGTATTGTATATTGGAATTAAAACAATGCACGCGTGTATTTAATAATTCATTTATTATGTATTAATTAATTTACAAAGATGATACTTGTGATCAGAAAGAAAGGAAAATTAGCTATGGCAGGATTACCATAATATGCAACGATCGGCTTTCAGAGTTATAATAAGAAGCCTAATACATATTTTTTAAATAATTTTGTCTGAAAAATTGCTACTCTTAAAGCTGAATTGTCGTAAACGGAATTATATCTATGAAGATTTATTTTTCTATTTCCGAGAATATGGTATTCTTGAATGAATCTTACATCAATTTGTTTATGATGAAGCCTATTTGACAGTTTAATTTGGCGACTGATGTCTACTAGAGAGCGGGCGTTAAATGTTATAAATTTAAGAGATCTGTGGGCCATATTTGTTATTAACATTCTTTAGAAGCTGCAGAAACTCTGCTTTAGCTTAATTTTTTGCCATGTTTTTTAAATCTTTAAGGAAGTTTTTAATTTGCTGTTACAGCGACAATTCCTCAGGTAAAACAAACATATTGGCAAGTTTTAAGAATTCTTCAATTATAGATGGTTCATGTGTTTGAGCCTGAGTAGCAATAACTTGAAAAATACTGGCAAATGATCTGCCTGGTGAACGAATAGATTAGTTCAATATATTGTTTACGTTATATTTGGCAACAAGCTTGTCTTTAGTAGCCTTTTTTATGCGTTCCCTTTGTACGGCAAGGTATTTTCTTTAGGCTGGGCAATCACTCCAGTTCGCAGGATGACCACTTACTCCACAGTTCACGCAGTGACGTCTCAGAATTTGTGCGCTGGCATACACCTGGGGGGTGCTTTTTATTGCATTTCACACATTAGAATTCGGAATTGCAATTTTAAGCAATGTGACCCCAAAGCTGGCATCTGTGGCATTGTACCTCTTTTTCTTTCTTTTAGGTTTCTCCCAAATGACAGTTTGTCTTAAAAGATATTTAATGTGCGCAATATCTGAGAGTGAATTCCCTGGGTTCTGTGTAACCAGAAACAGGCCTTTGTCGTATGAGTTTTTTTTACGGAATACGGAGTTGTAAGACGTGTAATTTTGGACACAAATTTTGGAACCGATTTGTCAAGGGCAGACTTACCTTTCTCAAGATAAAGACCACTTAATAGAAAAGAAGTATGTCTAAACTCTTTAGGTGTATATGAATAAGAGTGAATATTCTTCTCCCCCAGGATCGCCATCATTTCAGAATGCACTGTAGCATCTGAAAGGTATAACTTACTTTTATGTTTATTAACGTTTCCTATTTTCAACGTTATTTTGGGTGTTTTTGCTTCCAATTGGTCAACTAAACGTTTAATGGTGCTGTCCTCTGTATTTTCAATTTCCAGTCCATTAAGTAAAGCAAATCTATTTTCACCCAAATGAGTTACGTCGATGTTAGCCGGTGACAATAATGCCTATGCTATTCTTCGCTTTGAATGTGTGTTGCAGGTTTCTTTGCTGTCTATAAATGAGTGTTGATCATCAATGCTTAATTACATGCTTGCACTACTTTGCAATTAAATGCAGACAAACTCAGTATTTTTTTAGCTATATTTATATTTTCTAGTTTTTATAAAAACTTTTTGCAGTTTCAATAGTTTTCACTTTTTCCGTTGAGTATATTAAGATTTTTATAAATTTTCACACTCCGTTGTTTAAGATCAGAATCAAGACTACCTCGTTGGTAAGATAAACAAATAATATGCACTATTGTTGCAGGATGTGTGTTGTTACCGTTTTCATTAGTTTTTGCTCACATGTGTTTTTCACATGTTATTATCAGAACTATTTTGGAATGTACAACATCCCTTATCCTAACAATACATATTTACTTTTAATTCTAAAAAAAAAAAAAATATAAAATGAATACAAAAATACAGGTAAAATACGAATTAAAACATGTTTAACAAATCTTGAACATTCTGTTGGAGCGAGTATTGAACAGGCGGTGAAAAGTTCAGTTTCACTACAGCTTAACTTGAACTGCAGCATTTGTATTTGCCAATGGTCAAAACAAATGGCGTTACTAGATTCGACTCAATTCGGAGAATATTCGGAGAATATCCAAACCGCAACTCTTTTTGTTAAGAAATCTAATGATACAGTGGGTTTCACTCCCTCGTATATCCTTTATGTCAACGGTAGTCCCAAATTTGGTTAGGATGGAATTATCTGTTTGGAAAATAAAGCCCATTTACAAAGTTGCACGCTTACGTCAACAGCATACATACCTGGTATGTAAATTAAAACGCATGCAAATATGATGATATAATTGAAAAATATAGTTTATTTTAAGTTAATTTTTGTAATTATTATTGAAAATATATGAAAAAAAAAAACTTATGGTATAAAAATTATTATAAATTATAAAATACTTATGAACGAAGTATTAAAAAAACTACGAAAAATTTTAAATAATTTAAATTCAAATACATCTATCGCATTGCGACAAGTCTTTAGAATGCTCAACGCACACTGGTTTGTTGCATAATGTGCATGCTATATGAGTAGGACGTCATTTCGAGCAGATGTAGCAACTCCCCTTTACTTTAAGTACTATCACGTTCCTCCGCTTCATGTGCTCCAGCATCCACAACTCCGATAGGCCCACCTTTCATGGCTTCGATGGCGTTGCGCGTTGAAAAAACTCTGGATATTCTGATGTTATTCTCCCTTGTCTCCATGTCTGGCGTGCACAGTTGCTTGCTTTTCTGATGGAGAAACATCCTACGCCGGCTTGTAGATTCCTTTAAGTGAGTGTAGTTGTCAACGCAGAAAACGCAGCAACGTGCATAATATTATAAAAGAAAGCCAAAGGCCATTTATTTGTGTGCCGCTGGGTAATAAATTCGGACAAGCATTTGTACATGTTATCAACGCCACCTTCGGTTTTGTTGTAGTCCAATATAAGCAATGGATTTTTCCTAGGACCAGCCGTTTCTGTTGTTTAATGAGTACAACTGCTGTCTCGTGTCAATTCTCCGAAGAGAACTTGCTCTACCGATACCCGCTACAGTGGTAACTTGTCAGTTGGTGCACGGCTAAGGCTCGTGGAATGGGGTGGGTGTTCGTTGCAGGTCGTTAAATTAAATATATAGAAATCTAAGGGGCTACGACACGCTGTCAATCTGAAGTACTAGGATACACAAGATGTTGTTGTCTACTGACACCCTCCCATAGTCTTTTTGAAAGACTTCAACCGTGGTAAAACGTTGGCCTACTGTTATGTTTCATCCCAAATTTGTACACTTCACCGACTCATACCTACCTCCACATATGCCTACTCGTCTGTTTCCATTACAATACTATCTTATTAATTTGTGAAATCAACCAAAATTCACAAATGTTTATTATGTTTTTCATTAAACATAAATATGGTTACTAATAATAATTGTTCTTCATGAACCTTACGTTTATATATTGTGTCGCTAATTTGCACATGACCATTGACAAAGCTTACATTTTAGCACTTAACGGTTATAAAAATGACTATACGTAAAAATATAAAGGGAGTCCCAAGAAGAACGCAATTTTTAAATTTTAAATAAAACACAGATATTTAAAAAAAAATCGTGAAACTTTATTATATCGTAAAGTAGACAGAATGAGGTTATGTATGGAACAATATATCGTGCAGATGGCCGCCGCGGCTTTGCTGGCATGCACGCGATCTTTTAATGAAATTTTCAATGACCGTTTTGCATGAATGCTGCGGTATTTCATTAATGCAGCGTCCAATTTCCTCTTTTAAGGCTTGAGTCGTCGTCGGCTTATTCGCGTAAACCATCGACTTCAAAAAACCCCAAAGAAAAAAATCTAATGGTGTTAAATCGCACGATCTAGGCGGCCAATTCTGATCTCCAAAACGCGAAATAACACGACCGGGAAATGACTGATGCAGCAATTGAATTGTTTCTCTGGCTGTATGACATGTGGCGCCGTCTTGTTGGAACCACCTGCCCTCCACATTCATTTCTTCAATTCTAGGCAAGAAAAAACTGGTTATCATTTCACGATACCGAACACCATTGACTGTTTGCGCTTGACCTGCCTCATTTTCATAAAAAAAGGTCCAATGATTCCTCCAGCCCAAAAACCACACCACACAGTAACACGTTGAGGATGCATTTGCTTCTCGTAAATCACTCGAGGATTTTCCTCACCCCAAATGCGACAATTCTGCCTATTGAGGAAGCCATCAAGATGAAAATGGGCCTCGTCACTGAAGATGATTTTATCGGCAAAATCAGCCTTTTCATGTTGTCTCTCCAATACCCAATTAACAAACTCCCTTCGCTGTCCATGGTCAGCTGGCTTCAGTTCGTGAGTCAATTGAACTTTGTATGCATGAAGATGCAAATCTTTCGTCAAAATTCGCTGCAAAGTGGATTTGGAGACACCAATTTGCTGAGCTCGGTGTCGAATTGAGGTGGATGGAGATTGAGCGACATCATCACGTACAGCTGCGACATGTTCGGTCGATCGACCTGGTCGATGGCGCGTTGTTGTCTTTACATCACTAACAGACCCAGTTTCGGCAAATTTATCCATTAATCTCTTTACAGTTGAATCTTTTGGAGCATTATTGTGACCCCAAATTGATCGCAATTTGCGAACTGTAGCCGCAAAACTTTCACCATTTTGGTTAAACAATTTCACAATGAGAATGTGTTGTTCATTCGTGTAGCGCTCCATTTTTGCTAACCTTGTACCTTCTACTAGCAAACAATAACAATTGTTCAAATGTCAAACAATGACACTTCGAATGTTGCCAGATTTAAAAATTGCGTTCTTCTTGGGACACCCCAATTCAATTATTTTACGTTAGAGTTAACCCGGGTGTTGCCTTTTAATTTTAGAGTTAATCGATGATAAATTTAATCACCGAGCACCATTGTACTTTGAATTGGTTATTTCGTTTATACCCTCCCGCTGTAATAATCCACACTACCTTAAATACATTTACTTATCTGTTACACTTAATGACTGAGGGACAACCGTGTTCCTTTACATTCTTGTTGCAGGTGGTTCTATAACGGTTAAAGATGCCGTAAGGTATTCTTTTCCTGTGGTGTTCGATGATGCTGTCTGGAGACGATTGAGCAGAGCGTTGCCTTACTGATGAAGTTGTTAAAATCCTGCTGCTGTGGTTGTAGTTGTGTTCAGTATCCTGTTTACATTTGATGTTATTAATACCTGCTGCTAATCGCTGTGGTTGTAACCTGCTGCAGATCGCTGTGGTTGTAGTTGTGCTCGGCTTTTCTAATAAAGGTATTAATACCTGCTGTTGTTCGCTGTGGTTGTAGTTGTTAGCTTGCGCGAATAGAACTTATAATGCTATTGATACCTGCTGCCGATCGCTGTAGTTATGTTAATTTTTACAAATAAAGGTATTAATACCTGTTACGGTAGCAATAGCGTAGTGAGACTTATACGTTGTTTTTCAGCACGTTGTATTTGCTATTTTGCGGGAATAAAATAAGAGTGGTTGCCGCCGATACGTTTTTGAAGGCCTGTCGGCAGAAAGTAAACAGACGCTCCCGCTGCCAAGCCTCCTCTGCAACGTTGTAGCAATTTGGCCGAGATTAATTTGTCCCCTTTTTTCTCCGTACTCTCCTAAGCAGGATGAGCGTCCTACTGAAAAGTGTTAAGCGATTTTTGCCCGCAAATATCGTGAAATAATTAATGAGGACATAACATATTTATATCGTAAAAAATTGTTAAGTAGCATTCATGTTACTTCAAACCATATTGAAATAACTAACCAATTCAATTCCTACATTACCTTGTAATCAAAATAAATTTTCCATTTAATTACCGAACCGGTACACTGCTTTGTTTTTCTTGGACACGTACGAGCACACCGTTACGTTATTATAGAACCAAAACATTGATGATTCAGCCTCAAGTCGCTTGGGGTTGGCAAATGCTGCTGGCACGAATATACGCCTTTTGTTGCAAGTACCCAATATAGATAAATTGTTGTCTATCATCAAAGATTTTACCAAGTTGTAACTAGTGAAAAAGTTGTCACATACAACATTCGGTCCACTTCTACCAAAAAGGTTGACACATAAATCAGACGGTGCCATTCCTGTATAGATTTGTACCTGCATTGAACAATTAAATTCAATTTAGCTATTTATATTTTCAACAATATTGATTTTACCTGCATTGAATAGGACGATATGGAGTCGCACACCACACTTTTATCCCATATTTGTCAGGGATGGTATGTATTGCGTGAAGCCAGTTCCACCACGATAAGCATACAATTGTTCATCTACGATGACGTTGGCTGCTCTCACGTAATATCTACGAAGACAGCTGTTTAGCATAAATAACGTCCGATATTGCTGCTGCTTTGACAGTTCGTTTGCGTTGCTGGTGTGTGTTTCCATTATCAAAACGTATGAAGCGGCTTATTTCCCAAAACCGAAGTACACTCATTGCAGTACGATATAATGGTATGATGTAGTTTTCCACAAATATTTCGTATGTACGAATTAAAACACTTTCATTTTTTGTAATAAAAACAACAAGGTTTCTTTAAAATGCTTTATGCATTTCTTTAGTTTTATTTTATTTCTTAATAGTACACTTAACACTGTGCATCTATGTTTTTACATGTGCATCTTCTTAATGACTGCTGTTATTTTAAAGATGCTTCCTTTTATGTAATTTTTCTTACAAATATTTTATCTTAAAACTATTTATGTTTATTAGTAATAATTTGAATTTCGTTATTACAAGAATATTTCTTATCTGAAAATATTACATTTCAAATATTTCTTATCTTATGTTTATTATATTTATCGTAAGGACTAAACTATTCGTTACTTATTTTTATTTAATGGTTAACAAATATTTCTTATCTTAAAATTATGTTTGTTATTATATATTTTTATCATGAAGATGGGTCTAAGTAACTTAACTCACGTAACCAGAATGTGTAACGCGACTTAGCATAAGTAGGCCCAAATATGCATCAAATTCACTTTTTATTATGGGAATCCATGATCTCGGTTCTCTTGTTGGATGTTTTGCATTGTCATTATTCGATTTGATTCACGAATAATTATGTCGCATATTTCGTTTGAAATTACTAAATGGAACGTTTCTGCAATGGTCAAACTTTACCATCTCTGGCAGTAAAACATTCGCCAGTTTCAATTGGTGCATCTTCAAGTTTTTCATCAGAATTACTGTCGTCATCTGGGTCATATTCTGGTAGGGTGGGTTCCCCAACGTCTGAGTCATCACCACCAATATCACCTATACATTCACCTAAAGCCACGCCATCAACTATTGAATTGTGGTCACTTATTTCTTTTTGACTCTCTTTAAGCGTTTGACGAATATACATGTTGTTCTTCGTACGAAAGTGCGATTAGTTGTCGTGGAGTATGCCATTCACCAGTGGGTAAAAGCGGGTTGCCCACTGGCATGCCGTGAATTTGATTTTAAATTTTATTGTCTGTTAGACAAAATTTTAAAAATTCTACGAATTTTCTGTTAGGTATTAACATATGCTCCTTAATTATGTGTAATTTTTAATTATACAGGGTGTCCGCCGGAAAGGTGTACTACTTTGTTTGTTTAAAATTTTTGATTAAATGAAAGAGAATGGATCTTATATTAATAAATGTTTTATCTAATGAAGGCAATTATGTATGGAATACAATATCAGATAAATGTTCGCCTCTGTTAGCCTCAAAAATGCAAGCCCTTTTGAGCACATTTTTCATTACATTCTTACACATTTCATCACGAATATTTTGTTTGAGTTGCTCAAGAGCTTCTGGCTTGTTTGTATAAACCTTGCTTTTCAGATATACCCACAAAAAGAAGTCTGGAGCAGTCAAATCAGGCGACCGTGGATGCGAATCAACATCATAATTTCTTGAAATAACTTGTTGTAATTTCACTGTAATCCTGGCTGTATGCGATGTGGCACCATCTTGTTGATACCACATGTTAATCAAGCCTAAAGCATGCGGTTGTGGCGTTAAAAAGTTTTCAATCATATCACGATATCGTTCCCCATTCACAGTAACCGTTACGCCGTTTTCATTTTCAAAGAAGTAAGGTCCAATGATTCCTCCTGATCAAATTGCACACCAGACTGTCACTTTTAATGGATGCAAAGGTAACTGATGAATAATTTGAAGGTTGTCCATTGTCCAGAACCGACTATTCTGTTTATTCACATATCCATTCAAATGAAAATGTGCCTCGTCACACATTATGATTTTTTCATGAAAATCGGGGTTGTCATGTGCGAGCTACAACATCCTATTGGAATATGTACGGCGGCGTAAATGGTCTTGCGGAAGAAGCTCTTTTGTCAACTGAATCTTAAATGGAAACAAATGCAAATCTTTATGCAAAATTGTGGCCAAATTTGTTCTTTGAGGACCAAGCTCCTGAGTACGGCGTCGAATTCAGGTTGATGGATTGTGATTAACACTTTCTTGAGCAGCAGTAATGTTTTCAGCCGATCTTGTAGTACGTTGTGGTCCATGCTTGGGCCTATCACCTACAGACCCTCTTTCTTCGAAATCATTCACTACACGATAAATAGTTCGTTTTGTTGGCACGTTGTTTCTCCCAAAAATTTCTCGTAACTTTCTCATGGTCACAGTAATTGATGATTGATTTTGATAAAATATTTTAACGATTAAAACACGTTGGTTTATCGAATATTTTTCCATTAAAAATTTGCCACGTGTCTACTTCACGACTGTCAAATATGAACTGTCAAGACTAATGTTTACCAAAATGGCGGCAAAAAAAAAGTAGTATACCTTCCCGGCGGGCACCCTGTATTTGGTGAATAGGGAAACTACATCAAATGACATGAATACATATTGATCATAGGTTTTCATTGTCTTTAATTGATTTTTAAGATTAACTGAATTTTAAATATTGTATTCAGATGGGATTATCTGCCCCTGTACCGACGAAACAATGGGTCTAAGAGGAATTTTTGGATTATGGATTTTTGGCAGCTTGTATATTCTGATTTGGTTTACGAAATTAAACACACGTACTAAACACATTGAAATCCTAATAGAAACTAAACTAATGGTCGGATCAGATAGCCTTTAACTTTTTTTAAACGATTCTATGTAAAATTTCCTTGGAATACATGTGGGCGTCGGGTATACTTTCCTTGGACCATCAAGGAAGATGTTATCTTAAATGAATCCTACATCAATTTGGTTATCATGAAGCCTATTTGACAGTTCAATTTGGCGCCTGATGTTTACAAGAGAGCGGGAAATATTTGTTTTTACATTCATTAGAAGCTGTAGGAACTCTGCTTTAGCTTCATTTTTTGCCACGTTTTTCAAATCTTTAAAGAAGTTTGTAATTGCTGCTCTAGCAACAATTTCTCTGGTAAAAGAAACATATTGGCTTGTTTTAAGAATTCTTCAATTATAGATGGTTTATGTGTTTGAGCCTGAGTAGGAATTACTTGAAAAATACTGGCAAATGATCTGCCTGTTGAACGAATAGATTAGTTCATTACATTGTTTACGTTACCTTTGGCAACAGGCTTTTCTTCGTTCCCCTTTTTATGCGTTCCCTTCGAACGGCAAGGTGTTTTCTATAGGCTGGGCAATCACTCCAGTTCGCAGGATGACCACTTACTCCACAGTTCACGCAGTGACGTTTCAGAATTTGTGCGCTGGCATACACCTGGGGGGTGCTTTTTATTGCATTTCACACATTGGAATTCGGAATTTCAATTTTTAGCAATATTACCGCAATGCTGGCATCTATGGCATTGTATCTTTTTTTCTTTTCTTTTAGGTTTCTCCCAAAGTTTGGCTTAAAAGATATTTAATGTGCCCAATATCTGTGGGTGAATTCCCTGGGTTCTGCATCACCAGAAACATGCCTGTGTCGTATAAGTTTTTTTTATGGAATACGGAGTTTTGAGACGTGTAATTTTGGACACAACATTTGAAACCAATTTGTCAAGGGCAGACTTACCTTCCTCAACACTACTACCATAATAAAGACCTCTTAATACAAAAATGTCTGTCTAAGCTTTTCTTCCCTAGGATCGCCATCATTTCAGAATGCACTGTAGCATCTGAAAAGTATAACTTACTTTTATGTTTATTAACGTTTTTTATTTAAAACGTTATTTTGGGTGTTTTTGCTTCCAATTGGTCAACTAAACGTTTAATGTTGACAACAAACAAAAATATTGCAGGGCAAATGGATTTGCCGGCATTTTCCTTTTTGGCTCTAGCAGTTTTCTTTCCCTTTCTCTGTGTGGGTCTATCCTCTGTATTTTAAATTTCCAGTCCATCAAGTAAAGCAAATCTATTCTCACCCAAATGAGTTACGTCAATGTTTAACGGTAACAATAATGCCTCTGCTCTTCTTGGCTGAGTGTTGATCATCCTTGCCTGATTCCATACTAGCACCACGTTGCAATTAAATGCACTCGTGGTAAGCAAATTCTGTATCATTTCAGTTATATTTATATTTTAAATAAATATAGCTATACATTTTTTTTATTTTCAAGTTTTTATAGAAAAATTTTGCAGTTTCAATAGTTTACTTCACTTTTTACGTTAAATAAAGGGTGGCAAATTTTAAGGGTCGATGTTGATTTTGAATAAAACAAATTATTTAGGAAATATGTAATTGTCATTTCTTTTTATTATGATAATATGGTATGATTTAAATTTGTATTGGAAAAAAAAGGCCAAATGGCCCTCAAAATTTTCAATGACGCTGAGGCATAATTGAGGTTCTATGCCCTTATTGTGCCGAATTATCTCATACTTTAGCTCTTTTTGTTGCTGGCTTATCAACGTACACCTCTTCTTTCAAATAACCCCAAAGAAAGAAGTCAAATCACATGATCTTGGCGGCCAATTGACATCGCCACCACGTGAGATAACACTGCCATTGAATTTGTCGCGCAAAAGAGCCACATATCGTGTATATCCATATCTTCCAATTCAGGCTATAAAAATTTCGTTATCATCTCACGATAGCGAACACCATTGACAGTAACTGCCTGACCGGCCTCATTTTGAAAAAAATACGGCCCGATGATGCCGCCAGCCCATAAACCGCACCAAACAGTCACTCTTTGTGGGTGCATTGGTTTTTCGACAATAACTCTTTGATTATCATTCGCCCAAATGCAGCATTTCTGCTTATTGACGAATCCACTGAGGTGAAAATGTGCTTCATCACTGAAGATGATTTTCTTCGAAAATTTATCATCAACTGTTGCCATTTCTTGCCACCAGTCTGACCATTGACGACGTTTGGAATTGTCAAGAGGCTTTAGTTTTTGAGTCAATTGCACCTTGTAAGCGTGTAAATGCAAGTCTTTATGCATAATGTTCATCAACGACGAGCGTCAGAGGTGCAATTTTCGGGCACGACGACGAGTTGAGGTGGACGGCTCTTCAGCCACACTATCGCGAACAGCAGCAATTTTTTCTGCAGTACGAGCTGTATGAGCATGCGCTGGTGTTTTCTCAACTTCCACAGACCCGGTTTGCTCAATTTTTTGCACGATTTTTCCGATTGTACGCACATTTGGACGAATAAATTGACCGATATGCATTTTGATTTGAACGCCCATTTTCATAATAAGCCTGAATAACTTTAGCGCGTTGCTCGATTGTGTATCATTCTATGGTTAAATTGAGAAATGTCAAATGAAATGCAGAACAAAACTTAACGTTTAGGTGTGGTTCACATTCAACATCGGCCATTAAAATTTAACCACCCTTTATATTTAGAATTTTAGAAATTTTCACACTTCGTTATTTTCTGTGAGTCTGTATCGTTTAAGATCAGAATCAAGACTCCCTTGTAGGTAAGAGTAACAAATAATATGCACTACCGTCGCAGAATGTGCTTGTTACCTTTTTTCTTGGTTTTGATTATGTTATTGTCAGAACTATTTTGGAATATCAAACATCCCTTATCCTAACAATACACGTTAAATTATAATTCTAGAAATACAGATAATATGAATATAAAAAGTTCAGATAAGATACGCATAAAAACATGTTCAACTAATCTTGAATATTCTGCTGAAGAAAATATTATACAGGCGGCGAAATATCCAGTTTCACCGCTTTCCTTGAAGTGCAGCATTTGTGTTTGATATAAATACAAACACCGATCAACGATATGTCCAATTGTATAATGATATTGCACAGTCTTCAGCTGTATGTTAGTGGTCTCCAATTTGTTAATTTGCTTCATCAATTTTTCTATAGTTTAAGTGCTGTTGACAATGGTCACAACAAATAGCTTTAATAGCTTCGACTCCATTCGGTCAATATCCAAACTCCAGGAAGATGTCTGAATTGATGAACTTGTTTGTGTTGGTAAGTATCACTGCCTCGTATATGGCAAATACCTTTAGGCGGTAACATTAACCAACTACTACTCCCCAGACCGCAATACACATTAAATTAATCAAAGTCCTTTTACAAACTTTTTTAGCTACTTCCACAAAGTTAAATTCAGTATGTCTGGACTGTTTTAATACATATACTTCGCATAACCTATCAACAGCTGGTTTTCATGCAATATTCCCACCACAGTTAAATTATCCTTGCAGGTTCTTTGTACATGTATGGACTTGTGACTGTGACATTAAAAAGTACATATTGGTTGCAAAATTATTATAAAGTCAGCATTGACTCTCGGCATCATTATACTACTTGTTTCTTGGAGGCAGTATTAATCTGAGCTATTGTCGTTGATTAATGGAATATCTGCTTGTATAACTAGCATATTCCTTTAGCACTCATTGTATTGTAAACTTCTTTTATCGGGTTTTCTCATGAGGACTTAAGAACTTTTTTTAAATAAAACGCAAACCATTTGTGAATCGAACTCGACTTCGTTCATATGGCCACCGTGGGCACGTCGGCTGCGGTCAATTCGTTGGACCCAATTTTCGATGACTCGGTCACACATTTCGGCCGTAGCGTCCGATATTTCGCATTCAATGTTGGCTCTGAGTTCTTCCGACGTCGTCAGCTTGTTGGCATAGACCAATGATTTGACGTAGCCCCAAAGAAAAGAGTCGCCTCTATACTCTTTTCTTAAATCGTACGAACGAGGCGGTCAATTGACAGGTCCTTTTCTTAAGATTACACGCTCACCAAATAAATCGATTGTAACCTGTGCTGTGTGGCTTGTGGCACCATCCTGTTGAAACCACATGTCGTACATGTTTTCCTATTCGGGCCAAAAATATTCGGTAATCATGGCGCGATATCGGTCGCCATTCACAGTAACGTGACACCGCCGGCATGAAAACCGCACCAAACGGTTATTTTTTGTGGATGAAGTGGTGACTAATGAAGCACATGTGGATTTTCACCAAACCACTAACGCATATTTTGCTTATTGACGAACCCATTGAGCCAAAAATAAGCTTCGTCACTGAAGATGAAATTCATCATCTTGGCGCATCTTCTCCAGGGCCCAATCGCAGAACGTACGTCGCGTCAAGTGGTCCACCGGCTTCAATTCTTGAGTCAGCTTTATCTTGTATGGGTGTAAAACAAAAACTTTTCGAAAAATTTGCCATAAAGTGGTCTTGTCAAAGACCAGTTCTTGAGAACGCCGCGGATTCGACTGATTTGGATCGCTTGCTACGGACGCCTGAACGGCAGCGATATTTTCGTCACTTAGACCAACCCATTGTCTCACTGGCACGGCAGAATCACACAATGAATATGTAGACTCAAATTCTTGCTCTAAACTTGTTATTGCTTGTCTACTAGGGCGAGAATAACGACCGAAAATTGGAGTTAATTGGTATAACCAGGTCTGTGCAGACCTATATGGAATTTCTATGGAAATGCATAGTCAGTTGTCCTAAAAGTGTCTTTAAATGCATTTTATGCTAGGAAAACCACAAAATGAACAATTAAAACGCATTCCTATACATCTTAGGTAGCTATTAACGCTATTTTATTATTCATATGTAAAAGAAAACATTTTATATACGGCATTCAAGGCAGGAGTACCTGCGTGTGAGTGTTGTTGGCATACCGGCTTTTTGCAATGCATGCAATGAATGCGTGTTTTTCGCTGTTTTTTATCTCACTTTTAACACAGCGGGCACGATGGTCTGCTGGCAGAGGATGCAGTATTGGCTGGTTGGTCATCTATGAGCGGGCTTGCAGCTACCTGCAAAAAAAAAACAAAGTTGAAAAATTGATTTAGAATTTTAATTTGAATTTAATGAATGATTGAAAAAATGAAATGCTTACCTCTACACCGAATAACGCCATGGACTGTTACACATGTTGCATTCCTCTTACAATTGGGTTTGTTTCCCTTTCTTCCAAGTAAGGGATCACCAACTGCTCGGCCAATTCCATAAGGAACTTACGTCTCCTATCATTCCGTTTTACATGCCCCAATTTGTCATGTATGACAAATGCAGCCAATCCTGCAACGTCCAGCATATTGAAAAAGATGGCTAACGGCTAACGGTTGGTGTAACCACCAACCATCTGGTCCATGGTGTCCACTTTTGCTTTACATATGTTATAGTCCAATATTTGGGATATATGAGGATAGTGCGACATTGTTGTTGTACCCAAATAATGTGTTTAACACCTCTCTTTTAGGGTCCAACATCTCCTTCAGTATGCAGGCCTTGTTCATTCTTATTGTTCCTACATAAGCCAACCGTTTTGTCATCAAAACCGTTGCCAGATCGTATGATGAGAAAAAGTTATCGGCATATATTGTTCGGCCAGAACCATTATACCTTTCCACCAATTTGAGAACAACGTTTTCGCCAAGGTTTGCCGCACGTGCTTCGTTTGGTTGTTTTCCAACATAAATAATTCCTTTTAATGGATAATTTGAGTTTGCATCGCACGCCCACCAGATTTTTATGCCGCATTTGGCTGGTTTTTAAGGAATATATTGGGTGAAGCGCTTGCGGCCTCGGTACGGTATCAATTGCTCATCCACAGTTATTTGGGCACCCGCAACATATAGACGCTCTAAGTCGGCTGCCGTTTTGCTTTCTGCAAGTCGAGTGAATCTCGTGGTACCGTCATCAAATCGAATATACTTTAAAATAAGTTTATATCGCACAGCAGACATTGTCGCCCTGTAGATAGGGCTTCCATTGTGTCCCCACAACTCATGACTAGGCTGACAGTTTGACCCGAATACGCCAGCAAACAAAGTAAGGCCAATAAAACCGTAAATTTCTTTTTCAATTACGGGTTTCGTCCACTCTCTCGGTGTCTGCTTAGGATTCAGCGCAGACCATTTGCGGCACATCTCCTGGGCCTTACGGTTTGTTTGGCGTACAATTATTCTGACGATCTAGGGTGTTAGAAGAGATTTAAATATGGAGCTCGAGTTTCGCATAGTGCCTGTAACCGGGCCTTCACGAAACACAGATACGCAGTTATGTCCACGAGGTCTACGAACCGGCGAAGCGCTTGACCAAATCTTACCATCCCTTCGGCGATAGCTGCAGCACATTCGTACAAATCTTCCAGTTTCTTATTCTCGTCATTTTTACACTCCGCTTAAATACAAATTTCAACGAACACTTTTTTCTAGTTTTCTTATTAGTATTGGTATATGTTCCATCTGTTGTTGAAATTTGCTCAGGTCATAGTAAGTAATTAGAGTCCACTTTGAATTTATAAACTTTATTTGCCCCACAATATCTGTATTTGCTGAACTAAACGAATCATTTCGACTTTAGATGGTGCTGCTTTAGTTTGGCTTGTCATCATCATCATTAATAACAGGTGTCCTCTTTTTCGGCATTTTTGTTAGAGAGCAAACACTAATTGCTGGTAATTTTTAACATCTTCGGATTTATCAGGCAATGACAGGGCACATACCATGTGTATTGGTCGTTTAACCCTACGATTCATAACCGGATACCCGTGTACCTTTTTTGACTTTAAAGTGCTGCTGTGCCTATAATTTTTGAGATATGGACATAAAACTCCGAATCATGAGAGATTTTGGCTAAACTAAGATTTAAATACGAAAAAATTCAAAATATTTTCAATATTTTCTTTAAAAAATGATTTTAAATGTTTTACCCCCATAAACACACAACCGGGTCCCCGGGTACCCTAATGCAATTCCTATGTAAATGCCTGACATTTAAATGAAAAAACGTTTTTTTGTGTTGTTTTTATTGGAAATAAATGTCTTTTTTATTTTATCATATTTTGTATATATTATATTATAATTCATCCGAATCACTATCGTTGTTATTGTGGCAATTGTAGCATTTAGTAATTGTTATGGCGTGCTCATCGCATATCGGCGTGCTACATATGCTGCAATTTTTTCTAGTTTTTCTTCTGCGCTTATTTGGAAGAAGGTTGCACATGTAGCACACGCCCGTATGTACTTTTCTGCCCCTTTGTCGTGCTGACGGAGCACACTCTCCAACGGCCTTCCGATGATGCTTTCAATTGCATTTTTTGTTGAAAATTGGCGCATGCTTTGCACATTTGAAATTCTATTTTCTATAACAGGAATGCACAGGTTTTCTGCCAGTTGACGCAGGAAATTCTTCCTGCGCGTCGTGGTGTATCGTGCAGTTGGATTATTTCCATAATATATGATGTGTGATGCAAATGCGCTCACATCAATGATGTTATAGAAAAATGCCATCGGCCATCTTCTTGTTTGTCGCTGGGTCGTGTATTCTTGGAGCGTTTGGTCCATTACGTCCACCCCACCTTTTGTTTGGTTATAAAAATTTATAATTTCTGGTTTCCCATTCTCGTCAATTTGTGCATCATCATGCATACTAGAAAGAAGGATGACCGAGTTGGACTTCCGCTGCTATTTTGAAGCTTAAGTGTCACTACTCTTACTTTGTCACCTTTGCCGGTATATGTTTCCATAATTGGTTCTAAAGGCCACTTTGCTTGGACAGTTGATTCGTCTTCCACCAACACCACTGTTCATTTGTTAAAATCAGGAACCGTTTCTCCACTTCTGGGCGAATAATGTGCTCGTTTTTTCGTACGTCAACTTAGTTTACCCAACTATGCATTTCAAATGATACTTCATTTACTTATCACCAGCTTCCAGAATCCCTCCAAAATGAAAGGCTGTCGGGGAAGTATAATGCCAATGTATTTTTTGTGCAATATATTCTCCTTTTTAGGCCAACATTTAACTGGATTCGAAAGCCATTCTGGTTTGCTATCTAAACTTTCGAGCACATACTCCTAATGATGCTACATCTGCTGGATTGTCTTTGCTGCTGACATGATTCCATATTACGTTGCAAAAAGGTTTCTTATCTCTGTCACTCGATTTCTCATAAACTTATCTTTGTTTGACTTGTTAAGAATCACTCCAGTCATATATTGTATGTTGATGTTTTCAACAATGCTAGCTGCTTTGTAAAGATCCAGCTATGGTAAAGTCTTCTTGTTTTTTTTTTATAGTATTCACCTTTGTTTTAGCTATGACCAAAGCAACTGAATGTTCAGTTTTTGTTTTATCAGAAGCATCTGCCAAACCATATAGCTTAATTTACAAATCACTTGTTGTTTTAAAACATCTTGGCACTTTAATTTGTTGAATTACCGGCAGAAATTTTGTAAATTCCAACCACTCTTCATTTAGTGCTTTAGATAACATTTCATTCCATGCTGATTATAGTAACAAAAGTTTTTGTATGAATAATTTGGCCACGACGGATCAAATACCCGTCTGAAAGGGCTTAAGTTTTTGTAATAATCGTGCTGGCTAGATTTTACAGTAATGTTAAAGCAAAAGCTATCCCATTTTGGATCTGTAATGTACGGGTTGATTTTGACCAGTTCTATGCCTTGCTGGGGTGGGTCATCAAAAGTCATACCTTATGGAGGTTTTGGTCGATGTTCCTTAAAAAACCAGCAGATTACATAATTCCACACTGCTGTACTCGGGTGAGAAGAGGTCGGGTGGGACTCGACTAAGTTTAACGACCAGCAAAAACAGTGGTTGGTGGGGTTCTTTGACCTTTCCCGCCTGATAACCATTACAAATTTTATTTAATTTATTAGGAGGAAATCAAAATGAAATGGACCTGTATACTAATAACAAAAAAAATTAACTAAATGGTTCTATTGTTTTCTAAAAGCTAAGTGAGAAATCTAATCGTAAGTTCTTTTGAAGTTTACGGATAGCAGATGTGGTTGCTTCCTTCTGCCTCATTTACCCGCCCTACCTATGTCCTTTCGGCATTAAAATTATAAGAAAGAACCCAAAAACAAATGTATCCTACATTTTACCGCAAAGGAAAACTCAAATTAAATTTAGGCCGACATTTTTATGTTGATTTTTTTCATTAATTTCATTCATTAATCATTTTATTTTGAAGTTAAGTCTCTTAAAATCTAGACTAAAATTTACATTATATCGTTATATTTTTTTTAAATCTTATAAAGAAAATTAATGCTAATTTGATATTCCTATTTTATTCAATATCAGTTTCTAAATTTCACAAAAGTTAACATAATACAAAAATTGCACAGATAAATGCGACAAACGTGACGGTTGCAGGGTGTAAACTAAAAAATGTTTTTTTCAATTATAAAAGTGACAAATTTTTTTCCATAATATAACACGCAAATCCAATACCGAACCCAAAATATTTAAACGGTAGTGTAGGGTGTGTTTTATTTTTACGAAGTGTAAATCAAAACAAAATCGGTAAAGTATTATTAAAACCGGTCTCATATAAGCATCTCTTTCACACGCGATGTAATTAAATAGGGGGCATTAATAATAATCGGGTAAAGCTTTCATAATTTTTTTTTTGCCACCTTTTCTTGGAAATATTTGTTTTTTTGTTTTACATGAATGTGTTTTAAATAAAAATTATAAATTTTATAAAAATAATGAAATCAAAATTGATTTGCATAAATTATTATAACGTATCTAAACTAGAAATTGGTAAAATTTAAACGATTTTGACTATATTTTGTTAATAATTAAATAAAATTAATAATGTTGGACACTAAAAAATTGTCATTTATGTAATTTGAAAAAATGGAGATCAAAGCATTCTTGATTGGTCATAAAAAGCAAAACAAATTTTTTAAATAATGATGCTTAATCTTGAAATCTGCTTTTCTTTATATATTCAATAAGTCGTTTATAATAAATTATTTTAAGTGATCAATAATAAGAATCGTTATCCACTGTAATAACAAACAATTTTAACAGAGCTTTCAGAGATTAAGCAATCAGTCCAAATAAAATTAAATAAAATAAAACCAAACTTACATTCGAACGATGAATGCCTCCATAGTTGATGTACAGTTGACACAATTGGTGGTGTTGTTGTTGGGTTTTTTTTCTGGGGTGTTCTCTTTTGCTCTCTATTGATCAATACTTTTTATAAAACTTCTCATCAAAACACATTATTTTTATTTTGTTACAATTCTTGTTTTAGGTTTTTTTTTCAAATCACAGTGTATTGACTTAAGACAAAATTAAGGCAAAGTTATAAATAATCACAAATGTGTTTATTTTGATAAAAAAAAAATATATTTTTTTGTTTTATTCATAAATTTTTCTGGATGTTTTCTGTGATATTCTAACTTTAATTAAAACTGTGATATTTTATCTTCATTTAATATTTTAACCTTAATTAAATCTGTGCTACTGTGACATAGATTGAAAAAGTAATATTTTTGCAACTCAAAATTCAACGGAGATATATTTTTATTTTTAACTTATAAAAATAAAAATATATTTTACTTTGTTTTCACTGTGATATATCTCACTTCTTTAGATTTAAGCTATTGGGTTTAATTACTGTGATGAGATGTTTATATGTTTTTAAGCGAAATAAAAATTTTAATTTCAAAACGACAATTTTAACATTTTTAATTTAAGTAAATTTACACGATCTTATGTTTTTCCCGGTTGTATAGATGTTAATTTAATTTTTGTTTTACTTTTTCGTAAATTTGGTAATCGTGATTTGTACCGAACCGTAACACTATGATGTAATAAAACGTTTATTTGTGCAATAGATTTCTTTGTTGTAATATTACATTTTAGGAAGTTTTTAATTTAAAATATAACTTTAAAACAAAAGTAATGATTTTAAAATTGTTTTTGTTTGTTAAGAAATAATTCGTGTAATATTTTTTTTTTTTGACTTTTTCACATACCGATGCAAATTTTTACCGATGTTGTAATTTGGAATTTAGGATTTCCTTAATTAATTTATTATTATATTTTTAGTTCATTTTTGAATAGCTGATTTTTATAAAAATAAACTCTGCACTAGTTGAGATGTTACTGAAGAACATAAATTCAAATATTTACTTTACAATTAACATGGGAGTATGGAATTCCGATTAACCATAAAACGATCCTAAAAGAACTTTACTGTAAATATTTTTAAAATGTTTCGCAAAAGTTAGAGGATTTTTGTTTTTGGACAAAAATAGTTGCATTTTTCACATTTTACCTATAAATGGTTGGGGCTGTTTTCCAATATTTTTCCTTCCTAAACTGGTGGTAATTTTTTCGTCAAACAGGATGAGCTTTTATTTGACACAGTCATTGGAAATTTATAAAGCTGTATGTTATGGAACATACTTACGAGTTTTAAAATAACCGTTAAACTCAAACTAAAAATTTCAACATTTTCTAAACAAATTACAATTTATTTAACAGCAAACGAAAAAAATTTTTTGAATATAAAAAAATAAATATAAAATGAAAATGGTAGGATCCCACATTACAGATCCCATTGAAGTCCCAGAGTTTTTATTGATTCGTTGTCTTTCATCATAATCAGTTCGTCTTTATTAAAATTTTTTAAATAGCTGATAACTGCTTTTTCGTTGGAAAGCCACTTTCGCAAATTAAATCCAAACGTTAATAGTGCATCTGCTACTTCATGTTGTATCCTTTTGCATTGTTGAATAGTGTCAGCGCCTGTCATCAGATCGTCTATATAAAAATCGTCTTTGATGATGTTTTTGATGTAATCCTTTTCTTCCGCGCAGCCATCAGCTGTGTAGAATAATGATCTTAAAGCGAGGAATGTAGCTGATCACGTTCCATATGTAACGGTTGTTAGCTTGTATTCTTTTATGGAATATTTCTTGTTGTCTCTTCATAAAATATACTAGTAGGATTGATCATTTTCAGCCAGTTTATTTTGCCGATACATTTTTTCTACATCAGCTGTCAGTGCATATCTCAACACTTTCCAGTTTAAAATAATATCGAATAAATCTCTCTGTAGTTTGGGTCTAATAAACATCACTTCATTCAGACTTTTTTTATTTTTTGTTTTTGCAGACGCGCCAAACACCACACGTAATTTTGTTGTTAGGCTGCTTTCTCTTATAACGGGTTGATGGGGTAAATAATATTTACTGGTAAAGCTGGCCTTTACTTCTGTCATGTGACCAAGTTGTAATTAATCCTGTAAAAATTTCACATAGTCTTCTTTGAGTTTACTGTTCCTTTGGGCTTCCTTTCCAAATTTATAAACTGATCTGGGCATATTTTGTCTTCTGTTGCTTCTTCAATAAGTTATTTTAGATCCCAGAACCGTTCTAAGTAGCAGACTACAATTTTGATGGCTTCTGGTTGTTATTCGAAAGCCTGCAAATAAACCAACCTAGTTTAGTGGATTGCGCCTTTTACGTAAAGTTTAACTTTTTTTATAATCTTGAGAAACACTTTTCCACCCAGAACTTAAAAAAATTTGAATCTTTATCGAAAAATGGCCTTAGCTCGTAAGCGCGAGTTAGATCCTTTGATAAGAATTGAATCAAAAAATATATATTTTTTTGCAGCGAAATGTGCAATTTATTTTAAATATGTGACCTTCTCGAGAAAAGGGACCTAGTGTGTCAAAATACGCCTTTGGACTTAAAAGTGAATTCTGGTACATAAAAGGTTGTAGAATAAGATGAAATTATTATTTTTCTCGTGATCCGGTGTTTCGATTTTTTTTTCTTGCTGGCAGGTTCAGATTTTTTTTTCGATTTTTTTTTCGCTTTGGGTTTACTTGGTTTAGCAGGTACAAAATCCCGTTTCTGTGAGTTAGTACATAATACCCTGACATTCTTATACAAATACCATTTGCGATCTAACGATAAACCGCTTGGTGCAATGAGCGGAGGTAATTCGTTTGGTGCTCAGCCGTTAATCGCAGATTAAATCTTTTTTCTTCCGAGTCCACAAGTCCTTTACATACAATTTCGTTTTTTTTTTAAGTCAAAGTGGTGGTACTTGGTAATACCTAAAATGCGAACGTTTACAAAATTAATTGAAATGAATTTGAAAAATTAAAATCACAAAATCGATACAGTTTACCTGTAATCTTTTGTAAAATTCTTCGAAATGAGTATCCCATGTTTGCCACTCTACTTCACTTCCATTCACAGCGTTGTTAAGTTTTGTACTGCTATTATTATCTATTGAACACGAGACTGAAGCGTCACTTTATTTTTTTTTTCCTTTCTTATAGTTATTTTTACAATGTTTTTCGTATTAGTATGCGCACATCAACCCTTTGCTTAGAGCGAACAGATAGCTGAGAACGAACAGAGCAGCAACAATAGCAAAGGTATTGTCACACTAAAAGCGAAAAAAATACGTCACCACATAGGCATGACGTCACCAAAGTTGGAACCCAATCATAACTAACCATACCAAATCGCATCTCCCAACTTAAGGTGTGTTCACAGTGATAATGCGTTATGAAACTTTAAATGCGTTTTTCTCAAAACTTTATTTTCACACACTAGGTCCCTTTGATTGGAGAAGGTCGACCAGAGCCACTATATTTTTCCACCAATTTAAGAACAACGTTTTTGCCAAGGTTTGCCGTACGTGCTTCGTTTGGTTGTTTTCCAACATAAATAATTCCTTTTAGTGGATAATTTGAGTTGGCATCCCACACCCACCAGATTATTATGCCGTCTTCGGCTGGTTTTGATGGTATATATTGGGTGAAGCGCGTGCGGTCTCGGTATGGAAAAAATTGCTCATCCACAGTTATTTTGGCACCCGGAACATATCGACGCTCTAAGTTGTTCATGAGCATGTTCTAAACGTCGTCGATGGCAGCCGATTTACTTTCTACAAGTCGAGCGGCTCTCATGATACCGTTATCAAATCTAATATACTTTAGAATAACTTTATATCGGTTAGCAGACATCGTCGCCTGTAGATATGGTTTCCATTGTGTCCCTAGAACTCATTACTAGGCTGAACGTTTGACCAGAATAAGCCGGCAAACAAGGTGAGGCCAAAAAAAAACGTACATTTTGGTTTCCGTTACAGGTTGCGTCCACACTCACGGTGGCTGGCCAGGATTTATCTCACACCATTTACGGCACATATGCTGGGCCTTACGGTTTGTTGCACGAACAATTATGCTGACGATCTCGGGTGTTAGAGGAGATTTAATTGTTTGCAACCGCATCGAAGGCTGAGGTTACGCGCAATTTGCGATTCATATTTCCTTATTTTGACCGATTTAGCTATTGTGTATAAAAGTTACGCATTTTTTTACATTTAGCATTCTCTAGAGATATAGCTTCTCTAAAAATAACTTTCAACTATTTAATTTTTTATAAGCTTCTAATAAACACTAGCAGGGACTTTTGAAGAATTCAATCTGGAAGAGTTTTGTAAGCGATGGTCTTTAGAATATTGGTTACAATACAAAAGGGGTAAACCATATATTATTAAAAATAAATAATATTGTGGTAGGGGGAGGGGGGAGTGGTTATCCGGACCAAAATGAGTTCAGATGGTTTAAGTAGAATGGTGGACGTAACGACCAGCAGTGGGGACACCAAAAAGTCCATCCTCAATGTTTGTCCTTTTCCTACCGAAGATAATGAAAAAGTACTGGACAAATCATTCAGTGACTTCGATTCTACAAAAATAAAGACAAAGAAAAGTATGGACATTTCAGCTTTAAATAATGAAAAATTAAATGATAAAAAATAAATAACCCACCAAACAAATGGTAATGGTAAACAATTAAAAATTAATATATATAAGCATTCAAATATTGTTATCATTATTATTAATTATAAGTCCGGTTAGGTAAAATTTTGTAAGTATTTATCAAGATGTGCCAGGGATATTATTCGACCAAGCAGTGGCGGTAGGCTTAACAAAAACTTCATAGAATATATTGGTGCATGTCAACATAAATATACAACAGCAATTCTTTGTCGAGAATTTACAAACAGCGTATGAAAGAGTAATCAACAGATACAAAATAATAATGTAGTCGGCATCAAACAACATAGATGTCTGTTACCTTTCGTTGAAGGGATCTACCACACTCTATTTGGGCTGATGGACAGCAAAACCAACAACAATACACAAAATGCTGATTCTATGCTTGATATACTACAAAATCAATCGCCACTCCAGAACATATCATTGGATTTAATCAAGAGTAAAACAAGGAGGTCTTTAAAAACATAAGCACTCCATTATTGTATTATTGTATTAGAAGGCGCAGTTAATGAAGTTATTAATAAAGAAGCATTAATTGTATCAGTCACAAATATTTTTCTGGCTTTCAAATCGTATAAAGGGGCATAATTGGAAATTGTTTGTCTAAAGAGCTGCCAATAAATAAATTAAAGCTGCAAGTCTAGATTAATAAATATATCATTAAATCAAACCTGATGCTGCTTACTGATATACCAGTGGAAGTAGCCAAAGTAGCACAAGTTTCTATACGCTCATTTTGTGTTGTTTAATATTCGCTTGCCCTTAATCAATAACGAATTATTAAAGAATATGCTGCATACACGTATCCAACTACTCATAGTGGGTTTGCAATTACTTTTCACTCTAGCAGCAGTTACCTTTTGATAGAGGCAAGGAAAACGATATAATACACTCCATGAGGAATAACGAGCAGATTCGATCATTGCTACAAGATAACATATATCCTACTATATTATCAAGTAAATCCATCCTAGAACATAAGAAAAACCAACAATTGCAAAGTGCAATTATTCTTAAAGCCAAGGAAGGTGCCAGAAAGTTTTGAAATAGAAATTAAAAAGGTTCACAACTATTGGAGGTTAACTCGTTCTGCAAATAAATGCATCTTCTCAATGTACGAATAAATATCAGTTAAAGTAAAATGTAAAAAAAGATGCAAAATACCACTCTAAGCGGCTTCGAAATCTTCAAAATAAATCCTTAGTGTTACCTAAAAACAGGTGAAATAAATTTATAGGCATATGATGTCTATCATTCAGAGCTAAATTATATGTTCCCAGTTCTAAAGTTATCAAGGTATTGTCCCTCTTTAACACACAATCAAGTTAAAGGTAGACTTATCAGAGTTACACCAATACTTGCCTACTGCTATTGCGCTACCTCGTTTGTGCTAGGGTAAATTTAGTTAATCAATATTAGTTTTAAATTACTTTTTTTTAAAGACTACGATCTTTCAAGGCCGGCAGAGTGAATTTTAAGAAAATGTATTCTATACTTAGAATACAAAATTACAAACATATGCATAGACATTTAGTTGGTTTTTAAAATAGTCTTATAAAGAAAATTTGTTGTTGTTTTGCATGTTAATTTGTGTTATAAAAACCTTATATTTAAATATAATCGTTTATGTTATTTACTTTTAAATGATATTTAAGCAACTGACACATCAGTAAAAAAACAAATGATTAGTCAGTTAAAATTATATGTTAAAATTTTACCTACCGATTTCGTAAAAAATAACTAGTTATTTATTTATTTGAAATTGTTTTCGTTTTATGTATTTTTGTTTCTTTTTTTATATACAAAATGTTTATTCACACAGTCTATAGACACATTTTGTGTAAGTAACATTATATGTGTATGTGTGTGTGTTTATTAAGTTCTTGTGATTTGAATTAAAATAAGTTTGTATATAACCAAAAATTTAAATAAAAAAACAGCTAATAAAATTTAAATTTTTAATAACTGAAACTGAAATAAAAAAAGCACATATTTAGATTTTTTATTAAATTGCAAACAAATTAAAAAAATTAATGAAACTGAAAAAAAAACGATAAATGAAAGTAAATCATTTTGAACAAATTAAAAAATAAGTTGAAAATAAATATTTCTTTAAAACCTAAATGTATATTTCTTTATTTTTAACTGAACTGAAAACTTTTTTATTAAACTACAAATAGTAAACTATACAATATTCTGACTGTAAATAAAAAAAATATATATGGAACATTTAGGTTAAGTGAATTTAAAAATGGAATGTATTTATAATATAAAAAGGATAACAAAGCACGATGAAGTTGTTAATAGAAATCAATTAAATAATTAAGGAAAATACAAGAAATACATATGTAATAAAATGAAATATAAATATTAAATTTAATAAATTTATTAAAATAAAAATGTAAATATTTAAAAGATAATTAAATTATTTTTGATTTTAAGATTGTTTTTAAAAAAATATACACTATAAATTAAGTTTTATTTAAAAAAAGGAAAAATATATATTTATTTTCTAAGTTACTGAAATTTATTTTTTCTTCACTTATAACTGTATTTTTAATTTCTCTTCAATTGTCAAAATTTTTGTTAAGAATTTACCAAACATTAAATTATATTAGTTTGTAAGCTGTAATGTTATTATACAACCTTAATAAACATTGAATTTGAATTCTAAAAAACTTTACAACATTGTGTTTTAATGAGTCGCAAAAAAATATGGATTGAGATTTGTTCAAAATGAATGGTTACGCAGCAGACAATCAGACTACGTGGAAGCAATACAGAAGCAGAAAAATAAGTTAAAGAATAATCATTTAATTTCAACTGCAAGGAGGATTCGCGTAGTATTTTTAGTTTCCCAACCTCTCGTTTAAAGTAAGTTGTTTTAATTTCACTTGTTAAAACTGTAATTTTCCATTAATAAAATGACTTCACAATAATCAGTTTCACGTGCAAATTGTGTACAATTTGTTTTCAAACAAATTTTTTTCCCAGGACTATTAATATTCGACTGAAAATGTTACATTTTATGTTTGTTTTGATTGAGTCTTAAGTAATTTAAATTACAATTTGAAGCATTTAAAGTTGGAGTGAAAAGTCTCTATAGAAAAAACAATTTACTCTGCTTAAAGGTTAAGAAGTAGGATAAAAAATTTTTATAATTATTAAAAAATTAATTGCCTATATGTGACTAATTAATTGAGTGGATTAATTAATCAATGATTTCACTAACAGTACAGGTTGGTTGAAAAGTTCCTGCGCACGAAATGAAAGAATACTGTTTTTGTTACGAAATATATTTTTTTATTTAATATAATCTCCTAGAAGCTCAATACACTTATTCCAATGATCTTCCAATAATTTTATCCCATCCTTATAATGGTTTTCCGGAAGCTCTGCAAAATAACCATCTACGGCTGCTATGGCCTCTTCATTCGACGAAAAATGCTTTCCACGAAGGAATTGTTTGAGATTTCTGAAGAGATAGTAGTCACTGGGAGCCAAATGTGGTGAATACGGTGGATGATCAAGCAATTCGTACTATAATTCTTTGAATTTAGCTATCGTCAAAACATTTTTGTGAGCAGGTGCATTGTCTTGATGAAAAATGATTTTTTTTCTTCTTTAAACCAGGTCTTTTCTCAAGAATTTTTTCATGCAGCTGATCCAAAAGGCTGCAATAATATTCAGAGTTAATTGTTTTACTTTTCCGAAGATAATTAATCAACAAAATTCCTTTTGCATCCCAAAAAACTGATGCCATAACCTTCTTTGCTGATCGTTGTGACTTCACCTGCTTTGGAGCTGAACAACCAGCTTCAGTCCATTGTAAACGTTCTTGTTTCGATTTAGGATCATGGTGGTAGATCCAAGTCTCATCCATAGTTATAAAACGACGCAAGAAGTCGGTTTTATTCGGCTTGAAACGCTCCAAGTTACGCTAAGAAATTTGTTTTCGATCCAGTTTTTGTTGAATTGTTAATGTGTGCGGCACTAACTTTCCAAACAGTTTTTTCATACGTAATTCTTCATGTAAAGTATGGAGTACTCGTTCGTCTGAGATGCCTATGCCATTAGCAATTTTACGATTAGTTAAACTTGGATCTTCACTAACTATATTATGTACCTGCTCAATTATTTCTGCTGTGGTTGCATTTTTTGGTCGTCCTTCGCGTGGATCGTCTAAATTCGACGGTGCGTTTTGAAGGTGAGGACTCCTTATACAATTCTAACAATTGTTCATAAATTTCCTTTGTTTTTAAAGCCTTCAAAACAAAGAATTTAATGACTGCACGATATTAAATTTTTTCCATATTAAAAAAAAAAATCAATGACACGTCAACTTCAAATGGCTTGTAAACAAAGAAAGAATTGACAGAATGACTTGCAACTTTGCATGTGCTCTCAGGACAGTTATACCAACTTGAGAAAAAAAATTTGGATCTAGCAGTGCCATTTCTTGGTGAGCGCAGGAACTTTTTAACCAACCTGTACATTGATATCAATAGTAATGAAATTATTTTCTTTACCATTTTTTAATTATTAAGAAATTAATTGCCTACATGTGACTAATTGATTGAGTGGATTAATTAATAAATGATTTCACTAACATTACATTGATATCAATTGTAATGAAATTATTTTCTTTACCATTTTTTAAATAAAAAAAAAAGTAAATGATTTTAGTTGACTGATTTCTTTGATTAATTGAAATCTTTTAAAATTTCATTGCAAATAATAATTAATCAGCCGGAAAACAGATTCGTGTCAGCTAACCGAATTTGTTGCCAATCGAATTGTGGCGGTCACGACAACTATAAATTTCATGCAGTATCGTTTGGCATAAATGAAATATTCGGTTTTCAAAATTTTAATTATCAATTGTGATCACCAAAAACAAATTTTCTACATCATTCCGAAATAAAATGCATACGAGTACATAATTATTTAATTTTTTATCATTAAGAAAGGACTTTCTACATGAAATGTTGCATGTTCCGAAGACATTTGCTTGAAAAAAACTATATATTCAGCCAACTTCGTTTTATAATAAATTCCAAACTCCGAATGGTTTCTACATAGATTTAGCACATTTTCATAAAAAAAATAAATTCTGAGATTTTTCAGTTACGAATTTCCGAATTTCGAGTTATGTAACAAAGTTTCTCAAAATTGAAGGTTCTTCTTCTATTTGAAAAGTATATTTTTTACTTCAAGTAAAAGTGCTTTGGAAAAGTAGCAGTGAATCAATTTTAACATATTTTTTTCTCGAAAATCCATTGGGCATTTACTTTTATAAAATTGACAAGCTGCATCACGGGTATTGGTTGGAAGCAGCAGGCTCTGTGAATCCATTTCGAATTTTGAAATAATTTTACTATTAAGATATTTCCTTTTACACATGTGTTCATTGGTTAGAAGCTTAAAAAAACACAAAATTTTTGTAAATATTGGAAAAGAAAATAAAAAATATTCTTATTTATATTCTTATTACTTACTCGAGAATAACTTCCCAATAAACATTAAAAAGTTAAAAAATCAAATATTACATGTATTGCGCTTTATTTATAGTATTTTTTACAGTCAAAATCAAGTTCATACAAATAAAAATAATTTGTTTTATGTTTTTCGTTTACTGTCAATATTTCAAAATATTATTAAAGCGTTTGTTTAAATTGATAATTTTCCTGAGAAGATTTTCAAAAATCTAAATTTCTTTCATGGATTTGGAGCTAAACTCGGTCCTTACAATGTATTTTTTCTTATTTTTACGCTGCTAAATAATAAAAGGATAAGTGAAAAAACATCGAAAGTCCAAAAATCAAAATTAAATATACAAAACTATAATAATAAAAAATGTGCGTATGCTTAAACTTGAATTTAGGGCTCGAAAAATTGAATAGAATTATGATTTAAGGCTTGAATTAAAGTATTTTCTTACTGTAATAAATTCCAGTGTCCATTTTGCTGGAATATGCTATTGAATTAAAGTGTAATTAAAGTATAAATCAAGGCTTGAAATTGGAAAACATGACTTGAATAACACTTGATTTCAGCTTTAATTCCAGCAAAAATGCTTATTGGGTTCTCTTTCCGCATTTTGGTTTTTTTTATGTAATTAAGTATTTTATTTTTTATTGAAAAAGTTAATGTATTTTTTATTTTTGAATTAATAGTTTGTTTTAAATTAAACACTTCAAATCTTTTGTTACTATAAATTTTTATTATTTATGACTCATTATAACATTGGTTTACGGTTGGGTCTACTGCTAATGGAAATAAAAAAATGTTTAAAATAGTAACAACAAATGTTTGGTAATTATTGAATATTATGGCATTAATTTCGTTGTATTAAAAAATCAACTACAATAAGAACAGATTAATGATCATAATTATTAATATTTTGTACCTGTAATAAAATTTGTGGTTTTGCAACTAAGTTTCAATGGTTTTAACCAACTTCCAACTAAACAATTTTCTGTGTGATCAATTAAAAAATTTAATAATATATAAATATTACCAAGCGAAAACTATAAAATTTAATAAATATTTTCCAACCAAATAGAGTTGGAAGAGGTCTAAGAGGCCTAATCCTTTGAAATTTGCAGAGAAATGACGACTGCATATACAGTTCTTGCTTTTCGGTGTAAACTCGTCCCCAAGATTTAAGTTGTTTCTCCTTACAGCCATTATCCCCTGGTTGTTCAGCGAAAAATTATTTAATATGTCTCGTGAGCGCAGTGCAAGCTGCCATTTCGATATAATATTTCTTAAAATAAACTTTTTTAATATAAAAAAACTTTAGACAATAAATTAAATTAAGCTCCCCAGCTAAAACGGGTTTAGGGGTACGGGTTTAATGTGTGTCCGTGTATTCTCACAAACATGCATGCATGTCTATACAATGATGCATAAATCTCCATACGTGCATCCATATACGGGGGCGGGTCAATAAGACCGTGACTCTTTGAATAAAATACAGGTTTTTGAAAACACATATTCTTAATATGAAGCAAATCAGTCCATATATACAGATTTTCTTAAATATTTACACTCCAGCTTGATATTCCGGGTCAATTTGTTGTAAACATTTTTTTTTCACATAACATATAATCCCTCACATGAGCCAACAGTGCCCCCTATTGAACACAAAAAAGTTATACAATTTGGAGGACTAAAAGAATATATGACGGATAGCTTTAATGGTTTAAGATTTATACGCATCAATGATTTTATATATAGAAGACATATTTATATTTAAATTCATTAAAAGCACATGCAAATTTTTTATATAAAGCACAAAAACTTAACACCAAATAATCATGCCAAATTTTGAGTCAATATCTTGTCATTTAGATTTTTGGCAGTAAAATCCCCAAAAATTCCTCATATTGCAATGAGACGAATGATAAAGATAAATTAAATATCACTCATACGTCGTTGTTCCAGCAAAATGCCAAAGATAAATTTAATATAACTCATACGCCATAGGTAACATATTTTAAAACTAAAGCACTGCAGAACACTGCCAATGAAGCACCCTTGATGGTTTTACGCCCGATTAAAAAGTAATTCAGATTTGGGTCATTCCATGTCAAACCGCACAGCATTCGGACTTGTCACCTCCGATTTTGATGAAATTCGCCACAAATATTTTAAATGGGAAGTGTTTATTAAATCATTAACCTTTTGACCTAAACCCTCTCGGTTTTCGAAATATGACGTCATGAAAATTGGCAAAATCGTCAAAATATCGAAAAAGTGTCCATACACAGTCGCCCATAACTTCGAAATTATACAACCTAAAATTTTTCTATTGGTACCATTTTAAAGGTGTAAAGATTATCTTCAAAATGGCATTCCAAAAGTTTTTTTGTATTAAAAGGTTATAGGTCATTTTTTTGAGTTTAATCTTCAAAGACCCATATCTCAAAAATATATGTTAAAATCTAAGGCCTCTCTACATCTGTGGCAAAATTTTAAGGTATAGACTCATTTATATCCTGAGTTATGAAGGTAAATGTGGTCGTAAGCAACTTTATCATACGAAAAATCTTTTATATGATATGAGTGTATGTGTGTACAATGTTTAGTATATATATTGTTGTTGTGTGTGACCTTTTGCATATGAACTCGTCGACGAAAATTTGCCTACGACCACGTTTTTTTCATAACTCAAGAACCAAATGAGTCTCCACCTTAAAATTTTATTATATTTTATTCAGAATTTAAAAAAAAAATTGGATTTTGAGATATGCGTCTTTGAAGATTAAACTTATAAAAATTACATTTGACCTTTTAATACAAAATAAAACTTTTGGCACGCCATTTTTGATACCAACATAAAAATTTTAGGTTGTATGGTTTAGAAGTTATGGGCGATTTTGTATGGACACTTTTTCAATATTTTGACGTTTTTGCCAATTTTCATGACGTCATATTTCGAAAACCGAAAGGGTTTGGGACCGAAAGGTTAATGATTTAATAAACACTACCCAGTTACAATATTTGTGGCGAATTTCATTAAAATCGGAGATGAAAAATCCGAAAATGACAGTTTTCTGTGCGGTTTGACATGGAATGGCCCATATGTGATAAAATGTCTAAATTTCAGATTTATTTACACTCAGCGTTAAAGTATTTGAAAAAGCAAAAATTAAGATACCCGCATTACTATGTCGTGGACACATGTTTGCCATTTGTTTTAAATATTTGAAATATTGACGAAAAAAGGTCGTCGGGTAAAGCCATCTACAACCATAAGTAAACAAATATCAAAAACAATTCAAACAAACCGTCAATTGAATTGAAAATAGTCATTATTAAGATTCATTATCGTTATATATATCTAAAGTGATCTAGCCATGACCGTCACTCCGATGAAATGGAAATCGCAACGCAAACCCACAAGCGTAGTTTCTCATTCTTACTCAGGATGTTTTTATGCTCGCGGAAATTTTTTTAATAAAAACGAGCAAAATTAGTCTCGCGATAGAAAAAAGTTATTATTGAAAATATTAAGATACCTTTAAATTTTTCATACAAGTTTGTGTAGCGCCTTATGGAGAAAAGAGATGCTGGAAGTGAATAATATTTTATATTGACAATAAAAATTGGTTTAGTCACAAAAGTTGTTTCACCACAAAAATATTTTCACATGCAAAAACATTTTGGGCTGAAAACATTTCAAGCTTGCAAAATGACTTGGAATCATATCAAAAAAGAGTCAGTGTTTCTGTCAAGCTAACCCTCTAATGGACAAGGCCGCTAAAAAGTGATCTTCGGATCTTAAGTACACAGCAAAACCACACATTACCGCATAATGTGTAAAGTAATGTGTAGCCATAGGGGCTCATGGATTACTTTACACC
This sequence comes from Eustalomyia histrio, assembly GCA_949748255.1. Classification (NCBI taxonomy): domain Eukaryota; kingdom Metazoa; phylum Arthropoda; class Insecta; order Diptera; family Anthomyiidae; genus Eustalomyia; species Eustalomyia histrio. The sequence continues at coordinate 47,488,087 of OX456526.1, read as the reverse complement.
TTACTTCACTGATGAATTTTACAGGCGATGAGCCTCAAAGTAATGTATAAACCCATTACTTTATGGGTGATAATGTAAGGAAAGTAGATTTTTAAAAAAGAGGAATTTTATTTAAAACAAATTTTACAAATATTTTAAACGTTATTAAAAATAATGTGGTCATGATGGGTATCGAACCAGGGAATTCTGGTTGCCAGCTAAGAACTGTACCCACTGAGCTATCAATGCATATAGTATTTGATTGCTTTAAACTTAAATAAGTTGTTGCGCTTCGTGTTTTCGCTGGTGTTGTCAATACAAACAAATCTTACAAAAAAAAAAAACAAAGTAATGTATCTAAAAATAGATTTCCAAAAATATTTTAATTATTACTTTATATTTATAAATCATATATTACGCAATCAATAATCAGTTACTTATTACTTTATGCTTGCAAATAATGAAAAAGATAACAACTATCATTATAAGGTAACGCAAGAGAATATCGCACCCATTATCAAACTTTTGCTTGGTATTATTTGATTAAATAACAATTTGTTATTAATGAAATTTTATTATATAGGCAGAAAACATAGTAGACTACTTTCTTCGACTTTACATTTTTTTTACAATGAGTGACCTAAGAACGAGAAGGATGTAAAGCCAAACTTTCGTAAATTTTGAAAAATTAACTTTTTAAGATAGAAAAAAAACTATTTAAAAAATCGTTAAAAATATATAGCAAACCTAGTCTGGGTTCCAAACTTGTAAAATGAGTTATTATTTTTGTTCCAGGACACACAAACTACCGTCATTACACCTTTTACAAATATCTCTTTAACTAAAAAACTAGATAAGAGATTTGTTTTCAAATTAAGCACAGCTGATATGCTTGGAGTTAGTAGTAAGCAAATTTATTTTTCTCAAAATTAATTTTCTTCGAAATATTGCACACAATTCGACATAAACCTTGACATATGAAAAATAAGAAGCGGAAATAATATTGTACTTTTTCTTTTACCTTTTTTTATAAATTATGTAGTTTATTTATTTTTTTTTTCTTATTTTTATTTAAATTGTCTACTACTGAAAGCTGTATGTTTTGATTAAACATCAGATCGAACCAAACGACCATTGTTTACAAACCATCGCCTTACCATTTAAGCCAAACCATGCTGACACCAAAAGCTTTATAAGCTTTTTTTTTGTAATTCAAAGTATATTTATTTTATTTGAATTTTCCTATTATAAATTCAAATCAACAAACAAACATGCATGTACAAATAAAACAAAATTTATGTGTAAGCACGAATATAAGATATTTCGCAAATTTTTGCAATTAATATGACATATAACTGAGTCTGTTGCAAGATCATATATATTTTATATGACAGATATTTTAGTCTGGTTTAAAGATTATGAAATATTTACAAATGCAAAATGGTTTTTCATTAAATTTCGTAATCATGAAGAAAACATAGAAAAAGTTATTAGAAACAAGGCGAATGAAATACATTTTCTGGGCAGTAGCCATCAATATATAAACCAAATTGGCTAGAAATATATGTAAAATTAATAAAAAATGTTGGCTGCAGTTTGTGCTAGTACTCTATTAACCAATGCACTTATATGTGTACACCTCGTTTTTATTCGATTTTCTCTGACACTATTCTATTCAATTTGAATAAAATAATTTTCTGGGAGCCCAATTAATTTAGAAATTTAAAGCAAACGCTATATATATTATCTAATATTGTTATTATTGTACGAGTATAAATTCACACCGTTAGACGCATTTGCAAAATTTTCAATTTTGGCAAGATTTTTCATAAAAATTTTAATATATTAATTATGTTTTCAACCACTTGAATAAACTTTTACAACAACGAATTTCAAAACGATTTTAGTATGAGAGCCTATTTCCTGACAATTTACAAGGATATCCTAAATATTTTTAATTTAGATTTTACTACATCCAATTTACGTCTCTCCCGACCGCATAAAAATACAATTTTATTGAAGTTTCTTCGTAGATTTCAAGTGGGCGTTAATGGGTTAAGGTTTTTTTTTATTTTGCGCCAGTAAAGTGCTTTATATGGGTCTTATAAGGAGGGAAAGTGCCTCCATTACAGGTCTGACTAAACTGCTTTTGTTAGAATCCTGAAATTTAAAATATCAGCTGTTTTTAGAATTTTCGTCATGAACTTGGTAACAATGGGGATTCCAAATGAAAAAGGGTTTTTATCTAGAAATATAGGGAAAAAAAGAAAATTCACCACCAACCCCAAAAATACTGAAGATAGAATTTTAAAATTTGAATAGGTATACAAATTTGGGGGCTTTGAAAAAATAGTGAAAAAAGGACAGTTGCGGTTGAACGATCTGAAAATTAAATATATACGACGAAAAGGTAATCAAATTTATTTAAAGAGGAGATCCTTTGAAAAAGAATTAAATTCTCTTCTTAATATATTCTGATATTAAAAACTACTTGTAATGAAATAACGGACGGGCTTTTAGGTCCCCCTAGTTTCATACATTTTAATTTAGTCTGTTACCAAACAGCAAAATATATAGTACCGAAGTATTTTCTTACTCACGATCAATAAGTCCGTGACTTTTCGAATTTCCCATCAAGTACCACCTGTTAATTGACTACTGTCACATTTGGAGCAAGTTCCGTCATTTACTTTGCGTAAATTTTTGCGTTTATATTTTTTTAAAAAAATTTAAAAAAGTAAATTTTGAGTGCTCATTAAACATTACTTTTTGCGAAAAAAAAACCGTCAATCAAACCAAGGAAAAGCTTGATATATACTATAGGGACCCTGCACCATCGATTTCAATGGTAAAAAATTGTTTTGCTGACTTTCGTTGTGGTCGCACAAGTACAAATGACGCTGAACGATCTGGACGGCCAATCCACGAAATGGTGTTGGCCAATCGAAGAGTAAAATTGCGTAAGATTGTTGATGCCACAGACATTTAATATGGCAGTGTGGTTTCGATTATAAATGATCAGTTGGATTAAAGAAAGCTGTCTGCAAGATTGGTGCCGCGTTTGCTCTCAATTGACCATAAATGTAATTGTGTGACGTGTGTAGTCTCAATGGCAAAATTCCATGAATAAGGCTAGGAATTGGTACCTCATCCGCCATATTCTCCCTATTAAGCCCCCAGTGACTATTTGCTATTGTCGAACCTAAAGAAATGGGTCGATGGAAAGAGATTTAGCTGCAACGATGAAATTATTGATCAAACAAATGCCAATTTTATAGACATCGAAAAATCATATTTTTTTGGAAGGGATAAAAAAAATTGGAGAAACGTTGGACTAAGTGTATTGAGCTAAAAAGAGATTGTGTTGAAAAATATTTTTTTTTGTAAAAAAACTTTGTTTTATTCAAAAAGGCGCGGACTTATTGATCCGCCTTCGTATATAAGTTGTTTCTATTTCACGAGAAAAATTATTTGTTACACTTAAAATAGTTTGTTAGTTAAAATAACTCAAAATATCATTTAAAAGAAATGATAAAAACCGCTTAAAAACACTTAAATTAAATGCCTTTTTTATTTATTTTTAAATGTTGATTAATCAACTGACACATCCGTGAAAAACAAATGATATAATCAGTTAAAATAAATGTCAATATTGTACCTACCAATCCTTAAAAAATAAATGTTTTTTTCATTTATTTGAAATTGTTTCCCTTTTTGTATTTTTTGTTTTTTTTTTAATATACTCGTACAATACAAAATGTATGTATGCATAGCTATAGACACTTTTTGTTTTTTGTGTGAAGGTGTTTGTGTATGTATGTGTGTTTATGAAGTTCTTGTAATTTGTATTGAAAAATTTTGTATATATACAACCAATTTAAAAAAAATTGAAATTTTTTGAATATTTTTTTTTTTAACAGACAATAAACAAAATTTAAATTTGTAATAACTGTTACGGACACAAATAAACCACAACTTTTCGTTTTGTGGGTAAATTTTTATTACATTTCAAAAAATAAATAAAATAAATGAAACTGAATAAAAATTGTAAATGATAGTATATTATTTCGAATAAATGTATAAAAAAGTTAATATAGACATTTCTTTGAAAAATAAATGTATGTTCATTTATTTTTAAATGAAACGGAAAACTTGTTTATTAAACTACAAACAGTTTAACTACATAATATTCTGAGTGTACAAATTTAGCATTTCAAAACATTATTTTTTCTGATGGTTTTATTGTGATTGTATCTCTTTTATATTTTTAATTCAATCGATGGGTTTTCTGAATTGTTTTCGATGTTTGTTTTCAAATGGCGAACAGTAATACGGGTATCATCACTTTTGCTTTCTCAAATAATTAAACGCTGCCTACAAATTAATCTAAATTATTGTAAGTTTTCTAAGCCAAAAATAATATTTTTACCCAAAAATACGTATCTCTTAGTTTCTTATCCTCTATCGCATACACATATTACATTACAATTGGGGGTGATCCCATTATAAGTTTTTTCCACTGACCTACATCTTACATCTTTCATCAATTTGCAAAGATGTTAACATCTGCCCAGAAGAATTAAAAAGGCCAAAAATTCTATATCTTTCTACATCTGCAAAAAATGATCCTTTCTCATTTAGCTTCATTTTAAATCTTTCGTTAATTTCGTGTCATCACTAAAAAATTGGCAAATAATCGATTTTCTTTGTGCCGTCACCGGCAAACTGACATTGTGTGGCGGATAATTTATTCCTTGTAAGAGATTCAATTTTTTCGTTAAAACTAAATATTACTAAATTTTGATTGAGCGAAAATTGTCCGTTCATTTTAACCAGGGACGTAATAGTTCGTTGGTAATTGGTTCTATTTTAACCAACCTGAAAAATGGTTAAAGCGGCGTTGTGATTAATTTTGAATATAAGACGAAATTATTAGGAGATGATTTTTACTTTTCAATTATAATCTCAGGTGGGAATTTTTTTTTTTGTTTTTATCTTAGTTTAAGATTAGTTATTTTTTTCCATGTATCACTCAAATTACATTTTTCTTCCCGGTCTCAGAGAGTAAAATGTATTACATATAGACTAAAATTGGTTTTTTAATTTGACTTTATATTCTTTAGGTATAATTTATATGAAATACATCATTGGAAAGCTTAGGATTAACTTTATTTTAAAAACAATAGCTTTGGTCATATTTAATTATGGAAATATAGCAAAATTTAAATTAAGAAAAAGCCTACCATATGATGATCTTGGTATTTGCAATTTGGTGTTTATCTATTCTCATTATATATGAGAATCTCGCACATGCGTAGATCCAGACAACTAACAATGGTTGGTGTCCTCGCTAAATTTTCGTGTGTAAAGACTTACTTGCAATCCATTATTTAAAGTAACTATCGACTCAGAATCTATAATCATGCTAATAAATAAGGTAGAAATAAGAGTAAAGTATATCAGCTTAATGTTATTCTAAGAAAAATATAAGTTTTGTTATACGATTTCATTACTTTTGTTCACTGTTCCAAATTCACTTTGTTTTGGCTGCATATTTGTATATACCATCACTGGTGACGAGTTCAGTTTGCGGGTTCTCATGATCCTTTGTATAGATAATTAGATATTTTTTTGTGATCTGCTTATTGTCAAATTAGTACAAGACTTTCGAGATGTTTCTAGAAATCACGTCACTTCCTTTTTCTGGCAGACGTTGAAGAAACCACATTGAAATTTGGTCTTAAATCCTAAGAGTGGTATAACTAAACGTAATATTTTCCATCAAGTTAGCGACAAAAAAAAAGGTATTTTTTCATTCTTGTTAAATGAATATTAAAAATTAATATTATGTAATTCATATTAGGAAATCATGGGAAACCTCGTGAGGTAACAACCAATGGTGGGATTTCGCCACTGGAACTAACATTAACTCTTATGAGGTTTAATGAATGAATCTTGGGAACAAGGAACAACACGCAAATTGTGTCGGAGCTACTCCCAACTTAATTAAGTTATACGGGATTTGGTCTTATACACTCACAATATTATTTCGTTAAAAACAACTTAAAACACATATTAAATTAATCGAAAATACAGTCAAATAGAGGACTACTGATTTTCCATTATATTCAACCCATTTTGTTGTTTATTTTCAATCAATGTTTAATAACCAACAAAAGTAGTAAAAACAATAAGAAAGTCGTTTAAAATAACCATAGAATTTTTACTTACAAAAAGTTAGGAAAAACTACTTGTGTGGTTTGTTTTTCAAATTGAAAGTTTTTTTATTTGTATGTAATTACAAAACACAACACAACACACACAGATGTATCTATTTTTATTGGCTTTATGTGTTTGTATATTTGAATAATTTCTTGTAATTTTTATTGAATAATTTCTTGTAAATTTTATTGAAACTATTTTGGTAAAAAAACAAAAAGGATTATATGAATTTCAATTTTTAGAAACAGAAAACATAAAATTTTACATTTAACAGAAAATATCAACTCCTACTGAATGTCTGTAAATTTTTATATTTTTTTTTTTTGAATGACTGATTCAAATAGTTAAAAAATATATTTCTATGAATTTCAATTGATTCTTCATTTAAAAACAAACTTTACGCATTACTTTTTAAATAAACTACAGTCAGTAACGGAAAATATATTGTGAGTGTACTAATCCAACTTCAATCGTATGGCAATTACGACAAACCTTGTTCGCATGAAGCCAGCGTAAAAAGCTGCTTCATTCACTCAAAGCCCAATAAATTCTGGGGTAGCAAGAATGTCACCCTTATTTATATCCAAGAATGCTAAGAGTTAAAATTACCAGCCTCATAAAATAAGATACATCTAATAATAATCATCAGGTTGCCCTAGAGCAGAATTCCCATCAAATCATAAAAAAAAAACAAACCTATAACAAACCAGAGATCAGTGAAGAAAACAAAGTTAATAGAAATTACAAAATAGACGAAAAAAATTAATATTGGAAAAAGTTAGTTATGTTAAAATTAAGCCTTGCCCTGGATTGAAGAAAAACAAAATCAATTAAAGATAGAATTTAACATTTTAACAGACAAAAAAAATCGAATTAAGTAAATTAAAATAATTATGTGCATGGAAAGAATATAAGGCAGAAAAAAATATCTGATCAACAAGGAGCATGCAATTAGAAATTTAAGACATACAAATTTAATATTGAAAAAAGAATTGATTGCTTGTCTTTACATAACATTAAAATATTAAAGTAAAACTAAACTTTCAATTTTAATTTATTAAAAATTTCCATAAAAATTTCATACATCTAAACACGATTGGATCTGTGCTAATGATTTTTGCATGATTTTTGTTGATCGAATTGCATGATTTTTGTTGATCCCAAAAAGAAAAAAAAAAGGAAAAAAAAATGATTGCGTTCTTTTAAAATTCTCCATTAATCTTAACCAAATGCAAGAAATTTTTATACACAGCATCTGCGATTAAGAGATACAACAGAACATCAACAGGTTCGATCTTCGAAAAAGGCCTTCTTCGTCATCAAACATGTTGGTAAGTGATTTATATCTCAAACCTATTTTCTAACAATTTTGTTCTTGCATCATAAATTTTCTTATTAAAACCAAAAGCAACAACAATTTTTTTTATAATGTTTCATTAAATTGTCTTTTTAATAATAACTCTTGATCAGTAACTCTTTACGTGAATACCACTATTTGTGCACATTCTCTTTATCTCCAGGTTGGCAATCGAAACGACTATCGGCAGCGTTATTGATTTTTCATTTTTTTTTTGCAGTAACGGTATATTATACCTATCGGTTTTGGTATAACAGATACCGAAACATCCCTTACTATTTAAAAATTATATTTTTTTGAATGGCGAATTTAAATTTAGATTTGCAAAAAATGAATAAGTTTGCCAGAATTTGTCTATCAAGACTCTCATTAAATGGTAGAAAAATTTCATTTGATTTATTAAAAAATTTCATACTTAATTACGTTTAATGAAAAGCTACTTTCATCAAAATTATGAAGCTTTTTCTTTAAACTAAAAACATTTTTCAAATATTAGTGAAAAAAAAATATACTTCATTTGTTTACTTGCAAATCCCATAAAAATTCGTCCAATTAAAATCGCAGTCTTGCCACCTCAGTTTGAAAAGGTTTTGAAGCCGGAATTAAAAAGGTATCGGTTGCCAACCTTGCTTTAACATATTCGGTAAAATTAGCTACGCTACAGAATTGATGAAAAAAATATATTGAAAAAATATTGTTTTTGCTTTTTGTTTTGATTATAACCAAAAATAAATAAAATAGAAATCCAAATATATAATTACACTACAGTCTCGGTAATCTCGGTTTTTGTGTATAAAGTAAGAATAGCTCGTATTTGATAAAGTCCGGCACAGTGGTTAGGAAGCTATTTTGTGAATTAAATTTTTTATATTTTTATTATTTCAAAGATATTGTTGATATTAAAAAGAATCACAATTAAGACAGTTTGTTCAAATTTGATAAAATAAGGTTTGATAGTGAATTATTCGGATATCAGTTAAAAGTGTATGATAACTATTTATAAGTTCAGAATTAGTTTTTTTTTAATGTTTAAATCTAATGGGTTGAATAAATTAATATTTAAATTATGAATTGCTAAGGTTTAAAGATCGTGTTTTTCTAAGATGATGATGCAAGAGGAACTAAAGGAGATTTTTTAACATTTTTTTTGGGGTTCTAGACTTTTATAAAATTTTACGGCCCTAGAACCATAGGTAAGGGTGGGTTTTGAGCCGATTTACTCCCGAGGTCATCTGGGAGATATTGATAGGCAAATTCAATAAATACCATTTCTTTTTCTTTTAATTACATCCTTTTAGTGACTAAAATAGGGGAATTTTTTTGAGTTTTTTGTCACCTTGGCCCATTATAGTTGTTTTTAATTAACAAAAAAATATGGAGTCTATAATAATATTATTGTTTTGTCAAAATGATTATAACAGAGAAAGGACCCGAACCCCACAACCCGACTGATTAGAAACTTTGTTTCTATGATTATAGACTAAAGTTTCACAAAAATAATATTTTAGAATTTTAAAATATTCAATACACGACGTGTTCGTTACAATTGTAAAAAATAAACATAACAAATTTATTCTTCTTCATCACCCTCTTCTTCCAGGATGGCCTTATATATTTCAATGTACTGCATTAAAATTCGGGTTTGTTCTTGCAAAGCAACAACTACTCAAATGACTAATGCTTTTGCTATATTTATTTTTATTTTTAACAAAAATTATGCGGCTTTTTCTTTTATTATTTTGACAGCTGAATAAATGACAGATTAGAGATGTTGCCAATGTAAGTTCATGTTTCACGTTTTCAATATCTTCCATGCGTTTCACAAAGATGTTGTTCAGTGTAAAAAGGGCCTGTTTAGAAATGCATCACTGAGCTGCATCTGATAAGCATCGCGTTCCTAAAATCATAAGTTGGCATCACTGCAAATTTCAGGTGTTCGAAAAAGCATCACTAAAGCAGATGATGCGTAAACAAATGTAAAAACACGCATCACAAAAATGGCTGATGCAGTTCAAGAGTAAATACAAAATTTGCTATTTATTTAATGGTTTTCTTCAATTTATTTTTGTTTTTGTACTTTCGAGGCTGATGCCAAGTTTAATAAATAAAATAAATGGTAAAAAAATGTCATCCGGATATTCTTGGATAGTCTTAAAGCAGTCCAAGACTTTTGGAATGCGCCTTTTCTTGGTCCATATATTTTTTAACAATAAATTTTTTTTTTTTTTTTTGTACTTAAACAATCGTTTTTTTTTTTTTTTTTTGTAAATTGCTCAATTTACAATCAATTTAACTTTCATCCAACTCACAAAACAAATTTATTCTTAACTTTTCCATTTTAATGCACATGCGTTGGAAATTGTACACAAACTGCGCTAAAAACTAAGCATCAGCAGATTCGCATCAGCATCGCAAACTAAGCACCTTTGCCCATCAGATGCAGCTCAGTGATGCATTTCCGAACAGGCCCAAGCATATTAACGATGATCAGTGTTCTGCAGTGCTTCAGTTTTAAATTATGTTACCTATGGCGTATGAGTTATATGAAATTCATCTTTGGCATTTTGGTGGAACAATGACGTATGAGTGATATTTTATTTATCTTTATCATTCGTCACATCGCAATATGGGGAATTCTTGGGGATTTCCATGCGAAAACCCTAAATGACGAGATATCGACTCGAAATTTGACAAGGCTATTTAGCATGAACTTTTGGGTGTGTAGAAAAAATATCATGACCGAACATGACAATGGCTGTTTTTGCAAAAAGATAAATATCGAGATTTTTTTTTGTTTTTCCTTTTCATGTCTATATTTTTATATTTTTTATTAATGTAAAACCAAATAATTTTTGGAATACAAATCTTTATGGAATATGACACTTAAAATAGGAATTAATATTGATCATTTTTTTAACCAAAAATAATTTAAAATTTTCCTATCTTTGACTTAAGCATCTGTAGGGTACTACTTCTACTGTATTTTCCTTTCTATATTTTATAAATATTTGTTTAGTTTTATGTGAACTTTCTGTATGTTAAAATTCGAATTAGATAAAGAAAATTTTAGTATTACTTAAAGTGATATTGTACTTTAAACTTCAATTGTGTGAATAAAATTTGATACATAAAAAAATAAATCATTTTGATATACAGCATCGAATTCAGCATCATGCACTTCTGCAGTAGACGCAGGATTTTTTTTCTCTTACGACTGCCACTAGTGGCGGCTCCAATTCGTCTATTGCAATTTTGAAATGTACCACCACGAAGGTTGTCATCATCTTCTATTGAGATTTGTATATTAAAGGGTCTACCTTTCAAGGGTAGACCCAAGCATCTGATTTTTTTTTTAAATACTGTATTTGTATAACGTAGTTGTGCAGGCTATAAAAAAGCTTAAATAATGCTTTCGGATATAGAAAAATGTTGAAACTTAGAAAGTGATATGAATAGAAGTGTTATGATCTCGATTTAAAATAAGAAGACTGTTGTGTTTTGTTCTTGGTCAGTCTGACCACTATTTTTTTTTATTTATTCATATACTTTTAATCTATATGTATTATAACTAAACTTAAAGTGCATAATACACGTTTCACTATCAATTGAAGTGTGGATATTTAGATTCATAATAAAGTATGAATATCGTGTTACATATGGAAGGTATAGTAACGACAAATGATCAAGCACACTACACCTCCCTTTTTTAGAAACAAAAGAATAATCAGTCCTTAGTTGATTTCGTTATTTAGTTATACAGTCCTGTATTTTTTTTCTCTACATGTACATTATAATGTCACATTAGATATTTTCCTAGGCTAACGCTTGTTTCATTCTATATTATTATGTTATATTAAGTTTAAGAAGCGGTTTCCTTTACCGGACTCTGGACCTAATCTGATGTACTTGTACTCTGCTTTTAGCAATATTTCACTTCTCGGAAAACTTATTTTTCGTTTTGGTATCCTCTTTTCTTTGGTACTAAAACTGTTGTAATATTTCATTATTATCAGTGCATGTTTATCATATACAATTAAGGTACCTTTCCTCTATCAATTATATATTTTGCCATTTTCGCGGGCTCGGTTGTCACCTCAGATTGCAACCTACTTCTTCAATATTTCAGAAGATTGAGTCTAGATCAATTTCTCAATAACAATGGGGTTGGCTTTTGTACCGATTTCATTTTATTTTATTATTAGCGTTGTCTATTTATTTAATTTGCACTTTGTGACCTGACACAACTTCAGGACGGGTTGTCATTTGTTGTCAAAATAAATTATCATATTATAATCGAGCACACGTAAAAGTTATTGAAGACTATCAATGCATAGTGTAAAAAAATTAAAAAAAAATAACAATAATAAATATACACATTCAATTAAAGAATGTACTGTGAAATATGAAATCCTAAGACCAAGGAGATGATAGGATATGATTCACAGAAATTCAAATTAAAAGTTATAAATTTAAAAGGAAGTAATAAAAGTGTAGTTCAATTGTGAGAAAATTTCCTATAATAAATCAGGATAAAGCGAAGAGGTTCTCGAAGTATAATTTAATGAAATAAAAAAAGTCAATAATATACATTTTCTATAGAAATTGGTTCTAATTAGTTCTAATTTTAATTAGTTCTAAATATTATATAATTAGTAATAATTAAAAAAAAATTATCTATGTCATAGCATCCACTATCCGAACCCTTTTGAACGTCACCTTTAGGAGTCCGTAAAATTCGTATCACACTGAGTGTGTGTTATGTATGAGTCACCACAGTCGATAAGAATAAAAAATACACAAAAGGGATCTTTGGTATGGAAGCAGTGGGCTAGTATAAAATAAATGTAAAAATATATATATTTTTTTTGATTTAAAAAATTTTTTTATAAAATTCTTTTTTCTTTAATATAAATTTTTTTAACTTCTAAGGTGGTTGTTTCTCATTTTTTTCCGTTTCCATTTTATACAACATATGGAACTGTACAAAATTTTCAAAATTGTTTCTTTCCCAGGTTTTTATGTTTTTTAGAATTCTGTTTCAAGAAGCAAAAATCGTTTTCTTAATTCTTTTTTTATTTGAGTTTTTAAAATTTTCATTCATATTTTTGTGTTTCATAATAGTTAACACATTATTTTTTTTTTTTTGTGAATGAAAAAAAAAATAAATATCTTAATTTAGATATTACTTATCTGATATCTACTTTGTTATTTTTGTTGTTGCTGCATTAGAAGCTTTTGATGAAGTTGCTGGTTTTGTTGCAAAAAAAATATATTTTGTTCTGAAGAGATATTTTACTGGACTAAAATAGGTGTATGAGCCTAGATAAAAATGATTGATTTTCGTAGTACGAAGCCCGAAAGCCCTTTAGAAATTACAACCTACTCAATTTATATTGATCAAATTTAAACGCTGTGCAATTTATACTAAATATATTTCTTTTACAAATCTCATAAAAATCTCTATATTTTTCTACCGATATGTTTCCTACGTGTCCTCGGACCAAAATTCAGACTCATTTTCAGAAATAAAATTTTCATCTTATTTTCTGTTTTATTTTTAAAATTTTTTAAAAATTGTATTCGTTTCTAAATAATAATTTTTAGGTATTTAATGAAATTTTAATTTACACACTTTCTAGCTTCCAAGCTGAGAACTGCATAACAAAAATTTATTCTCAAAAACTTTAGTAAATTTTGATTCCTTTCGGAATAGATCTACTTTTTGTTAACCCATTCAGGACCATAAGCTTATAGGGACTTTTCCTTTATCATTTTGATATGAAATAAGCTTGTCAGAAACCAACTAAAGCAAAACCATTCAAAAATGTGAAAAAAAATTTTTGTATACGAGTTTTTTTATGGGACACATGTGTCCCTGTGGTCCTTAAGGGAGCCAAAATGTATTTTTTATTATACATAGGTTTTTCAATAAAACTTACATTTTTAATGTTATATTACTCTTTTAATAAAAATTTATGTTTAATTTTGCGATAAATTATGGTTAATTTTGATGTTCTGCGAAACAATTACGGTAAGTAGTAAAACATAGATGCACATTGCAATTATAGCAATAGTTATTAGTGCGATTTTCTACATTAATTTTTGCGCATTTAACACATCTCTTTATTATGTTGGCTTTGAGCATAGAGTGCGAAGAAGCTGGTCTCTTGTGACAGTGATATTTGATGACTGGAATATTGGAAATTCTTTCTGGCGCCAAGAATAGCTAGCAATTGAATTTCTGGCCACCAACCGTCTAAACTCAAGCGAACTAAGTTGAGTCCCTTCAACAAGATTTTTTGAAGAGTCACAGCTCTGTTGTCTATCCACTTCACAAAGGATATGCCCTCAAATCTTGATGTGTAAATGTCTCCTCGCTTCATATTCTTACAAAGAGGCACAATTTTTCGGTTGCTTCTTACTGTTACACAGGACTTTATTTGACGTTTTTTCAACTCATATTGTAACAAAGGCGAGTTGAAGAAGTTATCAATGTATGTATACCTCGGAGCCCAAACCTGTCATCTTAAGCACGACTGATTCCCCATATTCAGTTTCATACTCTTTTTATCCAGTGTATAGATGAAATTCAAAAAGATTTTCGGAAGCAGAGTCACATCTACACCACATCTTAAATCCCCATTTTATAGGTTTGTTCTTGATACACTGTTTCATAGCATTATGACCTTTGAATTTGATCATGTGTTTATCGACAGCCTGTTTGTATGTGTTGTTCATTGCATTTTAAAACACTTTGTTAAAATGACTTATGACAGGTCTGACCTTAAAAGCGCGATCATTCCTCTTTCCTTCTTCATCGTTATTGCTAAAGTGCAAATTTTGACGCGAATAATCGCGAATGGATGGTAAAACGTGATATGTCATTACCAGATTGATACCTAGAAATGCTTTCATTTCGTCAGCAGTAACATTAAAAGCTCTCCCATTTAGTTCAGCATATCTATGAACTTTAAGTTCTATGAAATCATCAAAATTCGTAGTCAGTAAAAAGATCTGAAATGTTGACAGATTACAGTTGGGGTCCCCAACATCGCAGATTTGCACTTTCCCAAACTCATAGTCACTGTTAGGGAATACGTTTGCAGTGTATGAATTTCTCCATCTAAAATTTGGTTCACTTTTTTTCTTGTAATTTTCTGGAATACGAGGCGCTTGTTTCGTAATCTCAACGACTTGTTCTGTTGTCTCAACCGCATTTTCATCGATTTCACAAAATGCTGCACCTGCATCAACATCACTTTCAAGAAAAACCTGGTGATCTTCATCTAGACCCAAATCGTCTTCATCTTCGCTATTTTCCGCAGTAAGAAATTGCAATATTTCTTCTTCATTCAGTTTATCAAATCTACGACGCTGGAACCATTCTTCTAAAAAAATGTTGTTACAACGTGCTATAGAATTGCATTTACCAAACTTACCAAAATGAATCAGCAAACCAAAGAACAAAAATGTTTCTCTCAAATATCACTTTTTAGCAAATTAGTAAACACGACCACTTCTCACAGCTCAAAGTAAGTAAATAGAATAATAATTCTAGGAATTCAGTCACCTAATAAAGTTTACAAACTTAATGGGGAAGTCCCTTTTTAGTTTTTTTTTAATATGCAAACTCTCACCACTATTAGCAGTTACATTCAAATTCATCAAACTAAAAGTTACCATTGACGACCACAGAGACACCGGTGTTCCTTTTAGTTTTATTTAAAAAAGCTAGTTCTTTTTTCTTGGAAATATTTAAAAACCGAATTTCAATTAGTAGAATATTGTCAAATTAAACAAAATATTTTAATTTAAAAAAACATTTACACATTTTTTGTTCCCACAAATTTTTTAAAATTTTAAAAACCCATCATTTTACTTTGCATTAAGCTAAAAATATCTATACTTTAAGTATTAGTTTATTTTAACTCATATTTTTATTTTTGGGACACATATATCTCCTGGTCGTCAAAGGGTTAAAAAATTCTTATTTGACGCATTTGTGGTTAATTTGATGTGGTTAATTTCAGGTTAAAAACGCAATAAAAATCTCATCGCTGTGAAATTTATGAAATATTTTTTGCAAAAATTTTTTCTTTTTGGCATCTGAAATTACTGGTAGGGCATCTATAAATTCCCTCAAAGAAAATTTTTTCATTCCGAAGTCAGTTTATTGGTAAGCCTGGTAGGAGTATTATAACTTTCATCAATTCTATCGGCATCCCCTGTAGGGATGTATCATTGTATCATTATTTAAATTAAATAATGATACAATAAAAGTAAACGGAAATAAGCAAACAAAAAAAGTTTTAAAATTATGAAAACCTGAATGTAAAATAAAATTTAAAATGAAACTTAGTATAAGAATTAAAATTGATAAATTATTACTAAAAAGTAAATCAAAATTTTGTTATATTTGATATATGTAAGCATTCAATTCAGCCTCAAGCTGCGCAGCTGAAGGGAAAGGGAATTTTGCTTTTACCACCAAGGACAGTACAAACATACAGGATGAACGAAATGGCTCAACCCGAACCACTACCTTAGCTTCCTAGTCATCACAGCTAAATTCTACAAAGACCACAACTAAATTTATAGCTTTTATAAAGACAACAAGAACTAGAAAGACCACGGACTTTAGAAATATACTAAATAGATATACATATATTTATACATATATATTTATAAAGATTTTTATTCCAAGTTTGATGTTCCAAAAAAATTTTTATAATTACCGTTTTTTGTTTAACATTATTTTCTAAGTTAATTTTTGTTCAAAAATATAGACATTAAAAGCAAAAATAAAAAAATCCTCTTATTTATCTTATTACAAATACACATTTTATCTTAGTTCAATAGCTGAGATCTACCGCAATTACGATGCAATTACGGAAGTTATTTTGCTTTAATGTTTACAGATTTATAATCATTTTCGATTACGCCAATTTTTTAAACAGATCCTTCGAACTTCATGCCAAATAACCTTACGAAATTTCAACTCAAGATCTTATCATTTAGGGTTTTGGCAAGAAAATACGGAAGAATTCCTCTATATTACGATGTAAAGAATGATAAATATAAATTAAATATCACTCATACGTCATTGTTCCACCATAATGCTAAAGATGAATTTAATATAACTCATACGCCACAGGTAAAACTGCCATAGGCAGATCACTGACAAGGAAGCACCCTGGATGGGCTTAACATCGATTGTGATGTAATTCGGGTATGTGAAAGAGGATAATAAAAGGCGAAGATCCAAGAGGTGAAGAGGGTGATATATTCCCCCGACAAAACAGATTTAAAAGAAATAAAAAATAAATACTATACACAGCAAACTTTGCGACGAGAAATGTTTTTTTTTTGTGACGTTTATTTAATGAATATGAAAGATATATTTAATTACAAACTCCAAATAATCAGGAAGTATAAAGATAACTTATATGTATATACAAAGTCCCATTTAACTAGGTCTCAAGTATAATATTTATTTATGGGTCTATTATCGATGACAACCGAACTTTAGTTGCGTTGTCAACTGGCAACTCAACTGAAATTATAATTGGTATTATATAAGGCAACTTTCCCCAGTTGCCAAAAAGTTATCGATAATGTAATTTTGACAGATTAGAAACTGAAAATAAATGTAAACAAATAAAAAGATTGACAAAGAAAAAAAGTTAATAAAAGTGAATTCATTAAAAAAATTAAATTATAAAAAGAAATTGTGTAAACCATTATTTTAAATATGCCAGTTCAGTGGAACTGTTTTTTGATGACGATGAAAAGGCTTCAAACGTGTCATCTATTAGACGGAACTTGAGGGACAACTTCAATCCATTAGAATTACCGTCAGTACTGTGAGTATGTCTTGATGTTTAAAATAATTTTCAATAAAAAGTTGCTTCTTATAGTTTCAAAGCTTATTTTCGTATTCCAAAAGACGCAGTGGTATATTTAGTGGAAGCCTAAACATAGTCGTCGTTCAACGGCAATACCTCCTCTATTAAAAGTTTGCGCAGCTTTAAGATTTTTTACTGAAGGAAGTTTCCAAAAATCTCATGGCAATGACTTCAATATAGGAATGGTTCAACCAACGTTGTCGGTGGTATTAAAAGAAGTCGTACAATTAATAGAACAAAAGCTTTTGTATAGTTTCAAAAATGTCGGAAGAAGAAAAACAAAAAAATTAAAACCTTTTTTATTCGAAAACGAAGTTTCCAGGGATTGTTGGATGTATAGATGGAACACACGTACATATAATGGGACCGAAGGAAGACATTCGTCCCTTATATATAAACAGGAAACTATATTTTAGTTTGAATGTTTTGCTGGTAAGTTATTTAACAATTTTTCTTTCTTTTGATCAAGATGATTTCTTTATAGTTTACGATTACGAAATGAAAATAAGGTATGTTGATGCTAGGGATCCTGGATCTACTAATGATGCCTTCATATGGAACAAGAGCCCATTAAAGCAAGAGGTTGCTGCAGATTTTGAAATATTTATAACAATAAATAAATATACTTACATTTTAATGTTCCCGCCTTTTTTCTTTTGCTACAGCAACCAAAACTGTGGTTGCCAATACAATCACTATTTGGCAACTGAAATTGACAGCTATCAGTTGCCATACGTTATATCATTTTGGCAACTGGCAACGTCACTAAGGTTCGGTTGCCATCGATAATCGACCCATTAATAATAAAGTTATTATTTATTAACTTAATCTATCTACATAAATATAAAAAAGCACTAATATCACATTCAATGTAAGCAAAAAGGTTAACAAAAAATATACTTTTATTTTAGTAAGCATAAAAAATAAGGTCAGTGGTTAAAATACAAAGAGTTATTAAAGAGAGAGAGCCTCCAATACTTTTTAAGGTTTAAAATAGTTTTAGTATTTTTACCACCCGAATGCATACTTATATCAAATTGACAATTTTCTGACGTAAGTAGTTTACAATTTATTTCTTTGATATTGACACCTCTATATATATATGATAACAAATAGGAACACCATCTCCATTTTGAATGAAACCATTTCCATCCAGTGCGACGGGAAATTTTTTTTTAAATACTATCGCCCAAATGAAACCTAACATAGAAATTTCAATTAAAATGTATTTTTATGTGAAAACCGAAATTTGAAATATTTAGGATATCCCTGTAAATTGTCAGAAAGAAAAAAGTGAAAAATGGCTCACTCACAAAAACCGTTTCGACACTCACAAAAACCGTTTCGACATTACTTAGTGCATAAATAAATAAATAAATACTAATTATACATACATATATAAAAATTTGTATTACAACTTTCAAAAATTAAAATTTAAGCATTATGAAAAATGTTCCGAAAAATTAATATTTTTCAATTGCCGTTAGTAACAATATTATATATACTATCGTATAATGTTTGCTTTTAATTTATAAATTAAGTGGGCTCCCAGAAAATTATTTTACTCAAACTAAAGGATAAATAGTGTCAGAGAAAATGTAAAAAATCAAAGTGTAATCATATAAGTGCATTGGGCTTTAATTTAAGAGAACACATATTTTTCATTTTAGATTTATAGCTTATTTAGTTTATGTATTGGTGGTATCTTTTCAGAAAATGCATTCAATTCGACTAGTTTCTGATAACTTTTTCTGTGTATTCTCCATGATTACAAAATATAATGAAAACCCATTTCAATTAATTGGTTAATTTTTCATGATCTTGAACCAGACTAAAATACACGTTATATAAAATATATATATTCTTGCATTAGAATCAATTACATATCATTATTAATTACGAAATTTTTCAAAATATACAATATTCGTGCTTACATATTAGAGTGAGCCAATTTCTAATAACAAAAATTTGTCGATAATGTGCCTTCAATTTTTCGATAGCTTTTGGCATGAGGAAAAAAAAGTTCCACTACGACATATCAAAAAAATTATTATCGAGGAAACCGAATTTAAATTTTTTTACTTTTTCTCAACTTTTATTTTTAAGGTTTTTGTTAGTAGGTAATAAAAAAAAATCGGCTGATTCAATTTTTTTTTAAATATTACCTTTTCAGGATGACTACAATACATACAAATATATATTGCCACATACAATAAAATACAATATAACATATGAGCGCGTGAAAATAGAAATACGACTGAGAGAATCATACATATAGGACCGCATCAAGAGTACTCTCAGTCGTATTTCTATAACGCACGCGCTCATATATTATATTATATTGTATTGTATGTGGCAATGTACGCATGCGATGAAAAGCTGTCAGAACTACCATTCACAACAAGCATACCATATGAACATTTGAAAACTTATTTTGATGATGACGAAAATGAAGATCCACCAACAGAAGATCCGAAAATTCCATGCAATATTCAAGGTTTCTCCTACTCCTAACCAGCGTAGCTTAACGTGCAATTGATAAAAACCGCGAAGAGATCCTGGTGACTACGTTAGCTAGACGAAGTAAAATGAGTCGAATGGAATCTAAGCAATATTTTCAAGAAAATATCTGAATTTTAAAATAAATTCCCATATTATTCATTTAAATTTTTTCGACATTTTAAATATTATTTTATAAAATTGACCTTGGGCTTGAATATTTATTAACCTGAACTAAATTCCCATATTTTTCATACATTTTCTTTCTATCGGCAAATAATAGCAAACTGTCATTTTCATTAAAAAATATTTCAAATTTTTTTAATAAATAATTCAATTTCATCAAAAATAATTTAAGTAAAGATTCAAACAAAAACTTAATTGAGTTTTAATGGTGTTTTTACATAAAATTTACGCTGACAACTGTTAAATGATGAAAATAATTTTGAGTGACGCTTAACATGATAACGACTTAGATAAGAAGCAACATTGAAAATGCTATTTCTTTGCCAAATAAATGCTAGAATTGAGTTTCGCTTATGATAAACATAAAGAAATCAATTTTTCGACCAAAACTCATTCAAAATTATTTTTTTTTGATAAACTGATATCACCATCTTTAGAAATGAGCTATTTGATACGGGAGAAAATATATATTTTACATAAACGAATAAAAAATCTAAAAAAAATCGTTCAAAAACCCAAAAAAATTTTTTTTTTTAAATTATATCGCCATCGTTTAAAGCGTATAATTATACCTTAGATAGGATAAAGATTTTTAAATAATTAAAAATCGCCGAATTTTTTTAACATACCTACTAAAAAAACCTTAAAAATAAACGCGTAAAAAAAGATTGATGTTTCGACAAAAACTTGTCCAAAACCTCAAGAAAATTTTTCCTTGAAAAACTGCTATCACCATCGTTTTAGCGTATAATTTCACCGATTTTTTTTATTTCTTACAAAAAAAACTTAAACAAGTAAAAAAGGGCTAAATTCGGCTGTGCCGAATCTTTGAATACCCTCCACCAATATCCTAAAAAGATGTTCTCTTCTGTTTTTGATACAAATAATATAAACAAAATTTAAAAGTAAAATTATGTAGGTGAAAAAATTTTTTGAGGTGAAAAACTTTTTTAGATGTGAAAAGAACTTTTTGGTGGAAAAAAAAATTTAGAGTTGAAAAAAAATTTTTAAGGTGAAAATATTAACTGAATACAAAATATTAACTGCTAAGCGACTGGTGAAAAAATATGAGAAAATATGTTATGTACCAGTCGCTACTATGAAATTGTACTAAATTTGTATAGGCAATTTACAGGCACCTTTACATTTTCACTAGTTTTTTTAAACATGGACTGCACAAAAAACACATTTTAAAGCATAGTTTTTGTCAAATATTCGATTTCGTTCCGGCGAATGGGAACTAGCTCTGCAGATGAATATGCCTAATGTATTTTTGAGATTTGAGGGATTGACAAATGTATATTTATGTTAATTTTTTCTTTTATAAAAAAATACAGATGAATAAAGTGCGATATTGTGCTCTTAAACATCTAAATGAATATTGATTTAAAAATTAAAGTATAATATACACATAAAACATATATTTTGCATAGCTTTTGGCAAACATTCTTTTATGTTATAAACGAAATAGAAAATCAATAATACCCTGTTGTATATTGTAGCAGAATATGCCTTATAGGGAGAATTTTTTTCAGATGCGCCACCTATTGGGAAATAGTTTCAACTAATGTTCTTTCTTTAACAAATTAATGTCTTTGATTTATGTAACAGAACTTTTGTTATTTAGTTTTAGTAATGTTATTTACAGAGGTCTGCTCTGTTAGCGACTCTAACATTTCTACTTACTTAACAGAAAAAAAATAGATACAGAAAAATTGTACCAATTTGTATGGAAAATTTTGAGGTATCTTCACATTTTCACTCATAACTTTTGAACCGCTTGACCGATTTTGTTCATTTTAAATACCAAACTGCTCGGGAGGATGTTTAATAATCTGGGTAAAAATAGGTAACCCCGCTTGCGTCTTCGCGTCGTGATCGCCATTTCAACAGACAGGCAGACAGACAGACAGACAGACAGACAGACAGACAGACAGACAGACAGACAGACAGACAGACAGACAGACAGACAGACAGACAGACAGATGGACAGACAGACAGACAGACAGACGGACATCGCTAAATCGACTTAAAATTGCATAAGGATCACGAATATATATACTTTATGGGGTCTTGAACCTATATTTCGACATATTACAAACGGAATGACAAACTGATACATACCCTCACCATATATGGTGGAGGGTATAAAAATAAAAGTTGAGAAAATGTCAAAAAATTTAAATTTGGGCGCATCGAAAATGATTTTTTTTGCTATGTCGAACTATTTTTTCCTCATGCCAAAAGCTATCGAAAAATCGATGGCACAATATCAATTGCTAAATCGACCCACCCTATTACATCAAAGCAAACAGTTTTCAGCGGTAGAGAATTAAAATAAAAACAAAATAAAATAATTAAACTACATTATTTAGGAAAAAGGTAAAAGAATAGTACCATATTATTTCCGCTTCTTACTAACTCCGAGCATATCAGCTGTGCTTAATTTGACAAATTTTTTAGCTTAGAGATATTTGCAAAACGTACATAATGACGGTAGCCTGTATGTCCTGGAACAAAAAGAATAACTCATTTTACAAGTTTGCTAAGTTGACTAGGTTTGCTATTATTAATAATATTTACCATAGCAAAAATATATTTTTGACGATTTTTAAAATAGTTTTTTTCTGTCTTAAAAAGTAAATTTTTCCAAATTTACGAAAGTTTGATTTTACATCCTTTTCGTAGGCGCAGAAAGCAGTTTATTATGTTTTATATCGATATAATACAATTTCTTTAATAAAATATTATTATTTCTTCTAAACACACTTAAGATCCGAAGACCGATTCTTAGCGGCCATGGCCATTAGAGGATTAATTTTACAGAAACACAGACTCTATTTTGAGATGTTCCAGAGTAATTTTGCAAGCTGGGAATATTTTTAGTGCAAAACGTTTTTGGATGTGATAATATTTTGTTAGTGAAAACAAATTTTGTGATTAAAACAATTTTTGTTTTGAACATAAAATATTATTCACTTTCAGCGTTTTTTTTTCGACAAAAGGCGCTACTATAAATTTTAGTACAAACAAGTAAGAGCGACTAAATTCGGCTATGCCGAATCTTATATACCCTTCCCCATGGTTGGGAAAAAACTGAAGTTTATATATGGACATATATGGAATGGACAGATTTATATACGGACGCCTTTAAGAGGAAATTAACCATTTAGTTTGGTGATAAAACTTGGACTCGGGAAGATTTATGGTTCCAGAAAATAGGTATTTAAAAAAAGTTATGTTTTGGGCATAACTTTTTTTGTATCTGAACCGATATTTCCGAGTTTTTCAGCAAATATGTTATACTAAAGATTTTCGATCTTTTACTATATAAGACGTATCCATAGGTCATATTACAGCTCTAGAATAGTGTTTGTTGTTTGTGTATAAAAGGCGAAGAGGTGAAAGAAAATAATTACAACAAATCGTTAAAAGAAATCATTAAAAGTGAATGTGTTTTATTTCTATAAAAACGTTTGATTTAGCTGGCAAATTTGCATTTGGGATTTTATTTCGCTTTTTTATTAAAAATATTTTTAATTTATTTAGCTTAATTTTAAAAATTTGAAGGAAAATAGTTTATAATTTTTTTTTATAAATTATTATAAGTTATGACCTAAAATAGTTGCACTCAAATGGAAATTATGTATAAAATTTTCTTAATATATGAGAAATAAAATGGTTTAAAAATCTTTTTATAAATTCTTTTAAACCAGAGCAAAAATAGAAATAAAACCGTTTGTATTTTGTTTGTATAAGAGGCTTTTTATAAAAATTTTGATGTTTTTAGCCTACTTATGGATTATTTAATTATTAATATAAAATTTTATATAAATTAATTATTAAATGTTAAAAAAAAACCTAAAATAAAGAAAAAAAAGTCTTAAGAAAATAATAAAAAAATGTACAAAAAAAAGTGAATTGACCGGGATTCGAACCCGCGGCCTTAGAGAAAAAAAAGTATTTGTGACATAGCGTCTAGACAACTGAGCTATTGAAGCTCACACAAAATTATCGTTAATAGAGGTACATGTATAAAAGTCTTCGTTCATTAGAGATTTGTTTAGTTTTTATTTAAATGACAAATCTTTGTATGTGTGTTGTTTGTGTACAAAAGGTGAAGAGGTGAAAGAAAAGAATTTCAACAAATGGAGTGTTTGTTATGCGTAAAATTCTGCATACATATTAAACAATGATACAATTAACGTTGCTTCGTTGTCAGTGTTCTGCAGTGCTCAGTTATTAAATATTTTACCTATGGCGTATGAGTTATATTAAATTCATCTTTGGCATTTTGTTGGAACAATGACGTATGAGTGATATTTAATTTATCTTTATTATTCATTTTTGGGGATTTTCTTGCCAAAAATCTAATTGACCAGATATCGACTCGAATTTGGGCAAGGTTATTTGGTGTGAGGTTTTTAATTTTTAAGGAATTTAAAAAGAATAATATCTTTTACACAGAGAAAACAGATTCATCATGACAATCGAATTCCTTGCCATTTGAGCATTTTGGTTGGAGCAACCGTATTATTTAGTAGTTGTAACCAAATATAAAAAGAATTTGGGTTGGCGACAAACAAATATATCGGTTGGCAGGATACTCGGTTGTCGCAATGAATCTATTTTCTCTGTTTATATATAAAATTGTTGATGCATATATTGTTTTTGTTCTCCGTTTTGTATAACTTTTTTTGTATCCAATAGTTAGCTCTGGATATTGAGATATTCCCTAAATTTGTACACTCACAATATTATTTTGTTAAAAATCATCTAAAATACATATTTAATTAAACGAAAATACAATCAAAAAGAGGACTACTGATTTTTCATTATATTCAGCCCATTTTGTTGTTTATTTTCAATCATTGTTTAATAATCGACAAAAGTAGTAACAGTAATCGAGAGTCGATTAATATAACCATACATTTTTAACTGACAAAACGTAGAAAAAACAAACGATTTTTGGTTTGTTTTTCAAATTGAAAATTTTCTTTATTTGTATGTAATCTTACAAAACGCAATATACACAGATGTATATAATATGTGTATCTATATTTAAATAATTTCTTGTAATTTTTATTGAAATAATTTTATATATAAACAAACTATTTTGGTAAAAAAAAAACAAAAAGGAATTATATGAATTTCTATTTTTAGAAACAGAAAACATAAAATTTTACATTTAACATAAAATATCAACTTCTACTGAATGTCTGTAAATTTTTATAGTTTATTTTTTGAATGACTGATTCAAATAGATAAAAAAAAATATTTCTATGAATGTCACTTGATTCTTCGTTTAAAAACAAACTCTGCGTATTACTTTTTAAATAAATTACAGGTGGTAGAGGAAAATATATATTGTGAGTTCTGTTATGTAAATTTCTATTGTATTTTTAAGTCAATCGTTTTCCATTTCGATTCGTTTTACGTATAAATAAATATATCACACAGTTTGCTGTACAAAATACTCTTTAAAATATCTTTTGGTGTAAATGTTTTTATTTGTTAACTGAAATTCTGAAAATGAGTTAAGACCCCAAAGTGTTCTATTTTACCACAAAATTCACTATTCACTATTTCAATTCTTCGCTGTCATCTGAATAGTATGAGTACTTATCAGTTTCTGTAAATGGCAAACGTAAAACCCAAAACACAACCCTGTGGGAAAAAAGGGGTCAGTTGGGAATTAGGACCTGACCCGTGATAGGTGAAAACTGTAACGGTTTTAAAAATACATATCACGAGATAGGTGAAAAGAGGATCGGTTCCTAAAGTCCTTCCATGTGACGGTTTAAAAGTCATGACATATTATTTTGCGTTAGTTCTGTGATATGTTCTTTGGGGTTAGTTGTGTGACATGTTGGATTAGATCAGTCCTACACTCAGAATATTATGTTGTTAACTGTTTCTAGTTTAATAAAAAAGTTTTCCGTTCCATTTTAAAATAAAGGAACATACATTTATTTTTCAAAGAAATATCTATATTAACTTTTTTATACATTTATTCGAAATAATTTACTACCATTTACCATTTTTTTCAGCTTCATTTATTTTTTTCATTTGTTTGAAATTTAATAAAAATTTACCCACAAAACGAGACTTGTGGTTTATTTGTGACCGTAACAGTTATTTCAAATTTAAATTTTGTTTGCTGTCTGTTTCAAAAAAAAAAAATATTCAAAAAATTTCAATTTGTTTTTTATTTAAATTGGTTGTATATATACAAAATTTTTCAATACAAATTACAAGAACTTCATAAACACACATACATATACAAACACATTCATACAAAAAGTGTTTATAGCTGCATATGCATACATACATTTTGTATTGTACGAGTATTATAAAAAAAAAAAATACAAAAAACGGAAACGGAAATAATTTCAAATAAATGAAAAAAAAACATTAATTTTTTAAGGATTGGTAGGTAAAATTTTTACATTTATTTTAACTGATTATATCATTTGTTTCTTACGGATATGTCAATTGATTAATCAACATTTAAAAATAAATAACAAATGGCATTTAATTAAAATGAAAATTAAGCAGACCGGTTTTTAAATGAAATATCATTTCTTTTAAATGATATTTTCAGTTATTTTAACTTACAAACTTTTTTAAGTGTATTACATGTCACAGAGGAACAGGCCCATGTTTAAGTGACCGTTCTTTTTCATTTAAAAAATCGAGTCCCGTGAGCGCTCCCTATAACAATCAACCGTTCACGTGACTGTCTTGGGATATTATCAGGGAATCTTTACAACAAAAAATCATTTTACGTCAATTTTCATATAATTTGTATGTGTATACCCAGGTACCCCTGTCACTCTCGAGAAGGTGTTTTTTTGTTACTCACATAAGGGTTAAACGTAAGATTGGAAAACTAAAACTACTACGTAAATCCTCCTTGGAGTTGAAATGATAATTGATTTAACTTCAGCTTACTTTACTGCTTCTGTACTGCATCCACGTAAGGAAACGATTGCCTGCTGCGAAGCCGCTCATTTCGTACATAACTCTTTCCATATTTATGCGACTCATACAACGTTTTATTAAAACACTTTGGTGTATTTTTTTTATTTTTTTATTTATCAAAATGTTAAATCTTACAAACTTATATATATTAATGTTTGATAAAGTTCTTAGATCTAATTTTTACAATTGAAAATAAATCAAAAATACAGTTATAAATAAAGAAATAATAAATTAGAGTAACTAAGAAAATAAATATATTTTACCGTTTTTGAAAATAAAACTAAATTTGTATTATTATTTTTAGAAACAATTTTAAAATCAAAAAAATTATTTAATTAATTATTAAATATTTACATTTTTATTTTATAAATTCATTCAATTTAATATTAAAATTGTATTAAAATTCGTCTTGGTTTATTTTTGTATTAATCTTCTTTATTTATTGAACAGCGTTGCTGTCCTTTTTAGTTCATGTTTAACTCTATGTTTAATACTGACTTACTTCTAATTTTACATCGACTTATATACTAAATTTGTTTGTACTGTAACAAAGGGGAAACGTCAAAACAAAATTAACATTGACCCACTTGAAACATCTGCGCACCAGATTACTGCAGTCGCAGTGTTTCAAAGTGTCACATGCATTCGTTGCACTTGAACTGTGTGAGGTCTAGTATCAACAGACACATTACTTGACAATGGTCAGTACTACAAATAATGCAACGTGAAACCCTTTAGTACGTTCTTACTCATGGGTATTCATAATTGTTTTATTTGTTTTCTTAATTTTTATTAGTTCTGACTAATTCAACTTAAGGTTTAAATACAAATCGTTGTTTTCCCTTTGTACACTATGTACCGTGAGTATGCACACTACAAAATTTTATTTTATCGCATATATATTTTTTGTATTTTTTATTTTTTTATTACACATATGTACATTTTGTAATTCACTTAATTTAAATTCTCCTTATGTCTTAAAATCTGTTATTTTATATAGAGTTATAATATTCAGCCCACTTAAAAATAAAGGTACATAAATCTATTTTTTTATAGAAATATTTATTTTAACTCTATATACATTTGTATAAAATTATTTGCTACCATTTGCCGATTTTTTCAGTATTATTTATTGCAAAATTTAATAGTTTAATTGTTTCCAACACAGTTATTACAAATTTTAATTTTGTCTGTTTTTTGTTTCAAGAAGAAATATTCAAAAATTCCAATTTGTTTTTTATAAACCAAATTATTTTAATTCGAATTACAAGATTTTTATAAAAACACATACACACACACATAGGGCCATTCACACAAAATGTGTTTACAGACTGTGTGAGTATACATTTTGTGATTAAAAAATAAACAAAGATACAAAAAAACGGAAACAATTTCAGTTAATTTTTATGAGATTTGTAGAAAAAATAGTAAATTTTTTTTTAAATGTTTAAACATTTGTTTTTACAACTGTATGTATAGAAATTTTGTTGATTTTTATAACATAAATTAACATGCAAAACAAAAATAAATTTTATTTATAACACTATTATAAAAACCAACTAAATATCTATGCATACGTCTGTAATTTTGTATTTTAACTATAGAATACATACTTTATTTTAAAAAACATTGAACATTCTTCCGGTGTTGAAAGATTATATATAATTAATAAAAAAATTAATTTTAAACTAATATTGATTAACTAAATTTACCCTAACACAAACGAGGTTACGCAGCAGCAGTAGGCAAGTATCAGTGTGACTTCTGATTAGTTTTTATGACGATCTATGTTGATACGAATATTCCGTAATGATTTAGGTATGGAACATTATTGTTAGTTGGGAGGCACAAAATGTTTTTTCCATTTAAAATGTTCGGAAGTTGATGTGGTTCTTTGTCTCCCTTTAACTTTATGTATGTTAAAGACGGAACACAGTTTAATAACTTTATAACCTGGGAACACATAATTTAGCTTAGACTGATAAATATAATATGCCCATTAAATAATTTTAGCTATTTCTAGTTCACAATCAAGATTAATTTTGAAGATTCCTTAGCCCCTTAGGATGATATTTTGCCTTTTTTCGTTACATTATACTTTACAGGATGTTTGTTCTTACATTGAGAATATGCATGTATTTGCAAAATGAGTTTACCTCCAATAGTTGTGAAACTTTATAATTTCTATTTCACAATCTTTTGGTATCTTTATTGGCTTTAAAAATAATTATTGGTATTTCTTATATTTTGTAGAGTGGATGAGCTAGAAGTTATAATAAGATATTTGTCATCTTGTGACAATGGTGGAAGCAGTTTTCATTTTGTGTGTAGCAAAGCGTTTTCCTTGGCTCTATGAGAAGTTAATTCCTGCTAGGATGAGTAGTAATTGAAAACCCAGTTAGATATCCCCTTAATAATTCGCTATTGGTAAATGGGAAGTTTATATTAAACAACACAAAATCAGCTGTTGTTAGCGTGGTACTGTATTTAAAAATCAAGACTTGCTGCTTCAATTTACTTATTAGCAGCACTTCAGATCAACGACTTTATTAACTACACCTTCTAGTACAACAATAAAGCCAGTTAGTGTGCTTATGATTTTGAAGACCCTCTTTGTTTTCCTCTTTAATTATATCCAATGTTATATATTGAAGCAATGATTGATGTTTTAGTAATTACGAGTATAGAGTCTGCATTTTGTGTGTTGTTATTGATTTTGGCATCCAAATAGAGAGTTGTAGATCCCTCCCACAAAAGGTAACATTGATATTTTTCTTCTGTTGTTGGTTCACGACGTCATTATTATTTCGTGTCTGTTGATTACTCTTTCATATACTGTTTGTAAATTCTGGGCAAAGAACGTATGTTGTAATTCAGGCTTCTTTCCCTTTAACTTCGGTAAAGTTAAGAAATTTTGATGAGCTCCACTATCTTCCATGAAGTTTATGTTAAGCCTACCTCCGCTGTTTGTTTGAAAAATATCCCTGCCATATTTTCTGCTTATATTTTATGACCTAACCGGACTTATAATTAGTAATAGTGATAAGAATACTGATATCATATTTTTGTTTGTTAATTGTTTACCATTACCACTTGTTGGCTGGTATTTAGTTATTTTTTACATTTAATTTTTTATTATTTAAAGCTGGAATGTCCATACTTTTCTTTGACTTTATATAAACGAAATCACAGAATGGTTTACCCAGTACTTCTTCATTTTTTTTGGTAGGAAAAGGACAAACATTGTGAATTGACCTTTTGGTGTCCCCACTGCTGGTCCTTACGTCCACCATTCTACATAAACTATCCGAACCCATTATGGTTTGGATGTTCATCGCCCGCCTCCAATTTATTATAATAATATTAGGGGTATCAGGTTTCTTTTATACAAAAATGGATTACTTCATTTGAAACTTTTCTGTAATTCTGGACAAATATTCAGAAGACCAACGCTTCCAAAACTCTTCCATATTGGATTCTTCAAAAGTCCTCTAAAATGCGAATGTTTATAAGAAGCTTATGCAAAAATTAAATAATTAAGAATGTTATTATTTAGAATATGTTAGCTACCTTTAGCTGCTTAAACTGAGAAAAGGTTAAATGTTAAAAAATGCGTAATTTTTTAATAGAATAGCTGATCTGGTAAAAATAAAAGAAATGTGATGCGCTAATTGCACAGATTATCCCAGCAAAAACAGGATATTAACTACTTACCAGGCTATTTACTTGCTTAATTACTTTTGTTCGCGATGTCCCAAAAGTAATGAGTGTTCATTATCCTCTCACTTACAAAAAACACAAGGTAATGCGTTGTCATTACCCTCTCGCCTACAAATAGCCAAAAAATAATGAGTACCCATTACTTTTTGGACATCGCGAACAAAAGTAATTAAGCAGGTAAATAGCCTGGTAAGAAGTTGATACAATGTTTTTGCTGGGATGTTTTTAATTTATTTGCAAATAGTGCCACCCTTCGATGAAGTTGTGAAGAATTAACAATAAAAAAATCGATTTCAAAGTAATTGGTATTCGCTGATCAGTCGGTTATCCTCTAATTGTCGTATACATATAACGCAGTTCTTACTTATATTTTGTTGGTGGTGATTGTAATATTGCTTTTGTTGGTAGTGGTTGACAATTCTAATTTAGAATCCGTTGCTATTATAATTGCTGTTGAAACTGTTGTTATTGTTGGTGGTGAAGGTAATTGCTTTTATTGTTGGTTAGGGTGGCTCAATTTAGCAATCGATATTGTGCCATCGATTTTTCGATCGATTTTGGCATGAGGAAAAAAGTTCCTCTACGTCATGCAAAATGTTTTCTTCAAGTTTTGGACGAGCTTTTTTCGAAAAGCCGATCTCTTTTTTTGCGCTAAAATTTTTAAGGTTTTTTTCGCCCTGGATGAGATGCGTATAAACGGTTTTCCACTGATTATCTGTTACTTTCCTTTTTTGCAGTAAACTCAACATTTTCATCATGGTAAAGTACACGAACGAACAATGTATAAAAATTATAAAAGTGTACTACCGAAAATTAAGAGCGTTAAATTCAATTTTCGGTCGTTATTCTCGTCCTAGTAGACAAGCAATAACAAGTTTAGTGCCAAAATTTGAGTCTACATATTCATTGTGTAATGCTGCGTGCCAGTGAGTCAATGGCTTGGTCGAAGTGACAAAAATATCGCTGCCGTTTAGGCATCCGTAGCAAATGATCCAAATCAGTCGATTCCGAGGCGGTCTCAAGAACTGGGCATCGCCAAAACCTCTTTATGGCAAATTTTGCGTAAAGATCTTGGTTTGGTGGAAATCCACATGTGCTTCATGAATCACCAATTTATCCACAAAAAAATTACTGTTTGGTGCGGTTTGCATGCCGGCGGCGTCATTGGGCAATATTTTTTCGTCAACAGTAACGATCGTTTATTTTTGTCCCGAATTGGAAAACATGGACTTGGACGACATGTGGTTTCAAAAGGATGGTGCCACAAGCCACACAGCACAGGCGACAATCGATTTATTGAAGAATAAGTTTGGTGAGCGTGTTATTTCAAGAAATGGACCTGTCAATTGGCCGCCTTGTTCGTTCGATTTAACGCCTCTACGTCAAATCATTGGTCTATGCCAACAAGCCGACGACGTTGGAAGAACTCAGAGCCAACATTGAACACGAAATAGCGGCCGTTACGGCCGCAATGTATGACCGAATCCTCGAAAATTAGGTCCAACGAATCGACCGCTCCCGACGTGACCGCGGTGGTCATATGAACGAAGTTGAGTTCCATTCATAAATGTTTTGATTGTATTCCAAGTCGATCATAAAGTTTTGGAAATATCTAAAATCGTTTGCGTGTTATTTAAAAAAAGTTGTCAAGTTCTTATTGAAAAACCCGATACAAGAAGTTTTTGTCCATGCAAAGACAGAAAGGAAGACCAGGGTACATGACAGCCGTTCACAAGAAGTTATACGGCCGAGTTCAGTCATCAGAACAACGAAAGCAAAAAGAAGAATTGCAGAAGAGAAAATATTCCGAACTTAACTTGTAAGTGAAGTTATTGAACTGTTTTAATTCCTTAAAACATTAATCATTAACTGATATTTTGCAGTACTTGATACAGTTTACATTGGAAGTGAAGACAAATATGAAATCGATAATAACAGTACGGTTACGGATCCGGCATGCGAATTACATAGCGATGATGACGATGATCACACCAAACGTTCAACAGGACGACATCATTGCATCTCGCCACTACTTACTGTAGTACTTGATAGGGCCAAAGTTAGCTGTTCAAATGCTGTCCATATTTTGATAGCATGCGCAGATAATGTAATAACTGTCATGAATAAAACTGTGACGCCTCTGACCTCTTTTTGTGAGCTTGTGATCAATCGATCTACGACCTATGATCTACGATCTATAAGTTTAGAGCAAAACTTATATTAAATTTGAAGTTATACAAATAATGTCAATTTTCGCTGATTTATATTTAATTTTTAATACGAAGATCAATAGCGTACAGTCATTGGTTATTCACTGGGACGAAAAACTGTTGCCGGACTTGTTTGGCATAAGCGAAATTGATCGAATCGCAATTCTCGCCACTTATGAAGACACATATAAATTTTTAGGCGCTTCCAAAGTCCCTGCTGGGACAGGAGAAAATATGGCCAAGGTAGTTAAGGACATACAGGGTTTTTCAACAGGGACGCTACAAAAGTAGAGTGACAGAGACAGCAAACGACGCCATATTTCTTGCCGCTCTTATGACATTTCTTTTCAGTAAGGTTTGTTATTTCATGATGGAAAGATATACGAGCCAACAACGAGTCGAAATTATTAAAATTTACTACCGAAATTTTGAGTCAGTCACCTCAACGTTAAGAGCGCTACGTCCAATTTATGGTCGTCATAATCGTCCTAGCAGATCAACAATTGAGCTTCAAGTGGAAAAATTTGAATCCACAATCACAGTACAAAATGTTCCCGTGCCAGTGAGACAAAGAAGTGCCCGTAGTGTCGAGAATATTGCTGCCGCTGAGGCTTCAGTTGAAGAAAACCCAAATGTGTCTCTCACACGTCGTTCTCAAGCGTTGGGCATCTCTGCGACGTCGTTGTGGCGAATTTTGCGAAGAGATCTTGGCCTACATCCTTACAAGATCAAATTGACGCAACAACTGAAGCCGCTTGACCACCAGAAGCGTCGTATGTTCGTGAATTGGGCTGAGCAACAACTTGAAAATGATTCGGATTTGCATCGAAAAATAATCTTCAGCGATGAGGCTCATTTCTGGCTAAATGGCTTTGTCCATAAACAAAATATGTGTTATTTTGTACTCCATGAGTCATAATTGCGGTTTGGTGCGGTTTATGGGCCGTGATGATCAAGACCGGCACGTTACTGTGAATGGGAATCGCTACCGTTCAATAATAACCGAATATTTTTGGCCCCAATTGGATGATATGGACTTGGAGGATATGTGGTTTCAACAGGACGGCGCCACAAGCCACGCAGCGAATGTCACAATCAATTTATTGAAAACCAAGTTTGGAGAACGTGTTATCTCACGAAATGGTCCAGTCGATTGGCGGGCTCGGTCGTGCGATTTGACGCGGTTAGACTATTTCCTGTGGGGCTACGTCAAGTCTATGGTATATGCCAACAAGCCAGCGACGATTGATGAACTTCATACGAATATCGAACGTGAAATTGCAACAGTATCGGCCGATTTATGCTTGAAAACCGTCGAAAATTGGTGGCCATGCAAAAGAAATCGAGTTCCATACATAATGTCATCGAACGTACTTTTACAGGAATAAAGAATTTCATTGATATCTGTTTAAACGTCAACGGAAACAAAATAAAAACGCGTGTGATTTCGATTTTAGATTTTAAGAGACTCAACTTTATTTACAACACTTACCTACTTATATAATATCTTACAACTAACAATAGATTTCTATCTTTTACGTTGCTATGCACGTGAGAAAGTTCTAATCATAAATTATGTGTTTTTATGGCCAAACATAAACACACAACAGATAATGCATTGTACGATAAGCGCGACCAATGCACTGATTCTTAAAACATGTGTGATCAACTACTGCACAAACAAGCATATCAATAACGCTCAAACAAAACATATACAAAACAAATAATCTATATAGTTTATTTGACACAATGTTATTTTAATGATTAGAACCATTTCCCTTCAACATAGCCTATCATTAAATTTATATTTAAAGAAAAGACATAAAACTTATTTTATTATTTAAAGATAATGATATTCGTCTTAGATAAGAAAAACTGTTTTTATTACATTCAACATTCTGCCCGCTCTGTAAGATCCTAATCTTTCTGAATATACAAGTAAATTAGAAAAATAATTACTGGAAAATAAAATGATTAAATTCTACCTTATGCTAAACGAGGTAGCGCCACGGTCGCTGGAAAATAGGTAGTTGACATTTGGCACATCTTCTGCAGTATCCAAAACAAGGTAATCACGATGACAACTATGATGATGAATGTAATAAAACTGATACTGGTTTAGATGGTGGCCTTCTAATGGTGTCGGGAAACCGAGAATTTTCGTTTCTTTCGGAATATCTGGTATTTTGAATATTTCCATTTCACCAATTAGCTTGAGATGATTTATCTTTGGAATGAATGTTGATATGTTCATAGCTGGGAAAACATAATTACTTTCTGATGTCTTTGCATCATATGCCTACAAATGAAGATCTGCCGCTTCCAAATGACAATCAGCTTCCTTGGTTAATATGCCAGACCCATGAAGAGTAATGTGTTGTGCACTTCCATGGCATGTTACGTCAGCAACTGTTTCTTCAGTCACTGAAAAGACCCATGTGTTCGGTGCATGTGTTTGGCGCCAATAGTTGTGAAGTTTTTTGATTTCTATTTCACAGCTATCTGGTAATCTCTTTGACGGTAGAAATAGCTTCACTTCGCAGCTAGTTACCGCTCTGATGCTGAATAATGGATGAATCTGATGACATATAGTGATGTCTCTCATTATTTGACAATGCTCAAAGTTGTCGTTATCCAAAATATAATATAACGTCTTCCGTTCGTCGATGACGAAATATCTGTTATTGCTGTGGATGTTTATGGAGAACCCATCATGTGCTGTCGGATACTGGTACACCTCATATGCGTGAAAGATCTCGTTAGTTATCAAGGGTATTTGAATACTGAAAAGTACAAATTCAGCTGTTGTTCTTGTGGAAACTCTTTCTACCTTAGCAAGTTCTACTGTATCTTCTGTTAGCAACCGTAAATTCTTATTGAGGTTGCTTTTTGTAAGTCCAATTTGATTTCAAAACTTCTTTATTGGTAGAATTCCATTAAGAAAATTTCCGTTTGCGTTGAATATAGCTCTAATTAGATCTTCTTGAATTCGTTCTAAAACTTCAAGTGACAATAAAATGTTAGATATCATCTTCATTCGTGCGGCTTCATCTTTAGTCTCATTAATTTCCCCTTCAAGCGAACTGATCGCACCACCTTAGCGTTTGGATATCTTTGAAAACTGCTTTATTCTGCTTCCTGATTATCTCCATGGTCATATCTTGCACTGATGACAAGTTTCTGACGACGTAGAGCAAATACTCCTCATTTATTTTATTATGTTTGAGTTTCTGATCAACATCTTCTGTATGTTCTTCGTCCATCAGGCCAAACAGAGAGTGATATATGCCACCAATAAACGGCAATAGTGACCTTTTCTGTCTCTTTATAGCCGAAGCCATTATCATTTCGTGCCTGTTGGTAACTCGTTCGTACATCAGTTGTAAACTTTGATATGCTGATGACTGGTACACTGCTTCTTTGTTTTGCAGCTTGCCAAGGGATGTCATAGCTTCGTTTAGGGATTTTACGGCTGCTACATATTCGCTTATGTTGACATGTACGGTGATACTCCACGATGTTTTAGTTAGCCCAACCGTAGCTACCTCATCGAAGAATATCCCTGCCTCATTTCTAAATTTAGTTATATTAGTTTGTGCTCTAATTGGATTTATAATGGATAATAATGAAATTAACATAAACAACATATTTTTATTTTTAAACTTATTATTTTTTTCTTTATCGTTAATATATGTCCTATTTTTAATCAACAATATTTTTGACTTATTTAAAGGTGGTTTATCCACATCATTTTTTTTCATTATTTTCTAAAACTGGATTGACCAGTTTATTTTTCCTTATTGCAGAATCTTTAGAATCACTGAATGGTTTTTTTCCAGATCCTCTTCTGTTTCCTCAGTGGGAAAAGGACAAACATTGTGAATCGACCTTTTCGTTTCCCCATTGCTGGTCCTTACGTCCACCATTCTACATAACGCATCCGAACGCAATATAGTTCCAGGAGACGGGAGGAGTGTTATCGTCCTTTAATAAAACTAATTGACCAGGTTTAATATTGTTATGTGGCTTATTCCACTTATATTTTTTTTGCAGCTCGGACAAATACTCTACGGACCAACGCTTCCAAAATTCCTCGGTATTTAATTGTACGGCCTTCCAATGTTCACGCAATCCGTGATAACTTTTATTTGTTGAAGAATCTATAAACGTCGATAATGCTTCTCCTATTAAAAAATGTCCAGGCGTTAAGACTTCAAAATCATTCTGATTATTGGACAGTGGCGTCAATGGTCGAGAATTTAAAATCTTTTCAATTTCCGTCATTAAGGTATACAGTTCTTCAAAAGTCATTGTCCCGTCCGTAACTCTATAAAAATGCTTCTTCACAGATTTCACGCATGCTTCCCATAAACCACCAACATGCGGAGATCTTGCGGGTATATTTACCCACTCAATATTTTGCAAAGTGCAAAACTCATCTAACTTGACCCTATGCTGTTTATTGGCAAACAACTGAAAAACTTCATTAAGACTTTTTGCAGCGCCGACAAAATTCGTTGCATTGTCTGAATATATTTTCAGAGGACACCCTCTTCTTGACACAAATCTTTTCAGTGCCCCAATAAATGATGCAGAAGTCAAATCCGACACCGCTTTTAAATGCACTGTCTGTTTTTTTTCCTCGTATCTTGTGATGTATGATGATAGGCCCTAGAAAATCGATACCTACATTCAAAAATGGACGCGTTCTTATTACCCTGTCTTTTGGTAACTCCCCCCCCCCCCCACCCCATTAACTGGTGAATTTCTTTTGGTTGAATTCTGAAGCACTTATAGCATATGTTTATTTTTTTCTTGACCAACTGTCGCCCTCGCAATGGCCAAAATTCCTGTCTCACAATTGCTAGTAATCCCTGAGGCCCTACATGTAAATGTTTATGATGCAAATTTTCAACCAATAATTCAACAATTCTCTCTTTGGAAGGAAGGAGAATTGAATGTTTTGCTTCAAAGGGTAAATCGCTTCTCTCTAATCTACCTCCTACGCGAATAATTTCATTTTTATCCAGTTGTGGACATAATGAAATTAAATTTGATGTCCTTGCAAGTCCTTTATTTGACTTTAATATATTTTTTTCTTCACCAAAGTGCTCATTTTGAATATCCCGAATTAACAGTACTAAGGCTTCTTTTCGATATTCTAAAAAGGACTTTTTAACTCCCTTTTTCATCATGTTTCTAAATTTCAACATATAAGCTATATATTCTGGAGAAATCCGAACTGGTTTCTGTGGTTAATATCTCTCCACCACAATTAATTGCCCTGTGTTAATAATAACACTTTGCTGCTCTTTTTCAGCTCGGGAACATCCTTATCAGTGCTAAATTCTAATTCCTGCATTATTTTCTCCTTAAGAAATACAGGACCCTCAAACCAAAATTTATTATTTATAATTTCTCTTCCCAATAAGCCTCTCGAAATGAGGTCTGCTGGGTTATCTTCTGACTTAACATGTCGCCATTGTGCCATATCAGTGCTCGATTGGATAAGAGATACCCTATTCGACACAAAAATGTGCAATTTAGCCGCATCCAGTCTAATCCAACTTAAAACAATAGTGGAATCAGAGTAATAAAAAATATTGTGGAGTTCCATCTTCAAACTTTCCACAACAGCTTTCATTATTTCTACTAATAGAACACCTGCGCAAAGCTCCAACCTTGGCAGTGTTACCACTTTAATCGGGGCCACTCTTGATTTTGATGCCGCTAGTTGGGTACAAACATTACCGCAGCCATTAACTGACCTGACATATACTGCCGCACCATATGCCTTCATCGATGCATCACAGAACCCATGCAGTTCAATTTGTGTTGGTTTGACACAAACAACATGTCTGGGCACTTTCAATCTCATTAAGATAGCCAAAATTCTCTTTAATCAATTTCCATTTGGAAGCAATCTCTTCAGGAATTTTTTCGTCCCAATCTAACTTTAACTTCCATAAGTCCTGTAATAGTATCTTTGTCATTACTATTACAGGCCCAATTAAGCCAAGTGGATCAAACATACTTGCAACCTCCTTTAATATGGTTCGCTTGGTTATTTTTTCCTGCACTGGCCATTTACATCTAAGCCCTAACTCATCAGACTTTGGAGTCCAGATGATACCTAGCGCTTTTACAGAATTCAATTGCTCTGGTTGAATTTCTAAATTTACCTCCATATCCTTTTCGTCAACGCCCTCTAGCAACGACTTTTCATTGGCACACCACTTTCTTAAGGGCATTCCAAACTCCAGCATAATATTATTTATATTTTCTCTCTGAGACTTGACTGATTTAAGACAGTCTCCCCCTGTCATTAAATCATCCATATAAAAGTCGTTCCTAATTGACTCTGATTCTGTTGGAAATTGGTTTGATTTCCAATAAGCAATCTTTTGTAGGCATTTAACTGTCAAATAAGGAGCTGAAGATGTACCATATGTCACCGTTTTTAATGCATACGTTTGTAAGTTGTCATTTGGATTCCAGCGCCAAAATATCAATTGATATTTTCTATCAGCTTCTGGTACCCAAATTTGCCTATACATTTTTTCAATGTCGGCAGAAAATATATAGCGATGCTTTCTAAACCGCAATAAAATATTGAACAGGTCCTCTTGAATACGAAGACCTGTATGCAACATATCATTTAATGACATATTTGTGGTCGTTTTGCATGATTCATCAAATACCACTCGTACTTTAGTGGATGTACTTTCTGGTTTTAAAACACAATGATGTGGTAAATAATAACCACTGCTTATCTTAGAGTTGTTGGTCATAAGCTTCATATGACCCATTTCCAAATATTGTTTTAGAAAATCGCAGTATTGAACCCTTAGTTCTTGGCCAATTTTCTTTCAAGCGCGTAAAACCGCCTTTTAGCAATGACACTAGAATTTCCTTAACCTTCAGGTTTGTTTTTAAATGGCAATGTCACTTGAAATTTACCATCTAGAAGTATTTTAACGTTTTCGCTAAAATTTTTCTCACACTCATCAACTGTCAATTTATTTATTTGTGGGACTTCTTCGATTTCCCAAAATTTTTCTAATATTTTGTCACATGACTCGCGGACTGTTGCAACTGTATTTGGTTCTGGTTTGGAACCATTTATTTTTGTCATGCTATATGCCACCCAACCTAACTTAGTGTTTTGAAGTTTGGTTTTGGATTTTTGATCTTGCATTTCACCCTCACAGATGAGGTCAAAAATAAATTGATTTGACAAAGGTAAATCTATTCCATTCGGATCGGCTAATAAGATATCATCAGGAAAATCTCCTGTCATCATTTTTGTGTTCGGTACATCAGAAACAAACTTTTTAATGACTACCGCATTTAGGAAGGTTTTCTTTGGAAATTATATTAACCTGCGATCCACCATCTAATAGGACCCGGCAATTTATCCACTGACCATTTCCAGTTTTCACTTCCACTATTGCTGTGGAGAGAATTACTTCATCATTTTCCTGACTGTTTACTAGAACAGCTTTTTGAGGTATTTTCTCTTTATGAAGAAGAGAATGATGAGCCATATTGCATTTATTGTACATGAAGTTACTGATGCATGCCTTTTTCATATGACTAGAGCTTAAACATCTCGAACACTCATTGTGTTCAATTACCTTATTCCATTTTTCTTTAATGGAAA
Source organism: Eustalomyia histrio (assembly GCA_949748255.1). Taxonomy (NCBI): domain Eukaryota; kingdom Metazoa; phylum Arthropoda; class Insecta; order Diptera; family Anthomyiidae; genus Eustalomyia; species Eustalomyia histrio. The sequence goes on along the minus strand of OX456526.1, from coordinate 47,447,362 downwards.
GATTTCTAAACTTGGTACATCTATATAACCAAGTGGGCACTTGATTTTTATTGTATCTTTTGAGGGATTAGGCTTTTGGCTTGCCCCCTGAGAATACTGCGATCCATGTTTTAAAGGATTTGTGCCTCTTTGGCTTGCCTCCCAAGATCTTTTTTCATTTCCTGAAGGATTTATATCTTTTGTCGCCCCCCACGAACTGTTGGCTTGCCTCCAAGGAATAATGCATTTGATTAAAGAATTCAATGAGATTATCCAATTTTGGAAGATCTCCTGATTTTCCTAAATGCTGCTCAAATTGGATTCTTAATTTTTCATCCAATTTTCGCTGAAGCACGAAACACATAAATGCCTGATATGCTTCTTCGGCTTCCATTTTCATAGCTCCCAGAGCCTGTACACTTTTATTTATAATTTCAATAAAGTTTTTAACACTTTTTTCGTTATAAACTACCGAAAGAGCGTCCAAAATTGACATAAAATACATTGAGGTGGTTGCCCCTTTATTTGAGTAAAATCCTTTAATATACTCCAGGCAGTCTCAAAGTTTTCATTTTTAGCAGACAACTTTGAAATTTTCTTAGCCGCATCTCCTACTACCTTCGTTTTCAAAACACACATTTTTTGAGTATTTGAACATGATTGATCGATTATCAACTCTTCAAATAACTCTCTAAATGTGTCCCATTCAACCATTTTTCCGCTAAACTTTGGAAGATCAATTGCCGGTAAATTGAATGGCAAGGATTTGGCATAACTATCTATGCCAGGTATTCCTAAATACCTATCTCGCAGAGAGTAAAATACCTCTGTTAATTCATCGTCAGTAAATATTCCAACATATTGTATGAATATATTTTCTAACGTTTTGAATTTTTCTTTAAGGATGTCTATTGACACTTCCTTATTGTTGAATCTATCTATTTTAGATTCAAAATCATCCAATATATATTGGAATTGACGCACCAGACCATTATTGCGAACTTTCTCAGAATAGGGAGGCAGACCACTTATATCCATATTATTTTTTGGCGTGAATTGTGGGGCAGTCGGCTCCTTTTCACGTCTATGAGTTGTCTCTCCCAAAACTGATGCATTCAATAAACTATCCTCCTGAAAAAACTTTAATTTCAATTGCACGTATAAGCTATTGAAATTTTTTATAGCTTCTTGTACCTCGCCTACAAAATTCGTTTTGAAATACGGATTTCGTTCTAATGTCGAGGATGGAGGACGGAGCTCTTTATCATTCCTTTGAAACTCCTCTTCGAAACCACAAAACTTTTCTCGCAAACCCATCACATTTTTCCTTATTTCTAAATTTGAGCTTTTACTTTGAGCAATCGTGCTCAAAGCATTATACGTATTTACTATTTCGTTCCCTAATCTCTCCTGTTGTTTAATAACCTTACCAGGATCCATAGTATTTAAATAAGAGAAGAAATAACACAATCAATAATAAAAAAATTATAAGGAAAAAAATTCTTTTTAAATTTAAAAAATAGCTTTATAGTTAAATTAAAGTTTTACAATTAAAAGTTTTACACAAAACAACAAACCAAAAAAAGAAGTCTTTTTTTTAATTAATAAGGATTTATTTATATTTTATGTAATCACTTAACACCTTTTTTTATATATTAATGAGGGGCTTTACTTTTTTTTATTTTTTTTTACATTAATAAATATTTTTATATTTTTTTCTTTTCGCGACGCGATAAATTTCAAAATTATTACCACGGGTGGGGGGAATTTTTTCCTTTAACAAAAAGTTACGCGTTCAGTTACTAATTTTAGTATTTAGGGGTCACCAAATGTTTAAACGTCAACGGAAAGAAAATAAAAACGTGTGTGATTTCGATTTTAGATTTAAGAAACTCAACTTTATTTACAACACTTACCTACTTATATAATATCTTACAACTAACAATAGATTTCTATCTTCTACGTTGCTATGCATGTGAGAAAGTTCTAATCATAAATTATGTGTTTTTATGGCCAAACATAAACACACAACAGATAATGCATTGTACGATAAGCGCGACCAACAATGCACTGATTCTTAAACATGTGCGATCAACTACTGCACAAACAAGCATATCAATAATGCTTAAACAAAACATATGATGAATTTCATTTAAAAATCGAGATAAAACTGAAATTTTGAACCCGACCACCTCATATATCGATGAAATTTTGTTTATAGCTGAATTTGATCAATACAAACAAACTCTCATTTTTAGAAATGACTCTTTTGCGATTTTTCCGAAAAAACGCGAAAATAGTCGAAAAGGGCTCCATTTAAACTACAATAACTCAGAATCGGCTGAACCGAATTACATGATCTTGGTATCATTAAAAAGATATTTTAACAGGCTTTATGACACGTTTAAAAAAAATAAAAAATTACACTGTAAAAAATTTATAACAAAAAGAAAATTTTAACTAACAAAAAATCCAAAAGATCAAGGGTTTTTTTACAGTGTATTATTTTTTTAAAAAGGTTTATCCTTCACCTATACCATATCTAAAAATAAAATTGGGTTCTTTTTTAGTTTTTTTTATATAATTTTTTAAGTAGTGTCACTTCTAGTAACTGACCTTATATTTTATATTTACAGGTAAAATAAATAAACATTGTCCCAGGAAAATTAATTAATACAGGTTGGTTAAAAAGTTCCTGCGCTCGAAATGAAAGAATACTGTTTTTGTTACGAAATATATTTTTTTATTCAATATAATCTCCTAGAAGCTCAATACACTTGTTCCAATGATCTTCCAATAATTTTATCCCATCCTTATAATAGTTTTCCGGAAGCTCTGCAAAATAATCGTCTACGGCTGTTATGGCCTCTTCATTCGACGAAAAATGCTTTCCACGAAGAAATTGTTTGAGATTTCTGAAGAGATAGTAGTCACTGGGAGCCAAATCTGGTGAATACGGTGGGTGTTCAAGCAATTCGTACTTTAATTCTTTGAATTTAGCCATCGTCAAAACACTTTTGTGAGCAGGTGCATTGTCTTGATGAAAAATGAATTTTTTTATCCAGCTGATCCAAAAGACTGCAAACTATTCAGAGTTGATTGTTTTACCTTTCTGAAGATAATCAATCAACAAAATTCCTTTTGCATCCCAAAAAACTGATGCCATAATCTTCTTTGCTGATCGTTGTGACTTCACCTACTTTGGAGCTGAACAACCAGCTTCAGTCCACTGTAAACGTTCTTGTTTAATTTAGGATCATGGTGGTAGATCCAAGTCTCATCCATAGTTATTAAACGATGCAAGAAGTTGGTTTTATTCGGCTTAAACGCTCCAAATTACGCTGAGAAATTTGTTTTCGATCCAGTTTTTGTTGAATTGTTAATGTGTGCGGCACTAATTTTCCAAACAGTTTTTTCATACGTAATTCTTCATGTAAAATATGGAGTACTCATTCGTCTGAGATGCCTATGGCATTAGCAATTTCACGTTTAGTTAAATTGAATCTTCACTAACCATATTATGTACCTGCTCAATGATTTCTGCTGTGGTTGCAGTTTTTGGTCGTCCTTCGCGTGGATCGTCTTTAAGGCTGGTACGACCACGTTTAAATTCACCAGCCCAAAATTCAACGATGCGTTTTGAAGGTGAGGACTCCTTATACACTTCTAACAATTGTTCAGAAATTTCCTTTGCTTTTAAACCCTTCAAAACAAAGAATCTAATGACTGCACGATATTCAATTTTTTCCATATTAAAAAAAAAATCAATGACACGTCAACTTCAAATGGCTTGTAAACATAGAAAGAATTGACAGAATGACTTGGAACTTGGCATGTGTTCTCAGGACAGTTATACCAACTTGAGAAAAAAAAGTTTGGAACTAGCAGTGCCATCTATTGGTGAGCGCAGGAACTTTTCAACCAACCTGTATGTCGTAAAATTATTATTATTATTTTTGTGTGAAAAATTCTTTGGAAAAAACATTGATGACTTTTTTTTGATTCTCAGAATTAAAAAAAAAAGTAATAAACAAAAGGTTTATTGATTTTTATGATTGCGGTAACAAACTAAAAAACGGTCATAAATGTTCGTGGACAATTAAAAGGAAAACAGGAAAGTGCAGTTTTTTAATAATTTGGGTTTTTTCCCTTGGCTACCTGCATGATTTTTTTACAGAAATTGAATCCACATTTATGAGTGCTCATGTTTTGGAACATTTCAAAACGTGTGGCTGAAGCAGGTTAATAGCCACCCTTAAAATATGCACCCATTCATAAGTACCTGCCAGTAAAATATTGAAAAATACGTAGTATTTATAGGTGTTCCTTATCGATTTTTGTCATTCAACAAGTGCCAACGAACGCGAAAAGTACAAGCGATTACAATTTTTATGCGTATATTTTAAAAATTTTAGTGAATATGAATTCAAACAATAAGTACAGATGCATAAAACTATCTAATAAGTGTTGCGCTTCGCTTCGTAAAATAAGTGAAAACGAGGCTGCAAATATAATTGAATATTTTCCAGCTGTCGCCAGCATTCATTATAGCCGTATTTGCGAAACTTGCCGGAATACACTGAGAAAAGCGCGCAGTCGTAATGAATCTAACGTGGAGCAGAATGAAGTCTCAAATTATTTACCAACAACGCCCAGCGATGAAATTAGCGAAGAATTGAATGAACTTCAAACTTGTACCAGCCGTAATACAAACATCGAAAGCAACGAACTCATTCAAAATATAAATAATCATATTATTCCTCATCTACCAAACCAAATGTCGCCTCTTAAAAGGAAATATATCAAACGAAATGCATACAGAAATAGAAAATCACTGCAAATTTTGGAAAATGTAGCAGATTCACTTGAAGCTGATCCATTGTCTGATTTGTCAGCGCAACTTGAAAACGTCAAAGCCATTTACGAAGAAATTTTGCAAAACATCAAATATTAAATAGAGAACAGCTCAAATCTTTTGGAACAGCAAAAACTCTTATCTCTCTTACCAATCAATATGAGTCACGCAGAAATTAAAGATCATTTTGGGGATGATATATCTCACGATTGTATCAAAAAAAGTAAAGATATTCAAAGGAATAAAACGAAGTTTGCAGATATCAATCTTTTAAAAATAAGCGGACGTAGTTTACCAACCGAAACTCTAAGCACAGTCAAGTTATTTTATGAAGATGATGAAATTAGCCGAATGATGCCGGGATCGCAAGATTCAATTACTGTTAAACAAGGAAACTTACGTGAAAAAGTTCAAAAAAGACTGATGTTATCTTCACTACGCGAATCTTACTACGAATTTAAAAAAAAAAAACCCTTGGCCAAAGTGGGTTTTACAAAATTAACAATGTTAAGGCCAAAAAATTGTATGAAACTTGGAGTTGGAAACCAGCAAAATATCTGTGTATGCACATTGCATCAGAATATGAAATTGATGTTTGAAAAAAGTGGCTTAAAATCCATTTGTATTGAAGGAGAATGCACATTTACCGACTACAAAGATGTTCTCAAATTCGTTGTTTGTAATGGTGACTTAGAAAAAAGCGAGTGTTGCGTTTCAATGTGTGGTCACTGCTTTAAAAATTTAAATAATCTAAAAACGCATATGCTAAAACATTTTGAAAATAACCAAACTGAAGAAATAATATAGAAAAAGTGGAATACAACGATTAGATGTGTTCTGGAAACGTTAACCACCAACCCAGAATCATTTGTCAGCGATTTTACTGAACACATCACAGTTCTGATTTCGCATCATTTCATAGCAAAGCGACAATCTGAATTTATCAGCAATAAAGAGCGGCGCTGTTATCAGAAGAAATGTTAATTCAAATGGACTTTGCTGAAAATTATTCATTTCTTGTACAAGATGCCGTGCAAGGATACCATTGGAATAATGATCAGGCTACAATGCATCCGTTCGTTATTTATTTGGTATTAGTAAACACATTAATCCACACTCATCAAAATATTTTTTTATTTATTGTTTTTTTCCTTTGTTTGTTTATTTTCAGATAAAGATAAATTAACTCATAAAAGCTTTGCCATAATATCTGATTGCAATACCCATGATAGTATAGCAGTTCATCTATATATTTCAAAAATTATACAGTTCGTGAAGGCCAATATAACCAACAATATTAATAAAATCATTTATGTATCAGATGGTGCAGGAGCACAATATAAAAATTAATATAACTTCATTAATTTATGCCATCACAAATCTGATTTTGGTATGGACGCTGAATGGCACTTTTATGCTACCAGTCATGGAAAATCTGCATGTGATGGAATTGGAGGAACATTGAAGAGAGGTGCTCGAAATTATAGTATCGCAAATAAAAATGAAATCCAGACAACGAGGCAACTCTATCACTGGGCATCAGAAACATATAAGACCACCATACAAGTTGCTTACGCACATGCTGACGAATACAACAACGTTAAAGAAAAGCTATTTTCAGGATATAAAGAAGCTCAAACTATAAGAGGAACTCAAGGCTTTCATTCATTCATTCCGATAAATGAAACTTTTGTACATGTGCGCAGATATTCTGAGTGTTCCAAATTTGAGCAGCGAAAAATTTTTTACAAGTAATTAACATAAAAAAATGTAATCATTGCTCGAATTATTTCGAAAACTTTTGGTACGTATTACTAGAAGTGACACTACTTAAAAAATTTGGGTTAAAACATATTCACAATTTTCCTGGGACAATGTTTATTTATTTCACCTGTAAATATAAAATATAAGGGCAATTACTTGAAGTGACACTACTTAATATATTATATAAAAAAAACTAAAAAAGAGCCCATTTTTATTTTTTGATATGGTATAGGTGAAGGATAAACCTTTCTAAAAAAATAATACACTGTAAAAAAACCCTTGATCTTTTTGGATTTTTCGTTAGTTAAATTTTCTTTTTGTTATAATTTTTTTACAGTGTAACGTGTCATAAAGCCTGTTAAAATATCTTTTTAATGATATGATATGAAGATCATGTAAAATCGGTTCAGCCGATTCTGAGTTATTGTAGTTTAAATGGAGCTCTTTTCGACCATTTTCGCGTTTTTTCGAAAACTTTCCAACTGCCCAAAAGATAGCAAAAAAGTAATTTCTAAAAATGGGAGTTTATTTATATTGATCAAATTTAGCAATGAACAAAATTTCATCGATATCTGAGGGGGTCGGGTTCAATGCATCTCGATTTTTACATGAAATTCATCATATATTATATATATGTTATGCTGTTACAAAGTATATTACACCAAATACATTTTAATCGATACATTTGGGTTTCAATTGATTTTCAATGTCTTGATGGGCCAATCGGCAAAAATCCTATTACATTACCATTTATAATCATAATTTCATTATCAAAATCAATTTTGGCACCTAAAGGCCTTAACATATTTTTACCCAAAATTGCATCGAATTTCCTATTACCGAAATGAGCAAGTTTCCACGACATTGTGGCATGTTTACCAAACTCAGTAGGTAAATTTGTTATTATTTCCTGATATATATATGATGTGCCATTCAAAGTGCAAAATTGAATAGGAGTTTGAAGGTCATATCTTATATAGCTTGGTAATTTAGAATAGCTCATCAATGAAACAGTAGCACCAGTGTCAATCAAAACTTTAATAATATCGTCACCGATTGTTAGGTACACTAAAGGAAGTGCCTCAATACAGCTGTTATGAGAAAAATTTACTTGCACCTCATTGTCATAATTTTTCACAATTTCTAAATTATCTAAGGGCGGACGAGTTTCATTTTTAACTAGACCTTTTTTCTCTAATAAATTGTAAGCATCTCTTAGTTTATGTATTTTTCTATTGATAACAATGGAAGCTAAATTCGTATCAATATTATTTATAAATGTTTTTAAGATAAACTTTTCAGCATATAAAGGGCTAAATTCTAAAGGTTTTTCGCTATCATACTCATATTTTTCATTAATTTTGCATAAAATACTTCTTAAATCTTTATAATAATTTACTATACCGTAGTTCTTAGCGGCAAAAGCCTCTTGATAAAGTTGTTGGTAAGTTTCTTTTACTCCAAAATTGTTTACTAAAGCCTCCTTTGTATCCTCCCAACATGGATTTGGGGCCAAGGTTTTTAAAACATTAAGCGCCTCTCCTTGTAACTTATTTAGAATAACTTTTTCATATATATATTTTTTAGCATCAGGATTGGATTGTATTAAAGTAAATAATGTGTTCACTTCACGTAGAAACGATGTGAGGGTGAATGTATCATCACCTCTAAATTCATTAATACTCTGAGCAGATTTTAAAATATCGTTTATTGATACAGATAATGTCGGCTGCATTTTGATTTTAGTTTAATTTGTTAAAAGTTTAAGTGTAAATTCTGTTTAATTATTTAAAATGTTTTTTTTTTTTTATAAATTAAAATTTGAAGTAACTCTCTTTTATTTATTTAATTTTAAAACTTTTTTGTTTTTGGCAAAATTCACTTTATTATTTTTGTTAATGTTGTTATTTTTTAACTCCAGTCTCAATTGCTCCCAATGATAGTTTTTGTTTTTTATTGTTTGTATTTGTCCCTGAGGCTATTTATTCTCACTTCTTTTTTTGTATATTAAATGATCTCTTGTATCAAAAGTATATTTTTATTCCTTAGATTATTTTAAAGAAAATATTTAAGACACTGAATGTTTCTCAATCGACGACTTTTCGCGAAAAACTCACTTTTGTTTTGTAAAATTTATTCTTAGGTACTAAACATGAAACTCTTTAAATTCAACTGCAGCTGGCATTTTCAGAAACAAACTAATTTCCCCTCCTTTCCTGACTACCTGCAGTTATAAATCCTACACTACCTGACTTCAGATATATAATCAAGGACTTTCTATACTATAGAATGTAAAATAAAAATTCAAACCCAGAAACTTCTAATATATTGATGTTCAGAATGCAAAAGAAGAAGGGAAATAGAAAGCCTCAGAGCCCAAACGTCTAAAACGGAGGCTGAAGTATATTTTCAGTGATTCTAATTAAATTTTTTCGATTTCATTTACAAAAATGAGAAATTCATAAACGAAAACAAAGGAAAACTCTAAGAATTTAACATCGCCAAATGTTAGCCATATTCAAAATGAACGCGGTCTAAAAATATGGCCTAGAAAGTCAAAACTTAAGACCGGTATTGGTGGTGGATTTTGGCCACTATTGTAAACATTTTTCCTTTAACTCCTTCAGTTTACGAGATATGGACAATTTTCGTTATGAGTTGATTAGCCAAAAACCGTTGTTCCCATTCAGTTGTCGAGATACGGGCGATTCGCCAAATAAAGTCCCTTTTTCTCTACGATGCACTGTTGACCAAATCCCTAAATGTAGGGAATTGAACTGATACATTTGTTAGGTATTACCGGACTTCTTTATAACACTACTTTATTTGAAATTCTTGTAATATTTACTAAAATTTATTTATTAATTTTTGTATTGATAACTACGATTTTAAGAATTTAAAATCTGTAAAATTGTAAGCGAAAAATTGATCAAAATAACATAAGTTTAGTACTTAACCATAGTTATAAATGTCAAAATTTGTTGAAAATATCTGTCGTTAATGTTTAAACTTTGTTGTTTTTAAAATAAAAAAGCCATCACAGATTTCAAATAGTTCAGTACGTTCAAAATCAGAGTTTTTGCAGATGTGAGAAAGAACTGCTTCAGATGAGGAAAATTAAAACTAAATTATTCATTGGAATCAATGAAAAATGGATCCCTTAACAATCACTTGTATTTATTTTCGCTGGGATGTTTATGATTTCCTATGAATCGAAAAAAGAAACGGCTTAACGATATAATGAAAATGTTAAAAAATTAAGGATTAAGATTGAAAGCGGTAAAAAATTACCTGACATAGGCATAAGAATGCGTCGATCCTTCACTCAACAAAAAAAGGAAAATTGATGTAAATTTTTACCTCCTATTTTTGTTTATGAGTTTGCAAAATTTCAGAATCTTCAGTTAAACCCTATTAAGACTAACTTCAAGAGGCTAAAAATATTAGTTCGTTGTAAATAGGGCTCGGAAGTTTATATAAATACTTACATGAACGTTGTCGTTAGCTGGGCAACAGCGTCAACCAGATATTGCAAAATATGTAAAAGTTTGTTTATTTTGCTTTAAATGCATATTTTACGTATATTTTATGGCATATTTTTCTACATATGCATATTATTACATATTTTGGTAACAAATCTGTTATTTGATATTTTATGAAAAACAAGGATTTCAGCCTGAGTTGAAAAGAAAAACACTAAAAACCCTACTTTAGTGTTCTGTATGGCGTACATAAAACAAACATATTAATTTGTCAGTGACTTTACATGCAATAAATATAATATCAATATTGAAAATCACAAACAATAAAATTATTGACGTTGTCGCTGTTTTATATTTTTCAAATATTGTGACATATTTTATGCTAATACCGTTTCCTTTTTTGAAAAAAGCTGATGTTTTTTCTGCCTTTTTTAACAAAATATCTAATCGTACTTATTGATGCAAAGTACATAAATACAGAGAAATAAATATGAAATTAAAAATAGTTTAGAGTGGTACATTTGTGCGGTAGGAATTGAGATATTGTATAATTGAGGTAAATTGTCCTCAGAGAAAAACTTTGGTCCTCTCGGGACAAAAAAAATCGATATATCACACTTTAAGATTCGCCGTAAATACCGAATATATAACAAAAAATTTAAAAGAGCGACCCTTACGTTCAGCAAAGGCAACATTTCTGCACAAGATATTTTATTTCTGAAGTTTTCTAAAAGAAATACAGTTTTATTCTTTCTCTGTTAGAAAATTTATAAATTCTATCTTGCTTCGTTATTTACGACCTCCTGCAGCATCTGTAATAAAAACATCATTAAATAGTGCGCAATAAAAAATAATTTCAATACTGTGATATAAAATCAATTTTAATTACAATCAAATATTTTTTTTTTTTAATTCAAGGATATAATTCCCAGCTATGGAAGAAAATTTAATGAAAAAATTTTTAAAAAATAAGTTTTATGTCTGTTTTAATGGACATTTTCGAGTAATATGTAGAATACATTAACCAATTTGGCTATCAATTTCTAATTTTTATAAATAAAAATCGTTCTAAATCAGAAGACCATCGTAAGAATATCACTAAATTGGCAACAGTTGCCTCCACTTACTATTAAGTCCCCGGCCTACCATACTAAAACACATTTTTTTTGGCAAAATTTTTTTTTTTTATTCAACATAGTTCAAGGGTGATACACTGATTATAGCGACCCTGCAACTTTTCGATACCATTTTTGTAGTACGATTTGTTCTTTGCTTCAAAATAGGCCTCAGTTTCGGCAATCACCTCTTCATTCGAGGAAAATTTCTTCCCAGCGAGCATTCTTTTGAGATCTGAGAACAGGAAATAGTCGCATCTGCAGAATACGATGGATCCGCATGCATGGATTTTCGCTTTCGTTTTCACTGACCCACATTGCACACAGCTTTCTTATACCCAAATATTCGTGAATGATATGATCTATACCTTCAGTTGATATCTTTAGAGTATCTGCTATTTCATTCAATTTCAATTTATGGTCATTCGAAATTATTTTGTGGATTTTTTTGATGTTTTCTTCCTTAACAACCTGTTTTGGGCGTCCACTACGTTCACCGTCTTCGGTGCTCATTTCACCACGTCTAAACTTAGCATACTAATTTTTGATGGTTGATTTTCCTGGGGCAGTGTTGGGAAACTCATCATCAAGCCAAGTTTTTGCTTCAACTGTATTTTATCTCTTCAAAAAGCAATATTTTGTCAACACCCAAAATTCCTTTTTATCCATTTTTTCACAATAACAAAAGTTGCTTCACTCAAAATGCTATAATTCACAAACTAATGATCCGACTGCTGCCAAATTTATACATGTGCCTTTTGAAGGTTGGGGCTAAATCATATCGATTTAGGTCTAGTAGCTCCATCTATGTGTCAGGCCGGGGACTTCTCAATTGACTTGTTCAGTGAATAAAAACTGAATGAAAAAATTTTTAACATTAATGGAAATGAAATTATATGAACATTTTCAACTACACAAAACTATCAACATACTAATACAACTTTTGTAAAATATTTATGAAAATCTGTATTAATTTCTTCATCGATTGAGAGAAAAAATTTATTAATATAATAAGGTATAATGTTTCCACAAGAAAACTCATTTATACACAAAAAGTTTGTTGGGAAGTTTGAAGTAATGTTTTTCTTACGTGCGTTCGTAAAGTATAAATAAAAATAAGAGTTATTAAATATTTCATGACTTAAGAGATTGTCTGCATACAAAGTGGTGTTTAAAATATAATTAAATAGTAGCGTCTGGTGAACAAAAAATTTTTGAATACTTTTTTTGCCACTAACTCAGAGATTAATAATATTTTAGGAATATAATTTTTTTCACCTCAAAAAATATTTTTGCAAGACAAAAACTTTTTCAACACAAAAACTGTTTTCACCTCAAATATTTTTTCACCCCAAAAAATGTTTTCACATCCAAATGAAATTTTTCACTTTAAACAAATTTTCTCACCGTCATAATTACATTTCTAATATTTTTTATATTACACAGTACAACAAAAAAAAAAAAAACAAGTAAAAAAAGGCTAAATTCGGCTGGGCCGAATCTTTGAATACCCTGCACCAATATCCTAAAATGATGTTCTCTACTATTTTTGATACAAATAATATAAAAAAACTTCTAAAGTAAAATTATGTAGGTGAAACAATTTAGTGAGGTGAAAAACTTTTTTTAGATGTAAAAAGAACTTTTTTGGTGGAAATTTAGAGATGAAAAAAATTTTTTGGGAAGAAAAAATATTTTGTGGTGAAAAAAAATTTTAGTGGTGAAAAATGATTGAAGTGAATACAAAATATTTACTGCAAAGCGACTGGTGAAAAAAATATATTATGTACCAGTCGCTACTATGAAATTGTACTAAATTTGTATGGGCAATTTATATTTTCACTAGTTTTTTTTTAACAATGGACTGCAAAAAAAAAAAAATACATTTTAAAGCATAGTTTTTGGCAAATACTCAATTTTGTTACTGGCTAATGGTGACTAGTTTTGCAGCTGAATATGCCTCATAGAGAGATAGCACTTTCTGATGCGCCACGTATTGATAAATAGTTGCAGCGAATGTTCTTTCTTTAATAAATTAAAGTGTGGAGAGAATGCAGCAAAGAAATTTATTTGTTAAAAAAAGAACATGAGCTGTAACTATTTGTCAATAGATGGCCCATCAGAAGGTGCATTCCCTCCATAAGTCATATTTTGCTGCAGAGCTAGTCTCCATTAGCCGTATTGTGCTGCAACATGCAGTAGAGTATTATAGATTTTCTATTTTCTTCGTAACATAAATGAATCTTTGCCAAAAACTATAAAAAATATATGTTTTATGTGCATATTATACCTTAATATTTTAAATCAATATCCGTTTAGATGTGTGAGGGTACAATATTGCACTTTATTCATATGTATTTTTTTATGAAAGAAAAATTAACATAAATATACATTTGCCATTTCCTCAATTCTCAAAAATACAAATGGTATAAAAAAAATACTATTTTTCTCCATGAAAATGTCTTTTTTGACGTGAAATTGAGTAACAAATGCTTTTATTACGTCAAACAATTGAAAAATTGACTTTAAAATTATGTAATAAGTCCACTGGTAACATCTGAATGCATTAGAATTTCAGGTATGTAGTTAATTTAATATTTTTGGTAAATAAATTAATTGAAAGCCTAATTCAAGTCTATATCGACCTAGCCATGGGGCAGAGTATTGTTTAATTTTACGCCACCTATTCAAAAGTAGCGGCACTAAAGCAATTATGCATTTTGCTATTTCTTTATATATTCATTTCTTTGAACCTAGCCATGGTATTGTTTTAGTTAGTTCAGCGCCACCTATTCAAAAAAAGCGGCACTAAAGCAATTATCAATTTTGCTCTTTATTCATACAGTCAGAGTCAAAATTTAGTATACAGCGAGCAATAATTTCTGTGAAGAATAATATCTTTAAAAGAAATTGATATTTTTAAAACTTCTTTATATAAACATGTTTAGGACATTTTTACTATTATTTAACAGTTATTTTTTTTTCTTATAATAGAGATGTTATAAGTTTTATGTAACAAAAGATAAAATGCTCTTAAAAGTGCAGTCAATAAAATAGAATAAAATAAGTACCGTTATGGGTAGATAGTGCATTGAGCACTTTTTTTAACACAATTATAAATGAATTTAGTATTTATGTTGTAAGTAGAGAGTTAGGAAAATATTTAAGGAGCAGAATGGCACGTGGCAAAGATTTACCAGTGGAGGTTAGAGACTTAATCGTGTTTCACCGAAGTAAAGGAAACTCTTTCGGAGATATTGCCAACATTGTGAACAAAAGCCGGGCAACTATTCAAAAAGTTATTGAAAGAAATAAAGCTTGAGGAAACAACAAAACTTTAAAACATACCGGTCGACCACGCTCTCTAACTGATTATGAGGTGCGCAAAATAGTCAGAGAAGTCAAGAAAACTCTAAAGTCTAGCGCAGTCAAAATAGCTGAAAACATTTCTCAGGAACGTGGTGAATCAGTAAGTGCATCTACAATTAGAAGACGGCTGAATGACCATGGACTACATGGAAGAGTGCCTAGAAAAAAATTTTTTTTTTCTGCGGCAAACCGTACTAAACGTAAAGACTTTGCAAAAGGTCACATAACCTGTTCGCAGTCTTTCTGGAATAATGTATTCTTTACTGATGAGAGTAAATTTAAGATTTTTGGGTCAAAATCAATAGGAAGGTCTGGAGAACAAAAAATAGTGAGCTGCTTCCACAAAACCTTAGTGCTACTGTAAAACACGACGGTGGCTCTCTTATGGTTTGGGGTTGTATGTCAGCTGCAGGACCAGGAAAACTTGTATTTATTGAAAGTACAATGAATAGCCGAGACTACTTACAAATTTTAAAGGACAATTTGAAAGTAAGTGCTGAAAATTTAGGCCTTGTAACGCCAGGGGTCTTTCAGCAAGACAATGACCCAAAGCACACCGCCAGAATTGTGAAGGAGTGGCTGTTGTACAACGTGCCTAAACAGTTAAATTCACCTTCGCAATCTCCAGACCTTAACCCCATAGAGCACCTATGGGAAATTTTTAGACAGAAACATTAGAAAACGAAACATTTCATCCAAGAACGAATTTCGAACAACTTTAAGGGAGGAGTGGGGCAAAATTACTAAAGATGTTACTGAACCTCTTGTAAATTCCATAAAAAAGCGACTAGAGGCTGTAATAAGGCTGAAAGGAGGACCAACAAAATATTAACTTTTTATTTTTGGATTTTGGTAATTATAAAATAGGGTGTTATCAATCAACTGTATACTGATTTTTGACTGTTTTTTCAGGTACTTATTTCTTCTTCCCATAAAATTTCCATGAACTCAGTTTTAATTTCCAACATTTTTCAAAATAATTATATATTAAACTTCAAATTTACTTTAAAGTTTGTTCAAACTAATATATTTCTTTTTCTAATCAAAATATTTTGCTTCAGAAATGAAAATGCGTGCTGTATACTAAATTTTGACTCTGACTGTATATATATATGCCTTTGGTTACAAAAATAAAAAATACATTTTATGGAATGAAACGAAAAACCAACAAAGCTTAACAAAAAAAAAAAAAAAAATAGATACAGAAAAATTGTACCGATTTGTATGGAATATTTAGAGGTACCTTCACATTATTACTCATAACTTTTAAACCGATTTTGCTCATTTTGAATACCAAACTGCTCGAGAGGATGTTCAATAATCTGGGTAAAAAAAGTCATCCCTACTTGCGTCTTCGCGTCGTGATCGCCATTTCAACAGACAGACGGATGAAGCTTTTACTTTAGAAATTTAAAAAAATTTTAAGTGTGTAATAAAATAAGTACAAACATTTGTTGTGATATAACGAAAGGGCCTGACAATACATGATTCGTTATACGGAGATATTAATGCATTTGAAAATGTTTCCTTTCATATTTTTATTTATGACAACTCTTGTGATATAATTATTTGAATATAGTTTTTTAAAAAATAAAGTTTTCGCAGATAGCATAGGTGGAACCATGGTACGTTTGATACCAAAATTTAGAATCTGAAATGTACTTTTTGGCTAAAGAGCTACAGACATTTATGTATGTCATTTCTAATACGGTTGATGTCAGAGAAATTTAGCGATATGTAAGTTGTAAAGCAATTTCACACAGAGGACAAATCGATGTAGTTAATCGACCTGAGTTTTATGTTATGATAAACCAGTACTATCATTATCAGAAGTAGCGAATTTCGTGGTGTTCCTCCTCAAATTGTATTGATATTTTATTTTAAGACTTGATGACTTTTATAAATAAATATTTTGAAAAATACTCGTATACAAAAAATATATTTTTGTAGAAAAAGTACTATTTTTAATGATGTTTGTTACTCCATTTAAGTTATAATTTATCAGTGTAAGAGGGTAAAAAAGCAAATTCGGTAAAATCGCTTTTATTGCATTTAATTATTTATGTATGCTTTATAAATTTAACACAACACGCTATGAAATATAACATATCAATCATAATTAAATATCACTCATACGTCATAGTTCCACCAAAATGCCAAACATGAATTTAATATAACTCATACGCAATAGGTAACATATTTTAAAACTGAAGCACTGCAGAACACTGAGAACAAAGCACTATTAATGGGGGCTCAGCCCCGATTGAGATGCAATTTAGATATGTGATAGAGGATAAAAAATAAGAAAACAGAAAACATTATCTTTTGATTGGAAAAACATTTAATTACTGTTGGATAAATATTTTTCACGGCGAGTAGTATTATATTCATAAGATATTATGCATCTCTAAGTGAGTGGTAAAAAAATATTAAATTTTGTTTTCACCAGATGCTACTGTGAAATTGTACCCAGAAACACCAATTTGTATAGAAAATATAGCGGTATCTTCAGATTTTCGACCACAACGTCTTAAGGGCTAAACCGATTTTGCTCATTTTCAATAACAAACTACACGAAAGGATTAACCCTGGGGAAAATAAGCTAATGGGCTTACGTCTTCACATTGAAACTACACAGGGAAAAAAGATTCATCGTGACAATTGAATTTCTTGCCTACTAAATATGTTGGTTGCAGTAACCGAATTATTAAATTGTCGCAACCAAATGTATTCCTTATACAATTAAAATGTTTGGTTTCAACTGAAATTTGTTGCAATAACCGAATTTCGTTTGCGATAAACAAATATATAAGTGGCTACGGCCTTTTCAAAAGACCGGTGTATGCGGTGTATACGAAAAATAGTTTTATTTAAAACCAGTTTACCGATTTTTGATTAAAACTTATATGACATGAGGAAAAAAAATTAACCGGTTAATATTTTGAAAATGAGATAACCGGTTAACCGATTTTGAATACTGCAGTTTATAAAGAAGGAGCAAGAATTCTAATTACCCAGTTTTAAACTTATTTAAACTTTGCGAAGGCACGTAACCAAAATATTACTTCAAACTTCTCAGCAGAAGTTTTTGTTTATAAAACTTGTATTTTGCTTATAAAACATTTATTTTGGCCAACTATTCCGAGAGTACTAAATTATTATATTAAAGGTTTTTTTCTTTTAATCTATAAAAAATTTAATTCAAATTGAATAGTATAGTAGGATTCAAGGATTCTTTTTATTAATTATTTTATTGTAAAGAAACATGAACATTTTTTTTATTAGTAAGTTATAGAGAATAAAAATTGAGAAATTCCACAGAGCCAGCAGGATAGAATACTTAGTATTTTCGGTTGACGCTACCCAACCTTGCTCCATCCATGCTCTTCTTCTCCCTTATGGTCATTGCTTGTTGATGATTGTCTATTTTGTATTGAGTGTAAGGAAACAAATTGACAAACTTGAAAACAACAACACAATTAGACTAACATCAACGAAATTTAACAATTTATATTTATCCTCTATATTTTACAGTTTTTGTTATGAACTTTAATTCTTAAAGTATCAAACAGCACAGCTTATATGAAGCATTTAATTTCAAATGTTTGTCCTAATCCATATTAAATCTACAACTTAATCTATGTTGATAGTGAATGAATAGACAATATTTTGAATTATATTTTGCACTGATATGATCATATCATATTTTTAAATCCTACTATACTATTCACTTACAAAAATAACAGATCAACAATTCATAAAATTCCATTAATTCAAATATTCATAAATATTTTTAAAAATTTCAAATAATATGTTTAAAATTTTGTATGACTAAAATTTTTCTTAAAATCTGTGAAACTTTTCATTAGTGTTAAGAATTTTTTTATTTAGCTTTGAAGTTAAAGTGATTCACTTAAAATTTCTTCACTCTCATGGGCCGAAAATTAAATGTGAATGGAATGAACTGATACCAATTTAGTTATTTTCTTACGACGGCCTTCTGGTTTAAAGCCGTTTTTTATTCATAAAAATTAGAATTTGATAGCAACATTTGTTGCTTTATTTTACATCTTGCACGAAAATGCCATTTTTATAAAAAAAATGCAAAAAAAAAATTTTAAATACTATTCATTAAATTTGTTTTATGAAATATTAATAGCATGCTAAGGCTGAGTTTTTGGGATAACAGCAAAACTTGGTTTAGTTAAACCGAGAACGAACTTTGCCAGCCATTTCCAAGTTAATTTATATAAATTTGTCGGAACAACTTAAACTTTGGTCTCCATTGAAATAAAACAAAATAAACTTAATTGCAAAAGCAATTTTCCAGTTACAAACTGCAACAAACTAAGTTTAAAGATAATTTGCATCCTAAAATCTCAAAATTAGTGTAGCTACAAAATTGTCTTCCATAGCAGTGAATTACATCCTTGTATAAAAAAAATGAAATATTTTATTAAAATTGATTTAATATCATAAATTTTATTGTATTTTATTTAATTATGTTTTTATTACAGTTGCTGCAAGACGTCTCGAATAGGGAAGCCTCAGAAAAAGGAAACCTCAGAAATACAATATGTACCAAAGAAATTTGTCTTTTTTTTTGCGGAACGTAGGGGTCGCTCTTTTAAATTTTTTGATACATCTTCTTTATTTACAGTCGTATTTTAAAGTGTGATATATCGATATTTTTGTCCCGAAAGGACCAATGTTTGTCTCTAAGGTCAATTTACCTCAACTATTCCTTATCTCAATTCCTACCGCACAAATGTACCACTCTAAACTATTTTTATTTTCATATTTATTTCTCTGTATTTATGTACTTTGCATCAATAAGTACGATTAGATATTTTCTTGAAAAAGGCAGAAAAAACGTCAGCTATTTTTCAAAAAGGAAAACGGCATTAGCATAAAATACGTCACAATATTTGAAAAATATAAAACAGCGACAAGTAAATAATTTGTGATTTTCAATATTCATGTTATATTTACTGCATGTAAAGTCACTGGCAAAGGAATATGTTTGTATAGTGTACGCATAAATGGGCCGTACAGAACACTAAAGTAGGGTTTATTAGTGTTTTTCTTTCCAACTCAGGCTGAAATCCCTGTTTTTTTTTTTTTCATAAAATATCAAATAAATGATTTGTTAGCAAAATATGTAATAATATGCATATGTAGCAAAATGTGTAGTAAAATTTACCTAAAATATGCATTTAAAGCAAAATAAACAAGCTTCCCCAGCTCACGACAACATTCATGTAAGTATTTATATAAATTTCCGAGGCCTATTTACAACGAACTAATCTTTTTAGCCTCTTGAAGTTAGTCCTAATGGGGTTATAATGAATTTTCTGAAATTTTGCAAACTCATAAACAAAAATAGGAGGTAAAATTTTGCAACAATTTTCCTTTTTTTTTTTGTTGAGTGAATCTTATCTTAAGGAACGACGCATCCCAATGCCTATGTCAGGTAATTTTTATACCACTTTTAATCTTAATCCTTAATTTTTTAACATTTTCATTATATCGTTAAGCCGTTTCTTTTTTCGATTCATAGGAAATCATAAACATCCCAGCGAAAATAAATGCAAGTGATTGTCAAGGAATCCATTTTTCATTGATTCCAAAGAATAATTTAGTTTTGATTTTTCTCATCTGAAGCAGTTCTTTCTCACGTCTTTTGAAATCTGTGACGGGAAATTTGTTTTAAAAACAACCAAGTTTAAACATTAATCACAGATTAGACATTTATAACTAGAGTTAAGTACTAAACTTTTGTTATTTTGAAACAAGTTTTTAGGTTTTGGTGATTTGTATAGATTTTTCACTTACAATTTAACAGATTTTAAATTCTTAAAAAGTTTCGTCTGCGGGAGAGTGCTTATGGGTTGGCAAGAGATAGGTGGGGGTCTGTCCGTGATTGTATTCGTACCAGACAAATGTGGCCCCGTCTGGATAGGAAGCGCACGCACAGGTTGCTATCACTGTCAAGGCCCGATATATCCATACTTGTGTCCGTCATGACGGGACACTGTCTGATTGGAAGGCACGCAGTTAGGTTGAGGGTTGCGGCTAGTGACTTTTGCAGAAGCTGTGGTGACGAAGAGGAGGAGGAGTCTGTGGAGCACCTTCTCTGCACTTGCCCTGCCCTGGCTCGCAGGAGGGACTGCATTTGGGCTCATGTTTCTTTGAGGACCTCGGTGATTTAGCTGATATCGATATCGGCCGACTTAGGGGCTTTTTGGGGCAATCGGGATGGTTCAACGGGGTAAGCTAGTGATATAATTTTTACTAGCGTATCACAACGGACTTTATAGTCTAAGTGAGTCTGATTGGCAGGCTACCATATATACCTAAACTAACCTAAATTCTTAAAATCGTAGTTATAAATACAAAAAGTAAAAAATTAATTTTAGTAAATAATGCAATTATTTCGAATAAAGTAATTTTATAAATAAGTCCGGGAATCCACAACAAATGTATCAGTTAATTCCCTACATTTTAGGTTTTGGTCAACAGTGTATCGTAGGGAAAAGGGGACTTTATTTAAACATCGCCCGCATCTCGACAACTGAAAAGGATAAATGAAGTCGGACAACGGTTTTAGGCTTATCAAGTCATGATTAGTCACTTCTACGAAAATTGTCCATTTTTTGTAAACTAAAGGAGTTAAAGGCAAAATGCTTTTATAGTGGCCAAAATCCACCACCAATACCGGTCTTAAGTTTTGACTTTCTAGGCCATATTTTTAGATCGCGTTTATTTTGAAAATTATGCATTGCAATGAGAATGTGGCTTACATTTGGCCATGTTAAATTCTTAGAGTTTTCCATTGTTCTTGTTTATGAATTTCTCATTTTTGTAAATGAAATCGAAAAAATTTAATTAGAATCAATGAAAATATACTTCAGCCTCCGATTTAGGCTTTTGGGCTCTGCGGCTTTCTATTTCACTTCTTTTTTTGCATTCTAAACATCATATATATTAGAAGTTTCTGGGTTTTAATTTTTATTTTACATTCTATAGTAAAGAAAGTCCTTGATTATATATCTGAAGTCAGGTAGATGCAGTAAGCAGCTAGGGTAGGATTTATAACTGCAGGTAGTTAGGAAAGGAGGGGAAATTAGTTTGTTTCTGAAAATGCCAGCTGCAGTTGAATTTGAAGCGTTTCATGTTTAGTACTTAAGAATAAATTTAACAAAACAAAAGTTAGTATTTCGCGAAAAGTCGTAGATTGAGAAACATTCAATGTCTTAAATATTTTCTTTAAAATAATCTAAGAAATAAAAATATACTTTTGATACAAGAGATCATTTGATATACAAAAAAAAAAAAGAAGTGAGAATAAATAGCATACGAGAGAAATACAAACAATAATAAACAAAAACTATCATTGGGAGCAATTGAGACTGGAGTTAAAAAATAACAACATTAACAAAAATAATAAAGTGAATTTTGCTAAAAAAAAAAGTCTTAAAATTAAAGAAATAAAAGAGAGTTACTTCAAATTCTAATTTATAAAAAAAACACATTTTAAATAATTAAACACAATTTACACTAAAACTTTTTACAAAATAAATTAAAATCAAAATGCAGTCGACATTATCTGTATCAATAAACGATATTTTAAAATCTGCTCAGAGTATTAATGAATTTAGAGGTGATGATACATTTGCCCTCACATCGTTTCTACGTGAAGTGAACACATTATTTACATTACTACAATTCAATCCTGATGTTAAAAAATATATATATGAAAAAGTTATTCTAAATAAGTTACAAGGGGAGGCGCTTAATGTTTTAAAAACTTTGGCGCCAAACCCATGTTGGGAGGATACAAAGGAGGCGTTAATAAACAATTTTGGAGTAAAAGAAACTTACCAACAACTTTATCAAGAAGCTTTTGCCGTTAAGAACTATGGTATAGTAAATTATTATAAAGATTTAAGAAGTATTTTATGCAAAATTAATGAAAAATATGAGTATGATAGCGAAAAACCTTTAGAATTTAGCCCTTTATATGCTGAAAAGTTTATCTTAAAAACATTTATAAATAATATTGATACCAATTTAGCTTCCATTTTTATCAATAGAAAAATACATAAACTAAGAGATGCTTACAATTTATTAGAGAAAAAAGGTCTAGTTAAAAATGAAACTCGTCCGCCCTTAGATAATTTAGAAATTGTGAAAAATTATGACAATGAGGTACAAGTAAATTTTTCTCATAACAGCTGCATTGAGGCACTTCCGTTAGTGTACCTAACAATCGGTGATGATATTATTAAAGTTTTGATTGACACTGGTGCTACTGTTTCATTGATGAGCTATTCTAAATAACCAAGCTATATAAGATATGACCTTCAAACTCCTATTCCATTTTGCACTTTGAATGGCACATCATATATATATCAGGAAATAATAACAAATTTACCCACGGAGTTTGGTAAACATGCCACAATGTCGTGGAAACTTGCTCATTTTGGGAATAGGAAATTTGATGCAATTTTGGGTAAAAATATGTTAAGGCCTTTAGGTGCCAAAATTGATTTTGATAATGAAATTATGATTATAAATGGTAATGTAATAGGATTTTTGCCTATTGGCCCATCAAGACATTGAAAATCAATTGAAAACCAAATATATCGATGAATATGTATTGATGTAATATACTTTGTATCATCATAACATATATTAAGTATACATACTCATAACATTTATATGCTACTAGCCGTACACAGAGAAAACAGATTCATTTTGACAACGGAACATATTTTTTTGTGGTAACAGAAATTTGGTTAATGTCTTTTGGAACCATATTTCAATCGAATCAGTGATGTAGTTGGTTACGACAACCGAATAATTCGGTTGCTGTAACTTAACTATTCAGTTGACAAAAAATTCGATTGCCACAATAAATTTGTTTTCTCTCTGTATACATAGACATTTTTTTATTTTTTTTTTTGACACATTTATAAATCAAATTAACATGCAAAACAACAACAAATTTTTTTTACAAGACTGTTTTAAGAACCAACCAAATGTTTATGCAAGTACTTTTTTATTTGTAAAAACATGTATTGAGTTTTCTTTGTCTATTAGTTATTTTTATATTATTTTTAAAAAAGGTAAATATGTTTATTATCGTTAATGTGATAGCAATAATCATTATTGTATGACCCTGGTATTATTTTATTACTTATGTTGTGTTTATGATATTTGTCTTATCTCTAGCTTAGCATACACGCAGGGATTATGATTGTCACCTGCTATTTTATATCATGATTAGCTGTAACCATACTGTGGTTACAAAAATTCTGACTGTGAAAAAAATATGATAATTATGCAACGATAAAATGCAATAAATAATTATACATCAAATAAAATATTTACAGTCATAATATTGTCTTGTTTTCATAAAAACCAAAATTTGATCAGTTAAGTCAGTTTGTTTTTACTACAAAATGTCATAAAAAACAATCATATACAGGTTGGTTGAAAAGTTCCTGCGCTCGAAATGAAAGAATACTGTTTTTCTTACGGAATATATTTTTTTATTCAATATAATCTCCCAGAAGCCAACTTGTTCCAATGATTTTCCAATAATTTTATCCCATCCTTATAATGGTTTTCCGAAAGCTCTGCAAAATAACCGTCTACGGCTGCTATGGCCTCTTCATTCGACGAAAAATGCTTTCCACGAAGGAATTGTTTGAGATTTCTGAAGAGATAGTAGTCACTGGGAGCCAAATTTGGTGAATACGGTGGATGTTTAAGCAATTCGTACTTTAATTCTTTGTATTTAGCCATCGTCAAAACACTTTTGTGAGCAGGTGCATTGTCTTGATGAAAAATGATTTTTTTTCTTCTTTAAAGCAGGTATTTTCTCAAGAATTTTTTCATCCAGCTGATCCAAAAGGCTGCAATATTATTCAGAGTTGATTGTTTTACCTTTCTGAAGATAATCAATCAAAAAAATTCCTTTTGCATCCCAAAAAACTAATGCAATAACCTTCTTTGCTGATCGTTGTGACTTCACCTGCTTTGGAGCTGAACAACCAGCTTCAGTCCACTGTAAACTTTCTTGTTTCAATTTAGGATCATGGTGGTAGATCCAAGTATCATCCATGGTTATAAAACGACGCAAGAAGTCGGTTTTATTCGGCTTGAAACGCTCCAAATTACACTGAGAAATTTGTTTTCGATCCAGTTTTTGTTGAATTGTTAATGTGTGCGGCACTAACTTTCCAAACAGTTTTTTCATACGTAATTCTTCATGTCATTAGCAATTTCACACTTAGTCAAACTTGGATCTTCACTAACCATATTATGTACCTGCTCAATGATTTCTGCAGTGGTTGCAGTATTTGGTCGTCCTTCGCGTGGATCGTCTTTAAGGCTGGTACGACCACGTTTAAATTCACCAGCCCAAAAATCAACGGTGCGTTTTGAAGGTGAAGACTCCTTATACACTTCTAACAATTGTTCATAAATTTCCTTTGCTTTTGAATCCTTCAAAATAAAGAATCTAATGACTACACAATATTAAATTTTTTCCATATTAAAAAAAATCAATGACACGTCAACTTCAAATGGCTTGTAAACAAAGAAAGAATTGACAGCATGACTTGCAACTTTGCATGTATTCTTAGGACAGTTATACCAACTTGAGAAAAAAATTTGAAGCTAGCAGTGCCATCTCTTGGTGAGCGCAGGAACTTTCCAACCAACCTGTGTTGTTTACTAAATCTCGACAAATCTGGAAAATAACTTTCACATGTCATTAAAATATTTCACCAATTGATCCATTAAGATCCAGTTCATGCTTTAGAATTTTTTTAAAGGTTTTTAAAAAATTCTTTATAAATATAATATTATTTACACAATTCATTGTAAAAAAGATTCTATTAAAAAATTTAATATTTTTTAATTCTTTTCATAAAAATAATTGGATTTTTTTTTTAAATATCTTTATTAATTCATTTCTTGTAAAAAGTTCCCAAAATATTAATAAAATATTTTTTATAAGAAAAAGTCCGTAGAACACATTTTTTTTGTATGAAAAGGTTTCTTACACAAAATTATAGATATTTATAAATTTATCTGATAAAAACATTTTAAGATTCTATGGACTTTTCGTTAAACTAAATTTCTTAGATTCTCCAATCTCTTTCTTAGATAAAAGCTTATATATTCCAAACAAACTTAGATTCTAAGGCTTTTCTTTGAAATAAAAATTCATAGATTCTGAAAAAAATACTTAGATTCTAAGGACTTTTTCCAATAGAAATATTGCTAGATTCTATAGACTTTTTCTTTAAGAAAAATTTCTAAAAACTTTCTAAAAAAATCTTAAAAATGTTTAAGATTTTTAATTACAAAAAGGCATTCGAATTTAAAAAAAAAAAAGTTTTAAGTATTTTTCTTAAAAAAAGTCCACAGAATCAAAGTTCTTAGAATCTATGATATTTTCCTTAACAATTTTTTTTCAAAAAGTCCATAATATATTCAACCCTTCGTCAGGCACATATTTTGAGCCCTTAGTTCTGGCACATGGTGTCTGGTCAGACCCCTATACATTCACATGCATTTGTATGGAAATAAGGGCTGTTCGCCGTTAAATTTTTTACTAAGATAGGAAAATATTTGTTATATTTTGTGTTTCTATTTCTTTTTACTATGTTATTAGCTACCTGAGGAAGAAAAAATAGACCTGAAAAATTGTTTGGAATGAAAAGGGCAACAATTTTTTTGTTCTATATATATTTCTCTTTATTATAGGTAAAGTGATAAATGTTTATGACAAAATATAAAATTATTATGAAGAATACATTGATTTTTTTATTCAGAATTTTGCGGAAGGCAACAAAAACATAAATAATCTACTTTTGAATGTTGCTGACAAACAGGATTGTTGCATTTTCAGCAAAAAAAGCGTGTCTTACAGCGTATTTTGTCACCTTGCAGCAGGCAAATTCTGCAATCTATTTTGGCAGCTAGTGTGTCTGGACCACTGCCGCATTACGGTTTGCTATATTGAGAGGTCTCCCAAAGTACGCTTCAAATGCTATACGAGTTGTTTTTTGAGCCACAATGTGCGGATTATTGATGCGATTTTCAACGTTGGCCAGTACCAATTGCTTTGCAAGTTTATATAAAAATATGCGTCTTCTTTCTTTTCTTGTATTTTCATCATTTAGCATACATATAATGTAACTTGCCAATGCCATCACATCAATCATGTTGCAGAAAAACGCGTATGTCCAGCGTCTGGTTGACCGTTTTGTTGTGTAATGAGTTAGCATTTGATCTATCGTATCGACTCCGGCTTTAGTTGAATTATAAAATAAAATTGCTTCCGGTTTCATGGCTACGCCTTCAACATATTTCGTGTAATGCACGGTTGAAATTAAATTGACTGCCTTAAATTTTTTTGGGCACGTAGCTGCAAAGTGGAACAAGATTTTCATGAAAACCAAACACACTTGAAAGAATTGGTCGTCTGGTGCTCTTCATAACTTCCTTAGGAAGACATCTTTTGTTTGCTCGAATGGTGCCAACAAATGCCAGTCCCATAGCAGCCAGTCGTGAAAAAATTATCAGAAATAATTGTTCTGCCGCTGTTTGCGTAACAATTTGCGAAATACATTAGAACGTTTTCACCTTGATTTATCTCCCGA
This sequence comes from Eustalomyia histrio, assembly GCA_949748255.1. Lineage (NCBI taxonomy): Eukaryota > Metazoa > Arthropoda > Insecta > Diptera > Anthomyiidae > Eustalomyia > Eustalomyia histrio. The sequence goes on along the minus strand of OX456526.1, from coordinate 47,420,115 downwards.
TTGTCTCCTTCCTTTCCAGTGTATAGTTTTCCTTTCAATGGAAATTTAGTCTTAGCATCGCTTGCCCACCAAACTTTGATCCCATACCTTGCAGGTTTTGATGGGACATATTGGGTGAACTTTGTGCGCCCACGATACGGAAACAACTGCTCATCGATGGTGATATTTTCATAAGGTTCATAATAATTTTGCAGATTTTCATTGAGAAAATTCTAAAGGTCCCGGATAGGAGCTGCTTTATCTGTTTGCTGTCGGAATGCCCGCGTACGACTATTATCAAAACGAATATATCTGAACAGAGTAATAAATCGTTTGTGCGACATAGCCGCACGGAATATGGGCAGCGACAAAAACATTTTATAGGGCTTCCGCTTCTCGGTTTGCTCGTCTACGCGGCAGGTGTAGTGCATTGTGGAGAGCACGTTCACCACTTTATTTTTTTCGGCACGTATGAGCATAACGCTATATCCCCTTCGTTGAACCCAAATAATGTACTATTGATGGTGCGCTTCGGGTTTTCTTGAACTCCTGTGAAACGAATGTTTTGTTGTAGCGCACTGTACCAACATATGCGGTCTTCCTCCTCATCAAAATACGCGCCAAGTCAAGAGTGGTAAAGAAATTATTCGCGTATATAGTACGGCCAGCATCTAAATATTTTTCCACAAGATCCAGCACTACGTTCTGCCCTTGGTTTATCTCCCGTTGTTGGTTTGGCAGTTTTCCAGAATATATCATTCCCTTCACAGGATAATAACTCTGTGAGTCGCATAACCACCATACTTTCAAACCATACTTAGCTGGCTTTGACGGAATATATTGCGTGAAGCGGGTGCGGCCTCTGTAAGAGAACAACTGCTCATCAACTGTTAGTGCTTCATGAGGAGTGTAAGCTGCTGCCAAGTTATGTTGCAACATTTGCCAAATATCGTCAGTAGCCACAGTTTTGCTGTTGATGAGTCGCTGTTGTCGAGTATTTCCATTGTCTAATCGAATAAATTGCTTTATTCACATGAAGCGATCGTACGACAACGCAGCTTTGTATATTGGGCAACGCGTCGCGCCCCATAATTCCATAGCTGGTTCATGGTTTGATCTTGTGAGTCCAGCATACAAAAGAATAGCTACAAAGGCGTCAAACTCTTTCACTGTCACTGGCTTCCACTCCTTTTTCTTCGTGGGATACGCCAAATTCCATGCAGCTGTAACTTCCCTGCCTTTACGATTTGTTTCACGTAGCACTAAGTGTATTATTTCCTGTGTCATGATTGAACGCATTATTGTATAGGGGTCGTGTATATTTCCTGTTGGTCCTGGTTTCTTTCTTGTGAAGTCGACCACGTTATGATTACGAGTGCGTGATGTTGGTGGTGCTTTTTTACTCCATTGGGTGCCATCTTTACCAATATAGTAACTTTCATTCGTTTCCTGTCCATCATTTTCTTCCTCTTCATCATCGTCGTCATCAGTATCTTCATTTAGCTCGACGTATCCTTCAGTTTCGGCATCTGACTCTTCAGCAGGTTGGTATGTGCGATCTTCATCATCCTCAACTTCATAATTATCAATTGCAGCAATATAAATTTCTTCGTCCATAAAATCAGCAAATCTACTATCAGCTGCACGCCTTTCATCCGCAGTCATTTGCTGGTAACGTGTACTACGGCGTACAACCATTTGAGCAACGTCCAAATTACTTGCATCTGCCATATTTATATTTTTGTTTCTATCACACACGATTTTACTCTTCGCTGTCTAAACTTTTACTGATTTGGTTTACGAAACTACAACTTCTTTTATACTCTTTCGTACGTCTACCTGAACTCAAAGACATTTAGGGATTACTTCATCACCATTATAATTTTTTTATTGTTTCAACACATAATTAACTTGTTCTGAACTCAAAGACCTGAACTCAAAGACATTAGGGATGATGATAAAAACTAAAAATTCTAAGAACTGGTTTATTGCTAGTAGTATAAAATTAGAATATTGTGCCTCTTCTTGAAAGCAATAAAGTTCATGTCTTCGAATTTTTCTTAGAATTTTTTGTTTTCCTTTATTCCTTGTATTCCTTTATGAGGTTATTTTTATTTTCCCTCCATAGAATATAATGGTATAGTTGATCATCCTCCATTACTTTTGCTTGTCGGTACATTTTTTCTACATCAGCTGTAAGTGCATATCTCCAAACTCTCCAGTTTAGAATTATAGAGCAATTCCATATGAAAACGATCAAAATTGGCAAATTTTTGGACGACCCCTCTCCGATTTTAAAATAAATAGTCTCAATCGATTGCCCAGCAAAAAATAATGTACCTACATATTTTTTTTTTTTTATAGTGACTGGTTTAGTGGTGGTGTACACCACTGTCATGTGACAAAATTGAAGAATTCTTCATAAGGGACCTCATTGAAAGTTATTTAAAAAAAAAACTACTTAAGCGATCGCAACGAGTGATAGCTCGTTGGAATCAGGCTTTAATTGGAAAATAAAATTTTTCTCAGAAATTTACCTTTTTTCCCATGAAAATTAAATTTTCCCATGAAAATTAAATTTTCCGATTTTCCACAGAAGCTCCTAAATTTTCCGGCTAATTTTATTTTTTTTTTGGATTCCTCATAATTTTTGCTTTAAGAATCAGCAATAAAAAAATGGGCCCCGACTCCTTGTTTGGACAGGAGAAGAGCATTTAAGAGACCACCTTGTTCTCATTGTTTTTATATTTTTTATAATTGAATTATTTTTAATTATTTAACATTATTTTATTTTATTTTATTATTAAAAATACATTTTAAAAATTGTTTTACAGTTAAAAATACATTTATGAAGAAAAAATCTTTCTTATTTTGCTGCTTATACTTAATTACAATATTTATTAAAAATTTCAATTGTCTTGGCATCATTTTAAAATTAAAGTAACTTTAAATTTAGCACGTCGGCAGACGAAGAGTACCGCTTTACATTAATTGACATATCAGAAATATTTGGTATGAAGCAATGAAACTTTTGCGTTCCAGTTATAGTTTTGACATTATTATATCTGTTTTGAAGTCGTCGCTCCATGGCATCGTGTTCTTTTTGAGTGCATAAAACTGTGTTAATGGCAATTTCCTTGCTTTGAATCCACGAAAACAAATGTTGTACATTTAAGATCTGGTCAGTATATGGCCTTTGCAAACTTGCCTTAGTCGCCATGCGTTTTAGGGTTCCCCCTAACGCATCGCATGGGCCCTTACCGTGGGACGTCGCAAAAAAGTGCCACTCGACCTTGCAGTTTTGTTCTTCTTCAATTATGCAAAGATTGTAAAAATTTTTTTTATTCTTGTACTGAGAAGCCGCGCCGTCTGAGAAAAACGTTACTTTGTCGATTGCATCGAATTTTGATCTAAAGAATTCAAACAGTTTCATTTGAAATAAATAAACGGGCACATAATTATGAGCTAAACTCTCCGCGACAACAACAAGGCTTACGGTCTGTAGTTCGTTTAAGTGTAATTCTCGGCAAAGTCGCTTATCACAATGAATTCATTTTGGGCTAATTTCTCCTTACTTTCCTTTAGAAATTTCGATTGCATCTCGGATATGAAATGGTGCGCCTTCAGTTCATTCAACTTGAATCCGAATTCCTCGATGAATTCCGGAATCTGCTTTACCACGGTCTCAAGGGAACATCTGCCGCTGCTAATTATCCACTGTTTGAAATGCACCTCCTGAATTAACAGCTGTTCAAACTTTTCCGCCAAATATTGCTCTAGCTCGTCAATCTTCGGACAATTGTCGCATTTGGACAGATGACAATTTTCCGTGGGGTATGCGCACAACGACTTCGACAGGAGGTCCCTATATGTTTCAATTTCACCGTGAAATACTTTCAATTTCTTGCATGGAAAGAACATTAATTTGATGTTTTGATGAAACATGCAAACGCAGACTGAATGCATTCCGTGCCTGTCTAATGCCAGCACGCATTCTTTTGGTCGTAGGATGGCAAACTTAGAAAATCCCACTTTTTCTGCTGGGTATTTCTCTTTGAACTGATGGTATGCTTCGGATAGATTACATAATAATAATCTGCGCTGCTTGTGTACTTTTTCTCCATCTTCACGTGTGATAACATAGTCACGTGTACCTGGGCAGGCGCGGCTGTTGTCATCATTGCAGTAAAAATCTTGAATCAATTTCACCGTTGCTTCGCTGAGGGTCCTTGAGCCAAATTTCTTGGTGGGAGTCGCCAATATGCCCTTCTGTCGAACTAATTCTTTGCTTCTTCTCGCGATGTAAAAAGATGTTTGAAACTGTTCAGAAATCTTGCGTATAGACCATGATTGAGGCAGCACAGATAAAATGAGATATTTCTCCGGAAAAGTGGTCGCTAAATTGAATTTTCTTTTCAACTGCTCAATCATTTGTTTGCCGTCATCAACGTCATCGTTATCAGAGCCTTCATCAAATATTGTCGCGATTGCACTCATAACCTTGCCTTTTTTATCTTTCCTGTATTTTTCACTTCGCAACTTTCTTTTTCTAATAGGCGTTTCACCTAAAGTGGTATTAGCCTCATTCAAAGGACTCAAAGACATATTGACCATCGGAATGTCTGCCTCACTATCAGATGAAACATTTTGTTCAATTGTCATTTCAACAAATTTCATTTGAGACCAATTAGCATTATATCGTTCAGACTTCTTCCGTTAGTTGTTTTTGCAGATGCATCAAAAACAACACGTAATTTTGTTGTTAAACTGCTTTCTCTTATTATTGGTTGATGAGGTAGATAGTATTTTCCAGTATGATTTTTCTTTACTTCTACCATGTGACCAAGTTCTAAATATTCACGCATAAATTTCACATAGTCATTCTTCAATTTTTTATTGGATACAAGTTTTCTTTCCAGAGACAGAATTCTGGTCATGGCTTGTTTTCTGGAGTCACCTAATTCGCAATCTTCTTGTAAAGGCAGGTTGACCACAATTTTTCCTTCAGCATCAACATAGGTTATCTTCTCATGGCTGATCTATCACTGCTCTTAGAGTAACAAGTTCCCCAGTAGATGCTCGTACTTTTACTAGGGCTGTAGGCAAGAAGTATGTTGAATTGTTTTCTTTTGTAACCACTGATGTTGATGAACTCGGCTTTACATCGTTGTTTCTTTTGAATTCTTCTACATGCAGCACGGTATGATGATAATTTCCACAGGCACTGCATTTATGATTGCTTTGGCATCTCTGGTTATTTATATGGTTTATGCATTTTTGACACCAATTATTTTTTCTTACCATAGCGAGTCTATCCATTTTAGATAGTTTTAAAAAATTTGTTGTTTGTTTGTTGTTTTGAAACAGCTTCCAATGAATGAAACTGCAGCTCCAGAAATTCCATAACATCTTCTAACCTTTGTATCTCCTTAGTTTTCTTCACATTTTGCTCATATAAGCGAAGACCATTTGAATCCAACTTCCTTATTATTATTCTTGCTATTAATATTTCTTCGTTATTAAATTCTATACCCATACTTTTTAGTCCATGGCTACAATTGTTTGTTGTATCAAGTAATTTTTTAACACTTTCTGCCGATTCGGTGTTTACCTGAGGTTGATCAATCAATTTATCGACTAATGTTGTAAACATAAGTCTACGATTATCGTACCTTTGCTTTAGAATATCCCAAGCTGCTTCATAGTTTTCGTTTGTTATCTTCAGATGCTGAATCAGATTGGCTGCATCTACTTTTACACTTTGTTTTAGATAGTACAGCTTATCCACATTTGGCATTTTTTTTACTATGCACGACACTCATAAATAAATCGTGAAATTGGTTCCACTCACTCACTGTCCCGTCGAATACTGGAGTTTTTATATTTATTAAATTCGATTTCGTGGCTTCTGGCTCTTCTTTCTTTTGTTCGTATTATCTCCTCCTTTAGAGCTTTAACTCTTTTCCTTTCCTGAAAAATTTCTATATTATTTTTATTTTTTCTATCAACTTGATGGAAGATTTCTTCAAGTGTTTCGAATTCTCCATTATTTTTAGTTCATCATCTAATTGGTCATTGCTGTGTGTAGCAAGGCGTCCTTGTGTTTGGATCAAGTCCTTACACATTGACCTTGCCTGAAGAAAAAAATATTTTCCTTATTATTTCCCTCAATATGCAATTTATGCAATTGTTGTGTTGTTTCTTCAAATTGGACTTCGTGCAAGTCAACTTCTTCCTCTGCTTTTTCTTTTTGTTCTTCCTCAATTTCAGACACCTTTAGCTCTGTTTGCGCATACAGCGCTGCTATTCTGCTTCGAATTTCCTTAAAAATACTTGTAATTGATTCAAAGTATTTTAGAACAAAGTAATCATTAGATTTATCACTTGACTCCATCATGTTATCGTGGTTCTTGGTAAACTCGATCTCAATCCTAGCGAGCCGTCTTTCATATTCAGGAAGTTTTTTTAAGCGAACATCTTCTTTGCTGAGGGAGTTCCTTAAGTTGTTTGCCTCCTGTCCCAGTGTATTCTGGCGTGCAAATAATTTTTCCGACATTTTTAGTCTTTTATATTTATTTTGCGTAGCTCAATATATTTATTTTTAAATAATTTCCACTCTGTTTTTGACTTTTAGATATTTTATATTTCTGTTTTCAGAAATATTTTTATCTTTAAATTTGTATGGTTAACCAAATTACTGTTAGCCGTGATTTACGCTTTAAAGTTTTTTCTGGTTTTTTTCAATTTTTACTTCGAAGGACTAAATGTTTATAATTTAAAGTATTTCGATTATAAACGGCGAATGTTTGTAAGACACTAATTCTTTATTTAAAAAACTCATACTTATATATTAACAAAAGTTCTTAAAAACTATACCTGCAAGTATTGTTACAGGGGAACATAAATCTTGAATGTGCATGATAAAACCTTTGTTCTAAGAGATAGGATATGTTATCAGTATTTCACACATGTGCGAGCCAGATGTAAAATCCTAAACACACACATAAAAATAACATTATGTATTAAAACTCGTCTTGGTTTATTTTTGTTTTAATCTTCTTTATTTATTGAACAGCGTTGCTGTCTTTTTTAGTTCATGTTTAACTCTATGTTTAATACTGACTTACTTCTAATTTTACATCGACTTATATACTAAATTTGTTTGTACTGTAACAAAGGGGAAACGTCAAAACAAAATTAACATTGACCCACTTGAAACATCTGCGCACCAGATTACTGCAGTCGCAGTGTTTCAAAGTGTCACATGCATTCGTTGCACTTGAACTGTGTGAGGTCTAGTATCAACAGACACATTACTTGACAATGGTCAGTACTACAAATAATGCAACGTGAAACCCTTTAGTACGTTCTTACTCATGGGTATTCATAATTGTTTTATTTGTTTTCTTTATTTTTATTAGTTCTGACTAATTCAACTTAAGGTTGAAATACAAATCGTTGTTTTCCCTTTGTACACTATGTACCGTGGGTATGCACACTACAATTATCTAATTGTGGGAATTTCTTAGATCCCTTTTTCAAAGAACAATATAAAATATGTTAAAAATATAATAAAATAAAAGAAACATGTTCTGTCAATCTTGAACACATTGCGTTCCGTATCCTTGCGTTTATGCGGTTGTTCAGCGCTCGTTCCTCTATGTTTGTTAATGCCAATTGTTTTGTCAGCATCAGTAGGAATGGCCATCATCTGTCACTTCTTTTTATTGGCTTCATCTCGTTGTATGAAATAAATGCAGCTAATGCAGCAATGTACACCATATTAAAAAACATGGCCAATGGCCAGCGGTTTGTTGAGCGCTTGCATGTATATGTGCCAAGCATCTGGTCCATTATATCAACGCCCGATTTGTTGGCGTTGTAATCCAAAATAGCAAACGGCTTCTTCTTTTCAGTTTGCATGTCCACACCGCAAGTATAATGTTGTGTCGACAGCAAAATTACCGGGTGCGGCCTCTGTATGGGAACAACTGCTCATCAACGGTCACTGCATCATGCGGAGTGTAAGCCGCTGCCAAGTTAGACTGCAACATTTGCCAAATATCATCAATAGCCGCAATTTTGCTGTTGATTAGTCGCTGCTGTCGCGTATTTCCATTGTCGAATCTAAGGCATTGTTTTATGCACTTCATACGATCTAATGATAATGCAGCTTTATATATTGGATAGCGCGTTGGGTCCCATAACTCTTCAAAAGGTTCACTATTCGATTTAGTAAGTCCAGCATACAAAATAATAGCCCAAAAAGCATCGAACTCTTTCAAAGAGATTGCTTTTAATTTCTTTGGGTTAGTTGGATTTGCCGAATTCCATGCAGCGTTCACTTCCCTGCCTTTCTGATTTGATTCGCGTATTATGATGTACGCCATGTCTTCAGTGATGAGCGAGCGGAATATGGTAAAGGGATCATATGTGGTTCCTACTGGTCCCGGACTCCTCCTTGTGTAGTTGACCACGTTATGAGCACGATTACGGGAAGTCGGTGGAGCATTTTTAGTCCATTTGGTGCCATCTTTGGAAATGAAGTAATTGTCACTTGTTTGTTGAGCATCAGTTTCTTCCTCTTCATCATCGTCGTCATCACTAATATCTTCATTGATATCTATATGTGGTTCAGTTTCCGCATCCGAATCATCAACATGAAAATTTGCTTGATATGTGAAATCGTCATCATCCGAACCTTCAAGACCAAATCCAGGAATAGCACCTTCATCGTCATCACTCATCTCCGCACTCATGAAGTCTGCAAATCTATCATACACTGCACGTCTTTCATCCTCACTCATTTGCTGGTAGCGCGTACTACGACGTACCACAATTTCAGCAATGTCTAAATTTTCCTCTGCCATTGTATTGTGCTTATATTTCTCTTTATAAATTCAATATAAAACTTCGCACTCGATGTTCACTCGATGGTTTACGAAATTAACAAATACAAATTTGGAGCAATAAGACAATTAAAAAAAAAAATATGTTTTAGGTAAATTGGAATTTAACATACATATAACTCAGATTTTGTATAAAATTTTTAATCAACATCTTTTATTTTGTTTTTTAAACGAATCTTAGTAAAATTAACATTTTACTTTAATAAAGATCTGAATTTAGTTAGTAAAAGGAAAAAATGTGTGCCCTTTAATTCAAATCAAACTTTCATCGCAAATTAAGATTTTAAAAATAAACGCCTCTAAGCGCGGTTTAATTCATCAAAATTTTATCAAGTTTGTATTTAAAAAATGTTTTTGGGTGTAAGAAAATATTAAGTTCTGAATCAAATATGCAAAAACTAGCAAAAAGAAGAAGCAGTAATTATTATCAAATGTAAAAAGAGAACATACAGGTTGGTTGAAAAGTTCCTGCGCTCGAAATGAAAGAATACTGTTTTTGTTACGAAATATATTTTTTATTTAATATGATCTCCTAGAAGCTCACTTGTTCCAATGATTTTCCAATAATTTTATTCCATCCTTATAATGGTTTTCCGAAAGCTCTGCAAAATAACCGTCTACGGCTGCTATGGCCTCTTCATTCGACGAAAAATGCTTTCCACAAAGGAATTGTTTGAGATTTCTAAAGAGATAGTAGTCACTGGGAGCCAAATCTGGTGAATACGGTGGATGTTCAAGCAATTCGTACTTTAATTCTTTGAATTAAGCCATCGTCTAAACACTTTTGTGAGCAGGTGCATTGTCTTGATGAAAAATGATTTTTTTCTTCTTTAAACCAGGTCTTTTCTCACGAATTTTTATATCTAGCTGATCCAAAAGACTTCAATAATATTTAGAGTTGATTGTTTTACCTTTCTGAAGATAATCAATCAACAAAATTCCTTTTGCATCCCAAAAAACTGATGCCATAACCTTCTTTGCTGATCGTTGTGACTTCACCTGTTTTGGAGCTGAACAACCAGCTTCAGTCCACTGTAAGCTTTCTTATTTCAATTTAGGATCATGGTGCTAGATACAAGTCTCATCCATAGTTATAAAACGACGCAAGAAGTCAGTTTTATTCGGCTTAAAACGCTCCAAATTACGCTGAGAAATTTGTTTTCGATCCAGTTTTTGTTGAATTGTTAATGTGTGCGGCACTAACTTTCCAAACAGTTTTTTCATACGTAATTCTTCATGTAAAGTATGGAGTACTCGTTCGTCTGAGATGCCTATGCCATTAGCAATTTCACGCTTAGTCAAACTTGGATCTTCACTAAACATATTATGTACCTGCTCAATGATTTCTGCAGTGGTTGCAGATTTTGGTCGTCCTTCGCGTGGATCGTCTTTAAGGCTGGTACGACCACGTTTAAATTTACCAGCCCAAAAATCAACGGTGCGTTTTGAAGGTGAGGACTCCTTATACACTTCTAACAATTGTTCATAAATTTGCTTTGCTTTTAAACCCTTCAAAACAAAGAATATAATGACTGCACGATATTAAATTTTTTCCATATTAAAAAAAATCAATGGCACGTCAACTTCAAATGGCTTGTAAACAAAGAAAGAATTGACAGAATGACTTGCAACTTTGCATGTGTTCTCAGGACAGTTATACCAACTTGAGAAAAAAAAGTTTGGAGCTAGCAGTGCCATCTCTTGGTGAGCGCAGGAACTTTTCAACCAACCTGTAAACTATATAGAATAAGAACAAGCAACCAACTAAGTAAAAATTTTAATGTACCAACTGAGATAGGAAAACTCTCTTAATTCAGCGTACTCTAATTAGAGTTTTTGCTTTGCAACATCTACATTGTTGCTGTTCTCCTTTTTTTTAAAGACCTTAGCTAGGCACTTGGTAAATAATTATGATTTTAATAATATTTCTTTTATGTATCATGACGAGGTTTAACTTTAAGCTGGTCATTAATATCATAATTTTAACTTATTTCTTATTTGCATCTTTGTATATTCTGAGTTTACACCCTTCATTCACTTCTTGTTTGATTTGGCCTTTGGCTTAATTTTTCTTTAAACTATTTTTGACAACTTGAACACTTTACTATTGCTGATTGTAGTTTTTAATTAAACTTTAAAATTGTTTCACTATAAATTGTGGCTTTTTCGGTGATAATTCAGGTTGAGGTGAATTTATTTTTTTATACCGAATTTTGAACTCGATCGAATAGAAGTTTATGGTTGTTTTATGAACTGTGCATGAATAAAAAATACCAAATACACCTGCTGGTCATATGGATGGAGTATTTTATGACCTAGCAAATAAAACGAAACCAACACCAGAAAATTTGTGATAGTAATTTTTCTTTCTTCTTAGAATCAAAAAGGAGTTAACCTTCTGCAAATATTTCCAGGTTGAATCTGCGTAACTTTTTGCTTACTCGAGGCAACTATGAGAGATATTTGTTAGAATATTTTGACTACATTTTAGTTTTTTTAAAATACTGATAACTCAAATTTTAATATTACCTTTGGATCTTAATACTCGTGTGTAAGCAATCCAGGTGAACACTTACCACAGTAGCAAATAGATGCTTAAAATTTTTTAACACGTTTTAACCCTACGGTCCTTAACCGGGTACCCAGGTAACAATTTGAAGATATCAACATGAAACTCCGGATCAGCAGAGATTTCAGCTGAACTTAGAGACTAGAAAAGAGTTGATCAAATTTTGGTTAAATATATTAACCAAAAAAATAGTTAAATGTTTTTGCATACAGGGGTCCATGACCAGGTTACCCGGATACCGGATACCCTGTTTCATTATGTTTATTGATGTGTAAAATATGAGCTGTAATTGTTTCTTAGTTGAATTATTTATATTTTATTAACCCTTCGTCAGGCACATATTTTGAGCCCTTAGTTCTGGCACATGGTGTCTGGTCAGACCCCTATACATTTACATGCATTTGTATGGAAATAAGGGCTATTTGCCGTTAAATTTTTTACTAAGATAGGAAAATATTTGTTATATTTTGTGTTTCTATTTCTTTTTACTATGTTATTAGCTACCTGAGGAAGAAAAAATAGACCTGAAAAATTCTTTGGAATGAAAAGGGCAACAATTTTTTTGTTCTATATATATTTCTCTTTATTATAGGTAAAGTAATAAATGTTTATGACAAAATAAAAAATTATTATGAAGAATACATTGATTTTTTTATTCAGAATTTTGCGGAAGGCAACAAAAATATAAATAATCTACTTTTGAATGTTGCTGACAAACAGGATTGTTGCATTTGCAGCAAAAGAAGCGTGTCTTACGGCGTATTTTGTCACCTTGCTGCAGGCAAATTCTGCAATCTATTTTGGCAGCTAGTGTGTCTGGACCACTGCATGAAGCCACATTACGGTTTGCTATATTAAGAGGTCTCCCAAATTACGCTTCAAATGCTATACGAGTTGTTGGTTGAGCCACAATGTGCGGATTATTGATGCGATATTCAACGTTGGCCAGTACCAATTGCTTTGCAAGTTTATATAAAATATGCGTCTTCTTTCTTTTCTTGTATTTTCATCATTTAGCTTACATATAATGTAACTTGCCAATGCCATCACATCAATCATGTTGCAGAAAAACGCGTATGTCCAGCGTCTGGTTGACCGTTTTGTTGTGTAATGAGTTAGCATTTGATCCATCGTATCGACTCCGGCTTTAGTTGAATTATAAAATAAAATTGCTTCCGGTTTCATGGCTACGCCTTCAACATATTTCGTGTAATGCACGGTTGAAATTAAATTGACTGCCTTATTTTTTTTTTGGGAACGTAGCTGCAAAGTGCAACAAGATTTTCATGAAAACCCAACACACTTGAAAGAATTGGTCGTCTGGTGCTCTTCATAACTTCCTTATGAAGACATCTTTTGTTTGCTCGAATGGTGCCAACAAATGCCAGTCCCATAGCAGCCAGTCGTTTAGCACCGTTCAATGAGGTGAACAAATTATGAGAAATAATTGTTCTGCCGCTGTTTGCGTAACAATTTGCGAAATACATTAGAACGTTTTCACCTTGATTTATCTCCCGATTGTCTCCTTCCTTTCCAGTGTATAGTTTTCCTTTCAATAGAAATTTAGTCTTAGCATCGCATGCTCCCAAACTTTGATCCCATACCTTGCAGGTTTTGATGGGATATATTGGGTGAACTTTGTGCGCCCACGATACGGAAACAACTGCTCATCGATGGTGATATTTTCATAAGGTTCATAATAATTTTGCAGATTTTCATTGAGAAAATTCCAAAGGTCCCGGATAGGAGCTGCTTTATCTGTTTGCTGTCGGAATGCCCGCGTACGACTATTATCGAAACGAATATATCTGGACAGAGTAATGAATCGTTTGTGCGACATAGCCGCAGGGAATATGGGCAGCGAATCAGAACGCCACAATATACTGGAGTCTTGCATATTATTATGGCTGAGACCAGAAGCCAACAAAATCCCAATGAATGCATCTAGCTCAGAGCTTGTCAAATCAATCCATTTTCTTTGGGTAGACTCTGGATGTTCTTCATTCCATTTTCTAATTGATTCTCGCCCATGCCGATTTGTTTCATTAACTTTAACTTATTTCTAATATTTGATGTCTTATGTTGAGTCATTGTTGAAGGATGGAAGACATTTTGATATTGTTTTATTGTGTTGATCGCAAACTGGTTTCTTGCAAACGCTGCAGACTTTTCTCGTCTTTCTTCTCCTTTTATCTGGCAAAGAAGCGCACAAATAACAGCTTCCTGTTATTGGCTTCCTGCCATCAATACAAGCGGCGGTAGAAGTAAATGGTTGCTCGGTATAGGTTACCGTCTCCACTGGTCTTCCCAAAAAGCTCTTAATTGCTGTTTTAGTGGAAAAATGGCGCGTTACTTGGCGATTGTTTACTCTTTCTTCTATTATTGACGCACACAAATCTTCAGCAAGTTTACGCAGAAAGCGTTTTCTCCGTGTTGTTTGATATGGAACAGTTGTGTTCTTTTCATAAAATATAGTGTATTCCGTGCCGCGAAAGCACTAATATCGAGCATATTGTACAAAAACGACAAAGGCCACCCTTTTGTGTGTCTCTGTGTGGTATACTCCCGAAGCGTCTGGTCCATAACATCCACGCCACCTTTCGTTTTGTTATAAAAATTGATGATTTCTCGTTTGCCGTTTTCTTCTACAGTTGCATCATCATGCATAGTCGACTACATTATTACGGAATTTATTTTCCTCTGTTTGTATGTAACCATAGTCACCTTCTCGTGGACCAAATTTGCTTGTCCCAATGGTCCACCTCTTATCGTCTTATGATGGGCTTTGTTTGCTTTCATAAAATACTTCTTCTATGGTAGTATTGGGTTTACTTTAATTAAAACACTTCTTTTAATTTGATTTATTTTTAATGCTTTATTAAATTAGTATTGAAGTTATTTTACAAATTTGTTTTTTTTTTTTTTTGGAACAGTTGTGTGTTCTGTCTCTTGTCTTAACTTAGATTGATTTTATTCTAAAAACTATCGTAGCTTATATACTAGATATCTTAGTACTTATCTACAAAGGGGAATATACAAACAAACAATAAAGATAACATTGATCCACATCTGCGTACCATATTTCCGTACTTCTGAAGTGCAACATGCATTAGCTGCCCTTGACCGTGTGAGGTCTTGTCTCAACAAACACATTACTTGACAACGATCAACAGTCACAAACAAAGTAACATGAAACCCTTTTTGCATGTTTTGTTTATGGGTGTTCATATTCGTAAAGCAAGTCTTGTTTGCGATGAATTCAACAGAAGGTTAGAAATTCCAATAGCATTGTTTCGTATGACGAATCAACTTAAGGTTGTAATAAAATCTGTCATTTTCCCTTTGTACACTGTGTACCATAAGTATGCCTACTACAGTCATTCATTCCTGTTGGTATATAGGCTTTGTTTCGCCGCAGTGTTCCGACAATGCTAAGTTTGACGGATATCAGCTGCTTTGTCAGTGGCAGGGTCATAAAAAAATTGTCCATGGTGATATTACGTCCGCTATTGTGGTATGGCCCAACCAAATATCTGACTACTCTTTCGCCTACACCAATTTCGCTACCACTGTCTTGTTTGCCAGTATATATTTGGCCATGAAGAGGATATGAATTTTTAGCATCGCATATGTATACCGTATTCGCAGGCTTCGATGGAATATACTGGGTAAATTTCGTTCTGCTGCGATAGATATACAATTGTTCGTCGATTGCTAAATTTTCTTTAGGCACATAATATTTTGCGAGATTGGCGTTCAACATTATCCAAATATCTCATATTGGAGCAGCTTTGTCTGTGCGCTGCCCCTCGTTTCTTGATCACGCGTCATCAAAACGTATAAAATGAATAAGATCACAGAAGCGGTTTAATCCCATTGTTGCACGCAATAGAGGATGATTCGTATATTTCTGCCACTGCCGTATTCCTCCACTTCAATTAACGCTTTGTTGGGTTTGCAGCATTGTAGGCATCATACGTTGAATTGTTAATTAAATATATTTATTAAAAATATAAATTTCAATAGGAAGAATTTGAATTTATGTAAGTTCTGAGGATTTTACTAATAATGCTTATAATTAACCGTGGAATTTTCTACAAATTTGATTTTACGATAATATTAAAATATTTTTTTCTTCCGATGCCCCAATAGAAATTGGATTCAATTTAATTCCTTCAGATTTTCGATGTGTCTGATTCAAGAGTTCGGAGAAAAAAGAAGTGAACGAGCATTATTCAAACCATCAAACTTCGACCTTAGATTTGAAGCCATGCATTTAAACAAAATTACTCATAAAAACCAATTACTCACTTAATCGTTACACCTATAAAACACATCTCAACTTAGACAACAACCATTACATCAAATCAACCGCATTAAATTAACCCATTTCCTACATACAAATCAGCCAAAACCAAAACTAAACTCTAAAAACACATTAATCGTATATTAATTTTATAAAAGTTCAGATGTTATACTAAAAAAAAACATTTTTAGTAATATTTGTGATAATGGTAGATAACCCTTTTTACAGGTTTTGCGCAACATGCTCAACATTATCCTCATATAGAAAATCAAGATTCATTTTAAGATTAAAAAAAATTCGGCTGTATAGAGCAATTTCCTTACACTTTGAAACCATTTGCCAAATCGTTCATTACAATAACAGCACCTCTTTCTTTTAATCCTTGCATTCCTAATATCATATCTGAATCTGTTCTATTTTGAAGAAGGTCAACTCATAATTAAATAGGTTTATCAGCTTTTTACTTTTAGAGTATGAATACCCGTGTAATGTCCTTACTTTTATAGGAATATCTAATCTTTTTCTATAACCTATTTTACATTTTATGTCTATATAATAATTTGTTGCATCGCAGTCTATTTGTACAAAATGTTATGACAAATTAAAACTTGTAACAACCTTTCGTTTTGAATGTTTGTAAAACACTGTTTTTTTATTCATAAAATATACGCTTAAGTTTTAAACATAAAATTCTTAAAAATAAACTATCTTCAAGGTTAAGAAAAATAAAACTAATAAAACTACTAAATATTCTAACCATGTTCAAGGTGTTTGAACACTATTAATATATTGATGGTGTTACCTGTTTCCCTATCGTGTCTTTGTAAATGAGGTAGGCCATCCTTTAATCTAAAAAAGCTACGTTATTGTCTTCATCTTCGTCGTAGTCGGCTCTGGTTGAATTGGTTTCATCTTCCTCTTGAGTACGGTTAATTCTTTGTTGTTTATTAGGATTGAAGTTGTTGTTGGAGTAGTTAAATTCTCTCTTTGCTGTTATCTGAAAGGATTGTTGTACCTTTGAATGTTCCCTTGGAGTTGTGTTGGTTGACTAACATTTCTGTCAGTTGTATCCACTTCCATTGGTTTTCCTTGGGGTTGTCTTTGCCTGTGTGATGGTTGTTGATCCGAGTTATATTGTAAATTTGGTTTGTACTTTCGTTGTTCCAATTGTTGATAGCGTGGTTTCTGTTGAAAGCTTTCATGAGTCATTACGTGTGGTCGATGTGCTTGTGTCGTCGTGGTAGATAGTACTCGCGATTGCATAGGCGGTTTCAAAGACTTTTGGATTTTGAGCCCTAAGGGTACCTACTGTGTATTTTAAGTTTAAGCCAGTAATAAATTAGATTCAATGCTTCATTTATGCATGAATCTTTTCTTCCTTGACATATATTCTTAATTTCTTCAAGCAAAACGTACATTGGGCGTTGGTCGGCATATGTATAATCAAGTCTATTTATTATTGAATAGAAATTGAAGATAATATTGTGGTTGATGAGTATATCTGCAGCCACACCTTTAATTTTTCCTCGTAGGATAGCGAGTACTGTATAGTACGTTGGGGTGTTTTCAAATATATTTATGTTCTCCATATATGTCCATGCTGATGATCTCCAGGCACGATATTTGATTTTGTCTCCGTCAATTATTGGGAGGATTTTAAATAATTCTAAACTTATTTGGCTTTCAGTTATTATTCCACTTGAACATGGAGTCAACTGTACTGCTGGTTCTACATTGAATGCTCCGTTATTCCTCAATGTTGTGAGAGTTCTTTGTGTTTGAGTTAGAGCGGTTACAAGTGCTGTGACTTAAGCTTGCGGAGTAGCTAAATCTGTGATACACATTCTATTTGTGTTTGTCCCTGAGATTATTATTTTTGTTGAGTCAAAGATCCTTCGTCTTTTATTAATCTGGGACTCCAGTTTTATTTTTATCTCAATGAACTTGCGTGAATAAAAAACTCTACTATATTCCAATGAATTTATTTTTATTCCGCTTTTTCATGATACGTAGTGCTGATTTTGTACTTTATTGAACAATTCCTTTTTAATCTTGAAAGTCCTTTTGCACTCACTGTGTTCTTGTCCTTTGATTAATTATTCCCTTTCTTTTCGTTCAGGATAATGTTGATTCAAGGATCAAGAGTGCAGTGTTCACTATGTGGCATTCGAAATCCTTTAGTATTGACTTAACTAAAGACCGCGAAATTAATAAAAAGATTAATTTGTAGTCGCTGCACTGAAATGTGCGCTTCTTTATTTCAATGTATTCTGAAGACTAGCATTACAAATGTCACTTAACAACTATTTATAAGAAATATTTTAGAAATTCTAAATATGTTTGTCTAGACAGTTTTTAAGAATTTCTCTGTCCTTATAATTATCATGTGTATCCCTAGATACTAATTATCAGGGTTTTTCCCTTATTGTTATAAGAACCATTAGTTATTTAGGTAAACAACTAATGATGATTTTATTGTTTTATTTGGGTTAAAGCAATAAATGTGCTTTATCATGGTAGTATGTTTTTGTGTGATAACAGTTTGTTGTTTACGATTGGTTAATGTTTGTTTAGGCTTAAGACATAATTATTATTATCTTATATTGTATGGTCTGTCTATATTTGCTTATCAATATATTTAACCTTGGTCCGTTATCATGCTGTGTGTCCATTATCAAAGTGATGTCCTAATGTCGTGAAGTACAGTGTGCGTTAACTAGCGCGTGAGAATAGAAATACAACCCTTTTCTTGATGCGATCCTCTATGTACGATTCTCTCAGTCGTACTTTTGCTCTCATGCGCTCATATGATGAATTTCATGTAAAAATCGAGATGCATTGAACCTGACCCCCTCAGATATCGATGAAATTTTTTTCATAGCTAAATTTGATCAATACAAACAAACTTTTATTTTTAGAAATGACTTTTTTGCGATTTTTTGGGCGTGGCACAATGGGAAAGTTTTCGAAAAAACGCGAAAGAGGTCGAAAAGAGCTCCATTTAAACTACAATAACTCAGAATCGGCTGAACCGATTTACATGATCTTGGTGTCATTAAAAAGATATTTTAACAGGCTTTATGACACGTTTAAAAAATTACACTGTAAAAAATTTATAACAAAAAGAAAATTTAACTAACGAAAAATCCAAAAAGATCAAGGGTTTTTTACAGTGTATTATTTTTTTAGAAAGGTTTATCCTTCACCTATACCATATCAAAAAATAAAAATTGGTTCTTTTTTAGTTTTTTTTTATATAATTTATTAAGTAGTGTCACTTCTAGTAATTGCCTTATATTTTATATTTACAGGTAAAATAAATAAACATTGTCCCAGGAAAATTGTGAATATATTTTAACCCAAATTTTTTAAGTAGTGTCACTTCTAGTAATACGTACCGAAAGTTTTCGAAATAATTCGAATAATGATTACATTTTTTTTAAGTTAATTATTTGTAAGAAATTTTTCGCTGCTCAAATTTGGCACAGTCAGAATATCTGCGCACATGTACAAAAGTTTCATTTATCGGAATAAATGAATGAATGAATGAAAGCCTTGAGTTCCTCTTATAGTTTGAGCTTCTTTATATCTTGAAAATAGCTTTTCTTTAACGTTGTTGTATTCGTCAGCATGTGCGTAAGCAACTTGTATGGTGGTCTTATATGTTTCTGATGCCCAGTGATAGAGTTGCCTCGTTGTCTGGATTTCATTTTTATTTGCAATACTTTAATTTCGAGCACCTCTCTTCAATGTTCCTCCGATTCCATCACATGCAGATTTTCCGTGACTGGTAGCATAAAAGTGCCATTCAGCGTCAATACCAAAATCAGATTTGTGATGGCATAAATTAATGAAGTTTTATTTATTTTTATATTGTGCTCCTGCACCATCAAACAAAGGAAAAAAACAAATAAATAAAAAAATATTAAATATTTTGATGAGTGTGGATGGATGTGTTTACTAATACCAAAATATTAAAATAATTACCTGTGTAATAAATAACGAACGGATGTATTGTAGCCTGATCATTATTCCAATGGTATCCTTGCACGGCATCTTGTACAAGAAATGCATAATTTTCAGTAAATTCAATTTGAATTAAAATTTCTCCTGATAACATCGCCGCTCTTTTATTGCTGATAAATTTAGATTGTCGCTTTGCTATGAAATGATGTGGAATCAGAACTTTGATGTGTTCAGTAAAATCGCTGACAAATGATTCTGGGTTGGTGGTTAAAGTTTCCAGAACACATCTAATCGTTGTATTCCACTTTTTGTATATTATTTCTTCAGTTTGGTTATTTTCAAAATGTTTTAGCATATGCGTTTTCAGATTATTTAAATTTTTGAAGCAGTGACCACACATTGAAACGCAACACTCGCTTTTTTCTATGTCACCATTACAAACAACGAATTTGAGAACATCTTTGTAGTCGGTAAATGTGCATTCTCCTTCAATACAAATGGATTTTAAGCCACTTTTTTCAAACATCAATTTCATATTCTGATGCAATGTGCATACACAGATATTTTGCTGGTTTCCAACTCCAAGTTTCATACAATTTTTTGGCCTTAACATTGTAAATTTTGTAAAACCCACTTTGGCCAAGGGGTTTTTTTTAAATTCGTAGTAAGATTCGCGTAGTGAAGATAACATCAGTCTTTTATGAACTTTTTCACGTAAGTTTCCTTGTTTAAAAGTAATTGAATCTTGCGATCCTGGCATCATTCGGCTAATTTCATCATCTTCATAAAATAACTTGACTGTGCTTAGAGTTTCGGTTGGTAAACTACGTCTGCTCATTTTTAAAAGATTGATATCTGCAAACTTCGTTTTATTCCTTTGGATATCTTTACTTTTTTTAATACAATCGTGAGATATATCATCCCCAAAACGATCTTTAATTTCTGCGTGACTCATATTGATTGGTAAGAGAGATAAAAGTTTTTGCTGTTCCAAAAGATTTGAACTGTTCTCTATTTTATATTTGATGTTTTGCAAAATTTCTTCGTAAATGGCTTTGACGTTTTCAAGTTGCGCTGACAAATCACACAATGGATCAGCTCCAAGTGAATCTGCTATATTTTCCAAAATTTGCAGTGATTTTCTATTTCTGTATGCATTTCGTTTGATATATTTCCTTTTAAGAGGGACATTTGGTTTGGTAGATAAGGAATAATATGATCATTTATATTTTCAATGAGTTCGTTGCTTTCGATGTTTGTATTACGGCTGGTACAAATTTGAAGTTCATTCAATTCTTCGCTAATTTCATCGCTGGGCGTTGTTGGTAAATAATTTGAGATTTCATTCTGCTCCACATTGGATTCATTACGACTGCGCTCTTTTCTCAGTGTATTCCGGCAAGTTTCGCAAATACGGCTACAATGAATGCTGGAGACTGCTGGAAAATATTCAATTATATTTGCAGCCTCGTTTTCACTTATTTTACGAAGCGAAGCGCAACACTTATTAGATATTTTTATGCATCTGTACTTATTGTTTGAATTCATATTCACTCAAATTTTTAAAATATACGCGTAAAAATTGTAATCGCTTGTACTTTTCGCGTTCGTTGGCACTTGTTGAATGACAAAAATCGATAAGGAACACCTATAAATACTACGTATTTTTCAATATTTTACTGGCAGGTACTTATGAATGGGTGCATATTTTAAGGGTGGCTATATACCTGCTTCAACCACCCGTTTTGAAACGTTCCAAGACATGAGCACTCATAAATGTGTATTCAATTTCTGTAAAAAATCATGCAGGTAGCCAACGGAAAAAACCCAAATAATTAAAAAACTGCACTTTCCTGTTTTCCTTTTAATTTATGACCATTTTTTAGTTTGTTACCGCAATCATAAAAATCAAATAACCTTTTGTTTATTACTTTTTTTTAATTCTGAGAACCATAAAAAAAGTCATCAATGTTTCTTCCAAAGAATTTTTCAGACAAAAATAATAATAATGATTTTACGACATATTAATTAATTTTCCTATAAAATATAAAGGCAATTACTAGAAGTGACACTACTTAGTAAATTATATAAAAAAAAAACTAAAAAAGAACCAATTTTTATTTTTTGATATGGTATAGGTGAAGGATAAACCTTTCTATAAAAAATAATACACTGTAAAAAAACCCTTGATCTTTTTGGATTTTTCGTTAGTTAAAATTTTCTTTTTGTTATAAATTTTTTACATTGTAATTTTTTTTAACGTGTCATAAAGCCTGTTAAAATATCTTTTTAATGATACCAAGATCATGTAAATCGGTTCAGCCGATTCT
This sequence comes from Eustalomyia histrio, assembly GCA_949748255.1. NCBI lineage: Eukaryota > Metazoa > Arthropoda > Insecta > Diptera > Anthomyiidae > Eustalomyia > Eustalomyia histrio. Next base: position 47,398,056 of record OX456526.1, on the reverse strand, counting down.
GAGTTATTGTAGTTTAAATGGAGCTCTTTTCGACTATTTTCGCGTTTTTTCGAAAACTTTCCCACTGTGCCACGCCCAAAAAATCGCAAAACAGTCATTTCTAAAAATGAGAGTTTGTTTGTATTGATCAAATTTAGCTATAAACAAAATTTCATAGATATCTGAGGTGGTCGGGTTCAAAATTTCAGTTTTATCTCGATTTTTAAATGAAATTCATCATATGTTTTGTTTAAGCATTATTGATATGCTTGTTTGTGCAGTAGTTGATCGCACATGTTTTAAGAATCAGTGCATTAGTCGCGCTTATCGTACAATGCATTATCTGTTGTGTGTTTATGTTTGGCCATAAAAACACATAATTTATGATTAGAACTTTCTCACATGCATAGCAACGTAAAAGATAGGAATCTATTCTTAGTTGTAAGATATTATATAAGTAGGTAAGTGTTGTAAATAAAGTGGAGTCTCTTAAAATCTAAAATCGAAATCACACACGTTTTTATTTTTTTTCCGTTGACGTTTAAACATTTGGTGACCCCTAAATACTAAAATTAGTAACTGAACGCGTAACTTTTTGTTAAAGGACAAAATTCCCCCCACCCGTGGTAATAATTTTGAAATTTATCGCGTCGCGAAAAGAAAAGAAAAAAATATAAAAAAGTAAAATATTTATTAATATAAAAAAAATAAAAAAAAGTAAAGCCCCTTATTAATATATAAAAAAGGTGTTAAGTGGTTACATAAAAAACAAAAAAGAAAAATAAATCCTTATTAATTAAAAAAAAAAGACTTTTTTTTTGGTTTGTTGTTTTGTGTAAAACTTTTAACCCTACGATTCATAACCGGGTACCCGTGTACCTTTTTTGACTTTAAAGTGCTGCTGTGCCTATAATTTTTGAGATATGGACATAAAACTCCGAATCATGAGAGATTTTGGCTAAACTAAGATTTAAATACGAAAAAATTCATAATATTTTCAATATTTTCTTTAAAAAATGATTTTAAATGTTTTACCCCCATAAACACACAACCGGGTCCCCGGGTACCCTAATGCAATTCCTATGTAAATGCCTGACATGTAAATGAAAAAACGTTTTTTTGTGTTGTTTTTATTGGAAATAAATGTCTTTTTTATTTATTTTATCATATTTTATATATATAATATTATAATTCATCCGAATCACTATCGTTGTTATTGTGGCAATTGTAGCATTTAGTAATTGTTATGGCGTGCTCATTGCATATCGGCGTGCTACATATGCTGCAATTTTTTCTAGTTTTTCTTCTGCGCTTATTTGGAAAAAGGTTGCACATGTAGCACACGCCCGTATGTACTTTTCTGCCTCTTTGTCGTGCTGACGGAGATGTTGACGGACCTGCAGCACAAAGCACACTCTCCAACGGCCTTCCGATGATGCTTTCAATTGCATTTTTTGTTGAAAATTGGCGCACGCTTTGCACATTTGAAATTCTATTTTCTATAACAGGAATGCACAGGTTTTCTGCCAGTTGGCGCAGGAAATTCTTCCTGCGCGTCGTGGTGTATCGTGCAGTTGGATTATTTCCATAATATATGATGTGTGATGCAAATGCGCTCACATCAATGATGTTATAGAAAAATGCCATCGGCCATCTTCTTGTTTGTCGCTGGGTCGTGTATTCTTGGAGCGTTTGGTCCATTACGTCCATCCCACCTTTTGTTTGGTTATAAAAATTTATAATTTCTGGTTTCCCATTCTCGTCAATTTGTGCATCATCATGCATACTAGAAAGAAGGATGACCGAGTTGGACTTCCGCTGCTTATATGAGAGCAGTGTTACGTTGTCGTAGAAGCCAAATAAACTTGAACCAACGTCTTTTTTTTTGTCTTCTTTCATCTCCGCAGGGATGTAAGCTTTGTTGCGGCGGAGTGTACCCACAATGCTGAGCTTTTCTACTTTTAGTTGCCTAGCCAACGGCAGCGTCGTAAAAAAATTATCCATTGTTATATTTCGCCCGCTACCGTAGTATGGCCCAACTAAATCTCTCACCACTCTTTCGCCAACACCAACTTCACGACCAGTTTCTTGTTTGCCAGTATATATTTGGCCATGAAGTGGATATGAGTTTTTGGCATCGCAAATCCACCATACTTGTATGCCATATTTTGCTGGCTTCGAGGGTATATATTGGGTGAATTTGGTTCTACCACGGTATGGATATAATTGTTCATCAATGGTCAAATATTCTGATGGCACATAATATCTGGCAAGATTTGCATTGAGCATTATCCAAATATCGCGAATTGGCGCCGCTTTGTCTTGACGCTGGCGCTCTACCCGTGTTCTGGGGTCGTCAAACCCACAAAACGCAGCAAATCGAAAAACCTGTTTATTCCCATGGTGGCGCGGAATATTGGGTGAGCCTGTGACGTCCACAAATCTCTAGCGTTTTCGTCATTAGAATGATTTGTGCCAGCCATCAAAATCATTCCAATGAACGCATAAATTTCGTTGATTGTCGTGTCTTTCCACTTCAACTGACGTCTATTGGGATTCGCTTCATTGTACGCATTATATGTGGCATGCGCTTTTCTATTTGTGTGGCGCACTATTATATCCACCATTTCCACTGTGAGGTATGATTTGAAACACTGCAAAGGCGTCATATTTTCAGTAATCCGCGCTGGACCACAGCGGTCTCTGAATATATTGTGGCTTCTCACTTGTTGGCAACTACGTGGTGTTCGCTGCCATTGTGTGCCGTCACGTGCAGTCATGTAGTCTGCTGGGTTTGTTGTTGGTGCATCTTCTTGCATATTAGTCCGGTCAAAATAGACACAAAAAAAGGCTAACCTTGCATTAACTCGCATAAAGCTGAAAATTGGCATAGACCTTCAGTTCACGAATACAAATAATATGTGAAAAGTCCCCGTTGATCCGATGCTTGCTAAAAAAGATATTCGAGGTCAAAGGTCAAAAATATACGTTTTTTGCATTTTTTTCGTAAACGGTAAATATATCGCGAAAATGGTTAAAGTAAAAGTTGTAGATTATTAAATTTCCTACAAAAACGTTCTTATACTTTTTGCTACGACCATTCCAGAGATATGGCGATCCCAAAAGTAGGAAGAGCCGTACTCTGCGTAATATGCACACATTTCCGCACCACCTATGAGGTAGTATGCTCGGCGCTTTTTTAACGTGGTCTCCCCGATAGGAATATTCCACCAGACGTGATTCAGTGTTTAGTGTGTATTATTAAAAAATACAATATGAAATAAAATATGGTATTATTGGAAATTATTTCATAAAATTATGTGAATTGATTTAAAAAAAATTTTAATCTGACTGATAGTCTTCGAGCTCAACTTCAACTATAATGTCTTCGTTTTCTCCTTGGTTTTCTTCTACTTCTTCTTGTATATCTGTACATTGTTCAAATAAAAATTCATCAGATGATTCTTCGTCGATATCATTTAAATTTTCACCTGAGACAATTGATATAGTATTAGAGCAAGACTGACCTTGACAATTAGTGCATGCTACTGAGCAAAACAATCCAACTTTTTTGCAGCCACAGTTTCCACTGCAACCTTTTTTGCAGTTGCAAAAAATGGTGTTCAGAAGTTTTTCTGGAGCAGGTGGGAGTAAAGTATGAATTGGCACCAAAATATTATCTACTAATGTCCAACCCCAGTCTTCCGGATTCAATTCATTGCCTAGCCACACTTGGATTTGATAATACACTCGACATAAATGTTGGTAAGCAGCGGCAGATGTTGGTGGAAGGCAAGATAATTCTACCCTTTTATTATTTCGGGTATTTTTTACAAAACTTAAATATCTGTATTTATCGAGACAATCAATTTTTTTTGGAGCTCCATACATTGCAAGAAGAAAGCGAATTCCATTTGAGACGATGAGTTGTGAAGAAGAATTGATGTCTTTAAATACTTCCGCGTAATTAATTAAATCATTACGTTTTTCACATAATTTGAAGACTGATGTGTTACCCCTTTTAAAAAATGCTGAAGTAGTGTCGCAGCCAGTTATTGCATGTAAAAATAAGATATTTTTTTCACATTTGGGATAGACAGATAAACTTTTCGATGAATAAATATTTGTTTGTTGTCCGGCCTTTCCAGGTTTTAAAAAATATATAATCTCATCAACTGGAACGCGCGCAGTGAGTAGTATTAATAAATCCACATCTTCACCAACAACAACAGTTAAATTTGTTGTATTAAATTGTTCTATTGCTGTTTCAATGATTAGAACATCAGCGTCGTTATCAGCTTGTTTCACTGAAATGTTTGCAGCTTTAAATTTATCACATAAAATTGAAATAAAGCGCGACTTGTTGTGAGTATTAGCCAGGAATTTTTGTTGATTGGTTGGAACAGCCATATATTCATCAAAAACAAAATCCGCAGATGAAGATGTTTTTGTAGATCGACGGTGTTGTTCTGCAGCTTTAATATTTTTTTTATTATCAGAATAACCATCAAATACAATTGTCACTTTTTGACCAAAATGTCTATGTATATACTGAACGTATTTATCAAAAATAGAGCTAAATAATTCTCCTTGATCCCACACAACGCGGTGTAAAAGATATCCACCATCAATGATGTAATTTGTATTGGTGCTGTCAATTTCAATGATCACGGGTTGAAAGCAATCATATATAGCTGACTTTGGTGTTTTACGCATTCCAATTGCATCGAAGAGTGATAATGGGTAAGGAGCTAATTCATATTCGAAGAATTTTTCGATTTCATCATCAAATGCCTTAGTGATACTCATACGTTGAAATAGCAATACAGGGTATACAGGTACTTTCTCGTCATGAACTTGTATAGAGCTACTCATGCTTAAAATAGGGAGTACTCTATCAGCCCTTTTTAATTTTATGTTGTTGAATGTTTGTCCTGTTATTTTAGACATAGCAGCAATTCCAACTTCTCGAGCTTGATGACAATTAATTTTATTATTACCGACTACTCCACTAGCAATTGATAAGATTTTGTTAATATGAGGAAAAGGATTGTGGAATAAAAACCATTCCAAAAGTTTTTTCACGTCACTAACATCTTTTTTAACTCTTGAGTCACTTGCATCTACATGTTGATCTGTTACGTCCATTCTAACATTAGCAAGATCTTCCACTCCTTCACACACAGCATTCATCGCATGCATGCCATAAACCCATTTACTTATGACACTCTCTTTCGTGCTTCTTCCTCGAGAAATCCCTCCACTTGTCTTCATTGATTTCATCAGTGATTGCTCAATAACCATATCCGTGGAAGTTCCACAAGTTAATTTGTCGGAACGTCTTACAGTAAAAAATCTCTCTGTAAATCTCCGGTAAACACTGCTATCCATTAACTTCTCCAACTGCAGCATATCTTGCAAATATAGATGCGCCGACTTGGCATAAGGAAAGTGTCCTGATGCGTGAAAATAAGGGAGCATTTCTTTGACGCTGTTTATGTGAGCTTGCCAATCTCCCATACGCTCAGCTCTTATGAACTCTTTAGCAAGTGATACCATGCGAAAATATTGTATCCACAATTTTGCTGTAGGTCCTCGTTGTTCATATTCTTTGAGCTTGTGGTCGAACTGTTTGAGTAATACTCCGCTTATTTCATCGTCATTTTCAATATCATAATAAGTAGTGGTGTTATTTAATAAATTTTCAATTGTTGTCTTGAGATTTTCAGTTATCTCATCATCAATTACAATTTCTTTTAATATTATTGTTGCTAAAGCCAGATGAAGCAATGTATGAGCTCTAACAGCTCTCGCGTAAGCATGGCCATTGAGCATTTTGTCTAGTGAATTGGGTGCATAAATTAGAGACAGCACCTCTTTTAGGCCACTTCCTTGCATGATGAAACCAATTGCTCCGAAAAATGACATGAGTAAATGAAACCCTCCAAGTCTTACTATGATTTTTGATAATTCAGATCCTTCAGGTGCTGTAGAGACGATTTGTCGAGCTTTCGCATACAGAGGTTGATCAAAAGTAATAATGCATACATCGTGACCATAATGTTTTGCATTTTCCAAAGTACAGAGTAAAGTTGTGTATATTGTATTGTAGTTACTGGCTGGTTGATGAATAAATGGTAAGAATGAAATTTGTGATGTAGAAAAATTCTTAATACTACTTGTTAAACGTTCAATATATCCATTCCAACCGGGTAGCGTTACATTCTTGGTTTTGGCATATAACCATAAGATATCAACTTTTTGGAGTGCATTTACGTCATTTTCATATTCAACATTTTGCACAGGTATTTTACTGTGAGCTACTACACCATTGTTTTGATAGAATCGTATTTTCACTTCAGCTTTTGCCGCGAAATCTTCTGCTGAATGGACTTTATTCACTCGCGATATAGGCTCTTCTAATATAAATGAATTTTTCGGAGTAACAATTTGAATGATACCCATTACGTGAAGCGTATAATGGCCATCTAAAGTATGTACATTTATATCAGCATTGTCTGCAACATACTGAATACATGTACCAGTTTCTGGTGGTAAAATGTGAGGTGGTTTGTGAAAAACTGCGGCCGCTTCATACAACATAGTGTCAGTGTAAGATGCACACAAACCAAGAGACGAAAAAATTTCGATAAGTCGTTTTGATCCAAACCGTCGATGAAAAAATATCGAAAGACCTAATTGCAATTTTGATTTGAATGATCTAGGCCTAATAGCAGTCATAATAATATGACTAATATTTGTACACACTAATTTAAAGTGTTCTAATTTGAATCTTTTATTTTTAAGAATAAGTTTTTCTAAAAAGTATGTCAATGATTCCGGTATAACACTGTATATATCTTCAAACATTCGATTAGGCGAGGGATAATCACTATTATCAAATGTCAAAGATTGAATATCCTCTCGAATGATTGCTGCTGCAGCTTTCAGGAATCTAAACTTTTCTTCTTTTTCATTACTTTTTTTATTTTCATACCAAGCTTTGTTAAGAATATGATGCTGATTATCGATGAAACAAATAAATGTTACTTTTCCGGGTTTTTCAGTTAAAATAATTTTATTTCCATACTTCAACTTCAAACGCATCTTAATTGTTCTGCTATCTATAGTTGGAATTTCACAAATATTTTTTAATTCATCTAATGAAAACTGGCAATCATCACTATTTTCGATGTATGTAAATATTTTATCCATCGCAGAATTTATAGCTTCATTTTGAGGACGACAGCTTTTCACCCCAGTAGTGGGTCTCAAGAAGGAGTTGTAGCAATTAATATGGTACTTAGCCTCAGCAGCAACTAAATCATACACATACTCAATGCGAGCAATAACATTTTTTGCAGTATCATCAGAACGACTTCGAGCTATCTTCATAATAGATTCTTTAAATTCTAATGTAGACACTTTACAGATTTTACGCCTACACTTTTGCGGTTGTTTTTTTTCAGCCTCTTCACTTGCATTATTGCCGCAAAAAAAGCAATAGTTTTTAAAACTAAAATCAGGTTCACTTAGCTGCGCTCTAGTACGCGGTGGACTGATTTTAGACATTTTAGATGTACTAGCTTGTTCTATGTCATGCTGCCTTTTAACTGCAGCAATAGAACTCTTACGAGTATACATTTTTCGGCATTACGTATGAATGGTTACAGATTCACTATTACTTAGGTATTCAAAAAACCCATCATTTCTCTCAACACTTGAATCAATTAAAGTTTTCATTCCACGTTCAACAACAACAATGTCACCTTCAGTCAAAGATTTACTACAAATAAAACACAAATTCGACATTTTTGTCAAAAACTATTAAACAATACAAATCGTGATAAAAAGCAGCAGTAACGAGTACGTATTTTCAATGCAAAGAAACATTCAACACTAAAAATATAGTTGACGCACAAATATTATATATGTATGTCCGAACAATAGAGTAGAAACCAGCTGCCGCTCACGGTTACACCAGCTGTAGACTGTACATATAGATTAAATTTTGAATGTATAACAGAAACAAACAAAAAAAATTATTTTTTTAACGTATAATTCTGTATGCAGGCGGCGTAGGCATCCAATCCAGTATTTCAAACGGGAATATCTCTGGAATGGTGGGTCGTAGCAAAAAAGTATAAGAACGTTTTTTGTAGGAAGTTTAATAATCTACAACTTTTACTTTAACCATTTTCGCGATATATTTACCGTTTACGAAAAAAATGCAAAAACGTATATTTTTGACCTTTGACCTCGAATATCTTTTTTAGCAAGCATCGGATCAACGGGGACTTTTCACATATTATTTGTATTCGTGAACTGAAGGTCTATGCCAATTTTCAGCTTTATGCGAGTTAATGCAATTTGAAATGTTTATTTTGACCGGACTAATGTTATATTGTATTGTATGTGGTAATGTATAGAGCAATTCCATATGAAAACGATCAAAATTGGCAAATTTTTGGACGACCCCTCTCCGATTTTAAAATAAATAGTCTCAATCGATTGCCCAGCAAAAACTAATGTACCTACATATTTTTTTTTTTTATAGTGACTGGTTTAGTGGTGGTGTAGACCACTGTCATGTGACAAAATTGAAGAATTCTTCATAAGGGAACTCATTGAAAGTTGTTTTAACGAGTGATAGCTCGTTGGAAAGGTATTGAATCAGGCTTTAATTGAAAAATAAAATTTTGCTAATTTTTCTCAGAAATTTACCTTTTTTCCCATGAAAATTAAATTTTCCGATTTTCCACAGAAGCTCCTAAATTTTCCGGCTAATTTTATTTTTTTTGGATTCCTCATAATTTTTGCTTTAAGAATCAGCAATAAAAAAATGGGTCCCGACTCCTTGTTTGGACAGGAGAAGAGCATTTAAGAGACCACCTTGTTCTCATTGTTTTTATATTTTTTATAATTGAATTATTTTTAATTATTTAACATTATTTTATTTTATTATTAAAAATACATTTTAAAAATTATTTTACAGTTAAAAATACATTTATGAAGAAAAAATCTTTCTTATTTTGCTGCTTATACTTAATTACAATATTTATTAAAAATTTCAATTGTCTTGGCATCATTATAAAATTAAAGTAACTTTAAATTTAGCACGTCGGCAGACGAAGAGTACCGCTTTACATTAATTGACATATCAGAAATATTTGGTATGAAGCAATGAAAGTTTTGCGTTCCAGTTATAGTTTTGACATTATTATATCTGTTTTGAAGTCGTCCTCCATGGCATCGTGTTCTTTTTGAGTGCATAAAACTGTGTTAATGGCAATTTCCTTGCTTTGAATCCACGAAAACAAATGTTGTACATTTAAGATCTGGTCAGTATATGGCCTTTGCAAACTTGCCTTAGTCGCCATGCGTTTTAGGGTTCCCCCTAACGCATCGCATGGGCCCTTACCGTGGGACGTCGCAAAAAAGTGCCACTCGACCTTGCAGTTTTGTTCTTCTTCAATTATGCAAAGATTGTAAAAAAATTGTTTATTCTTGTACTGAGAAGCCGCGCCGTCTGAGAAAAACGTTACTTTGTCGATTGCATCGAATTTTGATCTTAAGAATTCAAACAGTTTCATTTGAAATAAATAAACGGACAGATAATTATGAGCTAAACTCTCCGCGACAACAACAAGGCTTACGGTCTGTAGTTCGTTATCTTCGTTTTTGAAATAAATGCAAAAAGGATGCACCGTGCACTGGTCGTTTGCCCAGTGATAAGCCTGAATTTCATCCTAAACGAGAAAAGTGTAATTCTCGGCAAAGTCGCTTATAACAATGAATTCATTTTGGGCTAATTTCTCCTTACTTTCCTTTAGAAATTTCGATTGCATCTCGGATATGAAATGGTGCGCCTTCAGTTCATTCAACTTGAATCCGAATTCCTCGGTGAATTCCGGAATCTGCTTTACCACGGTCTCAAGGGAACATCTGCCGCTGCTAATTATCCACTGTTTGAAATGCACCTCCTGAATTAACAGCTGTTCAAACTTTTCCGCCAAATATTGCTCTAGCTCGTCAATCTTCGGACAATTGTCGCATTTGGACAGATGACAATTTTCCGTGGGGTATGCGCACAACGACTTCGACAGGAGGTCCCTATATGTTTCAATTTCACCGTGAAATACTTTCAATTTCTTGCATGGAAAGAACATTAATTTGATGTTTTGATGAAACATGCAAACGCAGACTGAATGCGTTCCGTGCCTGTCTAATGCCAGCACGCATTCTTTTGGTCGTAGGATGGCAAACTTAGAAAATCCCACTTTTTCTGCTGGGTATTTCTCTTTGAACTGATGGTATGCTTCGGATAGATTACATAATAATAATCTGCGCTGCTTGTGTACTTTTTCTCCATCTTCACGTGTGATAACATAGTCACGTGTACCTGGGCAGGCGCGGCTGTTGTCATCATTGCAGTAAAAATCTTGAATCAATTTCACCGTTGCTTCGCTGAGGGTCCTTGAGCCAAATTTCTTGGTGGGAGTCGCCAATATGCCCTTCTGTCGAACTAATTCTTTGCTTCTTCTCGCGATGTAAAAAGATGTTTGAAACTGTTCAGAAATCTTGCGTATAGACCATGATTGAGGCAGCACAGATAAAATGAGATATTTCTCCGGAAAAGTGGTCGCTAAATTGAATTTTCTTTTCAACTGCTCAATCATTTGTTTGCCGTCATCAACGTCATCTGCTTGACTGCATTCGTTATCAGAGCCTTCATCAAATATTGTCGCGATTGCACTCATAACCTTGCCTTTTTTATCTTTCCTGTATTTTTCACTTCGCTACTTTCTTTTTCTAATAGACGTTTCACCTAAAGTGGTAATAGCCTCATTCAAAGGACTCAAAGACATATTGACCATCGGAATGTCTGCCTCACTATCAGATGAAACATTTTGTTCAATTGTCATTTCACTCTCGGATTGTGGTTGCATTTGTTTCAATGCATTTGCTTGTTGAGACAAATCGATTTTACACTTGGGACAAATGAATTGTGCTTCTTCACCGTATTGTATATTTAATTCATTCATGTATCGCTTCGAAACACCAGTTAATTTTAATACTTTTATCTTTTTCGAACGATGTCCACTCTTGTTAAACGGATTGCAGCAAAATTTATTCATTTTACTTTAAATTGTCTTTACAGCTTCACTCTTTACTTTACAAAAAAAAAAACACTTTAACACTTTTACGTTTAGTATTCAACTGAAATTTGACTTAGAGTGTGTGAAGTATTTATATTTATTATTTGGTAAAAAATAGGAAAAAAAAAAATAAGCGATATTTGCTTTTCTTTAATAGGAAAATTTGCGTGAACTACTGGTCATAAAATGTTTTTTAAAGAGGGACTTAATTGGTTACTGCCAATAAGCCGACCACAGGTCATAAAATGTTTTGTAAATTTTTTAAATTACCAGGTAATAAATATTTCGCCATATTTATGGAAAATCCGTGTTTTATGACTTGTTTCTGCACGTGTCATTTTAGGCGAAATATTTATTACCTGGTAATTTAAAAAATTTACAAAACATTTTATGACCTGTAGCCTCAGTCGGGTTTGGTGTGCCATTACATGCCACTGCTGCTATTATCCATGGATTTATGGCCGATCTTGTGAAGGCAGGCAGACCATATTCACTACACACTCAACTTGGGGCTCTTAAAAAAAAATTGATTTTTTCTTCATAAATGTATTTTTAACTGTAAAATAATTTTTAAAATGTATTTTTAATAATAAAATAAAATAATGTTAAATAATTAAAAATAATTCAATTATAAAAAATATAAAAACAATGAGAACAAGGTGGTCTCTTAAATGCTCTTCTCCTGTCCAAACAAGGAGTCGGGGCCCATTTTTTTATTGCGGATTCTTAAAGCAAAAATTATGAGGAATCCAAAAAAAAATAAAATTAGCCGGAAAATTTAGGAGCTTCTGTGGAAAATCGGAAAATTTAATTTTCATGGGAAAATTTAATTTTCATGGGAAAAAAGGTAAATTTCTGAGAAAAATTAGCAAAATTTTATTTTTCAATTAAAGCCTGATTCAATATTATATATTTCCAACGAGCTATCACTCGTTGCGATCGCTTTAGTAGTTTTTTTTTAAACAACTTTTAATGAGGTCCCTTATGAAGAATTCTTCAATTTTGTCACATGACAGTGGTGTACACCACCACTAAACCAGTCACTGTAAAAAAAAAAAAAAAAATATGTAGGTACATTATTTTTTGCTGAGCAATCGATTGAGACTATTTATTTTAAAATCGGAGAGGGGTCCACCAATTTTGATCGTTTTCATATGGAATTGCTCAATATGCTTTTCAGTTTCTTCAATAAATTTCATTTGAAAAGAAAACAATCATAATACAAAACTTGCGTTTTCCAGCTTTATATTAATTTAGTTCTCATTTTTTATGTACCAGTTTTGTTTAGTGTTGGTTTTGAAGACACATTGAAAAAGAAATTATAAAAATATGGGAAAAAATATAATTTTGAAATGTTAGTTAGGAAAAGTTTTAAGTAAAAAAATAAATAAATTAAATTAATGATTTGGCCAGTTGCCGTTTAGCAGGCGGCTGTGGATCAACATCACTGCTCTTTCTAATATCTTGGTCATCGCCATCATCATCAGAAAGGTCGATAATTTCGTCCAACAGATATTCTGGAATTTCATCTTTGTCTTCCCCTTCTTTCTCTTTTTCCTCGTCTTCATATTCTTCAAAGGTGTTTTTATACCACCAACAAATTTCGGCGAGTATTGCATGTGGAGATTTGTTTCCTCTGTACCTGAAACGAACATAGTTTTCAATCTTTAACATGTTTAAATTGTGCTGCCAACATGTTTACAACAGATTGCCTGTAGTTGTCTTTGCGTTCTTTACCCAAAAGTCCTTTAATGACTGCTTTCAATGCTAGCCATGCATTTAATTCTCGGTCTGTCAGAACTTGGTCAAAATCTTGACGACTCATTAGTTTCCGTATGTCGGCACCATTGACAACCCCTTCCTTAATTTTGGCGTTACTTAGTCTTGGGAAAATGTCTTTTAAGCGGTTGAATACCGCTGGTCTTTTTGCGATACATTTCAAAAAATTTTTAGCAATGCCAAGTTTAATGTGGAGCAACGGCAACAAAATTTTCATTTCAGGAACAAGACTTAAGTATAACCTATTGTCTTTAGGCCATTTCCGTCCAATGCGACGATTCCAGTTATGCTTTTTGTACTGGTTTCTTCCTTTAATACCTTCTCCGTATCGTGAATCCCAATCGCACAAAAAAACACGGATATTTTGGACGCCCAGATGCTGTTAAACCTGTAATTGATGAAACAATTTTGAGGTCGTAGCAAATGTGCCACGGGTGTTTGTTATATTTGACTACTTCCAGGATGTGTTTCAAATTTTCGAAATTTTCACTAGTGTCAGTGCTATACGCAATCGGAACGGAAGGCATTCTATTTGTCTTGTGCAAAAGCACAACTTTTAAACGGATTGGTGAACTATCGATGAATAAACGCCAATCATCTTTTTTATAGGTTAACCCTATCGTCTCCATTATCTTTTCATTATCGTTGCAATAAGCGAAATTTTTTCCATCATTCACATTGAAGAACTTTTCTAACTCTTTTTGGCGTTTTCAATATGTGGTACTTTTTTTCCACATGCCAAAAGCTATTGAAAAATCGATTCCACAATATCGATAAATTTTTTCCTTACAAATCGGTAAACCCTAATATATGTTTGTATATGTATGTATACATGTATATAATATGTACAGTTTTTCTTCACAAAGTCGATTTTCGACTTTTCCTAACAAAAATTTCCCTGAATTTTGAAAATTTCACTTTTGAAATATTTAAATTTTCAAATGGCACCAAACAATTATACATAAATAAATAAATATATAAGTAAAAACATATGTCAATTAGAGTAAAAATTACTGTTCAGCGAATGTCAATAACTTTAAAATCGATTTTTATTATTGTTAATTGTTCACAACTTCATCGAAGGGTGGCATTACTCGCAGGGAAATTAAAAACATAATTTGTGCAATTCGCTCATTAAATTTATTTTATTTTTAACGGATCAGCTTTTCAATATTAAAATTACGCATTTTTTAAAATTTAACCTTTTCTAAGTTTTAGCAGCTAAAGGTAGCTAACATACTCTAAATAATTATTTTCTTAATCATTTAATTTTTGCATAAGCTTCTTATAAACATTCGCATTTGCCGGGATTTTTGAAGAATCCTATATGCAAGAGTTTTGGCAGCTTTGGTCTTCCGAATATGGAGTAAACCATTTTTAAATAAAAAACCTGATCCCCCTAATATTATTAATATAAATTGGAGGCGGAGGATGGTCATCCAAACCATAATGGTTTCGGCTTTTTTATGTAGAATGGTGGACGTAAGGACCAGCATTGGGGACACCAAAAGGTCAATCCACAATGTTTGTCCTCTTCCCACCGAATAAAATAAAAAACTACTGGACAAACCATTCATTGGCTACGATTTTACAAAAATAAAGACAATCTATGGACATTCCAGCTTTAAAAAATGAAAAATTAAATAATAAAAAATAAATAAAACCACCAAACGAGTGGTAATGCTAAAAAATTAAAAATCAAAATTATGCTATCAATATTGTTATCACTAGTAGCAATTATAAGTCCGGTTAGGTAAAATTTTGATATAAGTATTTACCAAAATGTTGCAGGGATATTCTTCGAGCAAGTAGCGGTAGTAGGCTTAACAAAAACTTCATGGAAAATAGCGGCGCATTTCGACATTTCTGAATATACAACAGCCAATACAAGATTAGATGAAGCCATGTTAGCTTTAACGAAGATAAAGCCAACGAAGTCTGTATTAAAAGAGTAATTCTTTGCCCGCAATATATAAACAGCGTATGAAAGAGTAATCAACAGACAAAAATTAATAATATTGTCGGCATCAAACAACGGAAAAAAGATGACTGTTACCTTTTAATTGAGGCATCTACAATTCTTTCTTTAGACTGATGGATGTCAAAATCAACAACCACTCCAAGATATATCATTGGATATTAATAAAGAGCAAAACAAGAAGGTCTTGAAAATCATAAGCACACTGAGTGCTTCAATTTTTGTTTTAGAAGGGGCAGTTAATGAAGTTATTGATAAAGAAGCATTCATTGTATCAGTCGCAAACATTTTATTTTGAATCTTATAAGTAACTAATAAAGGGCATAATTGGATTTTTTTGTTTCTTAAGAGCTGATAAATTAAAGCTGGAAATGTAGATTATTATTTGTAGCATTAAATCAAACCTGATGCTACTTATTGATGAACCAGTGGAAGTCGCCAAAGTAGCACAAGTTTGCACTCCAACAAGAGCTGATATTGTGTTGTTTAATATTCTCTTCCCATTAATCAATAACGAATTATAAGAGGAATATGCTGCATACACGTATCCAACTACTAATTGTGGGTTTCCAAATACCATTCACCCTAGCAGCAGTAACCTTCTGATAGAGGCAAGGAAAACGATGTACTACACTCAAAATGATAACAGCTTCGACCATTGCCACAAAATGACAAATATCTTACTATGTTATAAAGTTCATTCATTCTTTAGCATAAGAAAAACCAATAATTGCAAATTGAAATTATTGTTCAAACGAAGGAAGATACCAGCAAGTTGTGAAATAGTAATGCATAAGTTTCACAACTATTCGAGATAAATTCATTTTGCAAACACATGCATGTTCTCAATGTACGAACAAACATCAACTTAAGCAGAATGTAACAAAAAGAAGCGAAATATCATCCTAATTGGCTTCGGACTCTACAAAATGAAACAGATGAAATTAATTTATGGGCACATGATGTCTACCAGTCGTAACTAAATTAAGTATTCTCAATTTTAATGTAATCAAACTATATTCCATTTTTAACACACATCAAGTTAAAGAGAGACAAAGAACTACATCAACTTCCGAACATTTCAAAAGGCAAAAACATTTTGGGCCTCCCAACTAACCTTGATGTTCATCACCTTCTCATTACGGAATATTCGTGTCAACTCCATGTTCTCGTTATAATTATCATATTTATATCCATTATTTGGATACTACGAAAAACTTATCAGATGTCACACCGATACTTGCCTACTTGCCTGTTGCTTTTCCTCCTTTGGGTTAGGGTAAATTTACTTAATCAATATTAGATTTAATTTATTTTTTTCAAAGACTACGATCTTTAAAGACCGGCAGAATGTTCAATCTTGAAAATAAAATTTTAAAATAAATTATTATATACTTAGAATACACAATTACAGCCGTATGCATAGACATTTAGGTGAAAAAGAAAATTTACTGTTGTTTTGCATGTTAATTTGTGTTATAAAGTACAACAAAATTTCTATACATACGATTGTTAGAATATAATATTTTGTTTGGATATAAAAATAATAAAATTGGAGTTTTTATTTTTATGTATTAGATTATAAATCAAAACAATGTATTGTAATGTTGATCAGGTCACTGCTTTTAATTTTATATATCATTATAAATTGCATTATAAAATATTTTAGGTATTTTTCAAAGGCTACACATATGGCCGCGTAGCACACTTAACATTAAATAAAAATCATGTTTAGAATTAAAAATATTTTTATAATTTGTTAGCTTTATAAATCCATTTTCCACATACATAGATTGTTTTATGTATAAAGATTATGTTTAATAGTTATTACGTATTAAGAAAATAACTTTGAATAGTTTGTACTCGTAAGTTAAGAGAAAATACAATTTGAAAGAAATAATATTTTATTTAAAAACTGGTATACTTACTTTAAATTTAGATCGAGTGGTTTTGATAGTTATTTTTAAATGTTATTTAAACAACTGACACATAAGTAAAAACCAAATGATTAATCAGTTAAAAATAAATGTTAAAACTTTACCTAGCTACACCGTAAAAAGCAACTAAAATTGTTTCCATTTTTTGTATTTTTGTTTTTGTTTCTAACCTACAAAATATATTCTCACACAGTTTGTGTAATCAAAACCAAATTGGAACTTTTTGAATATTTTTCATGAATCAAACAACACCTAAAATTTAAATTTGTAATAACTGTATAAACTACAAATTTCCGTTTTGTGGATAAAATTTTACTAAATTTCAGACAAATTAAAAAAAAAAATAAATAAAACTGAAAATATCGGTTAATGACAGTAAGTTATTTTGAAACAATGCATAAAGACGTAAAATTAATAGTTCTTTAAAAAATAAATATATGTACCTTTATTTTTAACTAAATTGAAAACATTTTTTATTAAACTACACACAGTAAACTACATAATATTATGAGTGTATACATATATATATAGTTATAAGGTTTTAAGGCATAAGAAGAATTTAAATTTAGTGAATTACAAAATGTACATATTTCTAATATAAATATAAAAACAAAGCACGATCAAGTTGCAAATATAAACTTATATAATAATTGAAGAAATTACAAAAAATATATATGCGATAAAATGAAATATTAATACTAAATTTAATGAATTTATAAAACAAAAATGTAAATATTTAATAATTTATTAAGAATTTTTTGATTTCTAAATTTTTTCTAACAGAAATAAAATAAATAATTTTTATTTTAAGAAAAGGAAAAAAAAATTTTATTTTCTTAGTTAATATATTATTTCTTTACTTATGACTGTATTTTTGATTTCTCTTCAATTGTCAAAATAAGATGTAAGAACTTTATCAAACATTAATATTTATTAGTTTGTAAGATCTAACTTTTTGATGAATAAAAAAAAAAAAAATTAAAATTTTACACCATTGTGTTTCAATTAAACGTTATATGAGTCGCTAAAAATATGGAATAAGTTTTGGATGGAAAGAGCCGCTAAACAGCAGTGTAGAAGAAGGATGCAGTAAGCTAAAGAAGAATTAATTATCATTTTAAATTGAAACAGGATTCGCGTAGTTTTTATACTTTCCCAACCCTACTTTTAAAGTATGTAAGATGTTTCCCAATGGATTAATTATTTGATGATTTCACTAGCATTTCATTGATATCAATTTTAATGAAATTATTTTCTGAGCCATCTTTTAAAATAATTAAAAGGAATTAATTTAGTTGATAGATTTCATTGATTGCTGCACTCACAATATTATTTCGTTAAAAACAACTTAAAATACATATTAAATTAATCGAAAATACAATCAAAAAGAGGACTACTGCTTTTCCTTAATATTTAACCCATTTTGTTGTTTATTTTCAATCATTGTTTAATAATCGACAAAAGTGAAAACAATAGAAAGTCCTTTAAAATAACCATCAAATTTTTACTGACAAAAAGTTAGAAAAAACTACTTTTGTGGTTTGTTTTTTAAATTGAAAGTTTTTTTTAGAAAAAAACCCATAACACATGCAGGTTGTCTCTCAATGGCTTATAACAAATTTATTAATTTAAATAATTTAGAATGTTTGTCAATTTATATTAAATTTTTTGTATTTTGTTAATATGATAATTTGCAATCATCCCTAATTTACAATTTAAAGTAACGTTTTGTTTTTGTTATTGTCATATTTAGTATATTTGCATATTCTTCTTTAATGTTGATCTTACTGCAGTGGTTTTTATATTCGTCAAGTTTTTTATTTGTTATGAAAGGGCTGTTAGTTTTTATGCGTTATACATTATAATATTTTGGTTTTTTTCCCTTTCGTATTGTTATTTAATTTAGTTTGTGAGGAAAACACTGCGGTAAGTAGGTGATGTAATTATTTTATATATTATTGTAATTTTTTTATTTTTAAATTTAGAAATAAACATACGCACCGACCCGTGCTTTAAATTAACACACAAATTAACTATGTTATTTTCTTTGGGTGCTGTTAAATTCGCTCCTCACAAACGATCGTCGCAGTCTGCGACACAGGTGTATATATTTTTATTGGCTTTGTGTGTATGTATACTTGAATAATTTCTTGTAATTTTTATTGAAATAATTTTGTATATATAGAAACTATTTTGATAAAGAAACAAAATAGAATATATAAATTTTTATTTTTTGAAGCAGAAAACATAAAATTTTACAAAATTATATAACTTTATTTGATCTTTTTTCAATATTAATATTTTATTTATTCAGCTAAAGATCTTTTCTTTTTTTATAAAAATTCTTATTTTATTGTTAGCGAAATATTGAAAATAAAATAAGAATTTTTATAAAAAAAGAGAAGATCTTTAGCTGAATAAATAAAATATTAATAAAATTTTACATTTAACTGAAAATATCAACTCCTACTGAATGACTTTAAATTTTTATTGTTTGTTTTTTGAATGACTGATTCAAATAGTTAAAAAATATATTTCTAAAAATTTCAATTGATTCTTCATTTAAATACAAACTTTACGTATTACTTTTTAAATAAACTACAGTCGGTAACGTAAAATATATTGTGAGTGTGGTAATGTTTTTAAATTACATTTCAAATAAAAATTAATCAATTAAAAAAATTTAATGAAACAGAAATATTTTCAAACCAAGAATATAAAATTTAAAAATTTTTTTCCAACCAAATAGAGTTGGAACAGATCCTTTATACATATGATCGACGTCATCCTTCGCAATATGCAGAGAAATAACACACGGTCCATGCTTTTTGGTGTAAACTCGGCTCCAGGAATTAATTTTTTTTGCCATTGTCCCCAGATTGTTCAGCGGAAAATTGTTTAAAATGGTTGCTGTCTCGAGGACGCAGTTTTTAATGCATGTTGCCATTTCTATATAATATTTTTTAACATTAGCTTTCCTTTTTTTTAATGCATGAAAACATTATTTAATAATTTAATTTTGACAGATGAAAATTATATAATACTTTTAAATTAAGCTTCCCAGCAAAAAATCTACATATATGGATTCATATATGGGGGCGGGTCAATAAGACTGTAACTCTTTGAATAAAGCACAGGTTTTTGTAAAAACATATTCTTAATATGAGCCAAATAAGACCATGTATACACATTTTCGAAAATATCTTGTAAATATCTGGACCTTAAATACAAATTTTGGGAATACCTTCAACCAGCTCCAACTATTGGACACAAAAGAAGTTATACAAAACGGAGGACAAAAACAATATATGCATGAACGAGTTTATAAATAAACAGAGAAAATAGATTTATTGTGACAACCGGATTTCTTGCCAATCGTATGGTTTAGTTGGAGCCCCCGATATATTTGTTTGTCGTAACCGACATTCTTTTAGCACAGCAAAAAATCAATTGAAACTATATTTTTCAATTGTATCAGGAATATACTTGGATACGATTACTTAATAATTCGGTGAATCTGTTTTCACTCTGTTAAAGATATGTTTGTTTTCAAATTCATAAAAAGTAGCTGTTATCATGTTCGATCATACCAATTCTTCATACAGAGCCTAAAAGCTTCACACCAAATAACCTTTCAAATTGCGAGTAGATATCTCGTCATTTAGGGGTTTGGCAAGAAAATTCCCGAAAATTCCCCATATTGCAATGAGGCAAATGAAAAAGATAAATTAAATATCACTCATACGTCATTGTTCCATTAAAATACCACAGATAAATTTAATATAACTCATACGCCATAGGTAACATATTTCTAAACTAAAGCACTGCAGAACACTGACAACTAGTGTTTCCAATTCGGTTAATCGATTAACCGATTCCTCGATTAATCGCCTCTATTTCGGTTAATGTCAAAACAAATTTAAAACTCAAATAACTATTCGATCCGAATAATCGATTAATGTAGGTCTATTAAGCGGTTAAATTTTTAATATGAATTTTTTCTTTTATTTTTCTCTTATTTTTCTTAAAACTTCCTAATTTTCTTAAATCGTGGAAAAACCAACAACTAAACTGCAATCAAATTATTTTCAAATGGACTGAATCAAAGCAAATGTTATATAGACTTTAGGAATAATGATAGAAAATTTTTATTTTTCTTTCAATTCCTTTAAAAAATAAATTTTAAATAATATGAAAATAACTTTACTTGTCCGAAAAATTTTAAATGAGATTTCGACTTCCGTGTACTTGTATATCAAGCTGACTAAAGATCTCATCAGAACGCGAAGTTTTAAAAAGACTAGAGCCTCTAAACATAGTTTTAACAAGAAACCTATTAAAATATATATTTTTCTACACCGCAATGAAACACGTGACTAGGTATATTCCCAACAAGCAATATGACTTTACTTATGTTATTAAATAACAATATAAAATTGCTTTAAATTCAAAAAACTGGATTTTCTAAAAAACAGTCAATTAAAATCATAGGAAAAAATTTATAAAAACTAAAAAATGAAATAGAATTTTGTTTCTACACCCAGAGAAAAGATTGGTTGCAATTCGATCAAAACCATTAACTTTTATGTGTGAGGATTTAATTTTATTTGAAATAACCTAAAATCAATAAATAAAGCAAAAATGTTGTATTGGGAAACTAAAAATCAATCCTATTATTCAAATATTTGGCATTTCCAATCATCTTTAGAAATAAAATTCGTTTAGTATTTGTGAGCGGTGAAAGCAACCATTTATTAAGTGGATATATTAGAAATTTGGTAAAATCTATAAAAATGTATTAAAGAATTGTCGATATTCAAAAGTGGTAACTACAAGTACGATTTTTATGATCAAATATGTCATTTAATTAGGGTTTCAGTAGAAGCAACCGCATTGTGGATTGTGTTCATAACACGGTGTTACAAAAAAGAATGAAGTCGAAATCCCTGGGATATCATATTATTTTTCTGGAGGTATTGTCGAGTAAAACAAGAATCTGTATTTGAAATTTTCCAGGCATGTTAGAATTTTGAGATACGGGTAAAAAACCGGTTTTTCGGACCTCTATGCACTTAATAACGGGTAACTCAGTTGGTTCTCAACCGATTTTATAAACGGATTTGGATAGAAGAGAGAAATGATATATATGATTATATGGTTTGATCCAAAAATATGTGTGTATTTCTGCACCAAAATCATTTTTTTACCACTTTTTTCGACATTTTTTAAATTTGGCGATATTTTTACGCACTTTTTTATATGGGAACCGTAAAGCTTTATAATTTATATTAGTAGCATATTTAGTTAGGAGTAAAATGCAATTTACGGTTTTAAAATCCGTTAACAAATGACTAAGTTATTAAATATTGTATCAAACCAAAATTCTTGCAAAATACAAATTTCTTAATATGATATTCCTACGCATTATTTTATACAGAAATTTCACTGAGTAAAATTCAACTTTGTTTTAAAAAATCCGTTAGAAATTAAGAGAGTTATTAATTTTGTTTTTAAACCTAAATTTTTGCATAATTGCTTGCACATTATTTTTCTAGTTTTTTTTTGCTCTCTGTCTAGTGATGTTTTGCTAGAAGTTAGCAGGTAAAATTTTGTAAATGCAATGTGGAGCAAATTGGACAACAGAGTTTGCCAAACTTTTTTTGCTTGGAGTCAGATTGTTATTTGTACAGAACTTTACATTCCGAAAACTGAAAATGTTTCTTAAAAAAGATTTTGGAGGGGTTTTCTTAGTTAATATAAAATAATGAATTTAAACATAAGTGGTATTTTTTTTGCACTGTATATTTTTTGATATATACTAACTATAATAAATATGATTGATATACTCTGAGGACTATAAATTGTAAGTCACTGTTATATTAAACTCAAATTAGAATTACAACAACAATAAGCAAAATTAACCATCAAAATTTACAAGAATTTGGGGTATGGTGGGTAGAGAGGTAGCACCCCAAATTTCCGAGTTCAAATCCCGGAAAGGGCAAACATTTAAAAAATTATTTTTTTTAATTAAAATAAATTATTGTAAAATTTAAATGACAAATATATCAAAGAAAATTAAAGTTGGTTGTGGTACAGTAAGCAAGAGTGTGAACTATGAATCTGATTGCCCAGGTTCGATACCGGAAAAATTTAAAAATTATTTATTTTTTAAAACAAAATTTTGTGGAATATAAATATTAAAACAGTTCAGTTTGCACTCTCAATGAGTACACACTGATTTTACTAAAGTTACAAAAAAGCAATACAACAAGTTAGTAAAGCAATTTTAAACGTCGTTGTAATAATCGCGTATAACAAAAAAAAAAACTTAACCAAAACAAACAAGAATAAAAATTTACTTGCATTTGTCGGGACTGTTTTTTATTTAACTCCCAAAATGGGGGGTCTCCTATTTGATAGGGACAAAAAGGTCCAAAATCCGGACTCCATGTATCCTGTCTTCCTCTTAATGACCAGATCGGGAATACACAGGGACAAAGGTTTTGAAGACGTTTCACCCTTTCTAATTCAACGTTCAATAGATGCAGTTGGAGGTAAAGTCAAACTTTGCAAAAAATTAAAATCGGGACAATTACTTATAGAATGTTTCAATGGGAAACAAGCAAATAAAATAATCCAAATGATAACTCTATCAATGGAAATTTTTGTCCACGTAGAGGAGCACAAAACGCTTAATAAATCTAGAGGAATATTCTATTCCAACGAATTAAGAAGCTTGACTGATATTGAACTTCTAAAAGAAATCCAAGAGCAAAACCCAAATGTAACTGATATTAAGAGATTAAAAAGGCGAGACAGCGAAAGCAAGCAACTTACAAACGTTGATCTTGGTTTATACATTGTATCATTTAATGTTTACGAAATGCCGGAAAAAATACTACTCGGGTATTTATCAACCGTTATAAGACCATACATTCCAAATCCTCTTCGGTGCTTTACGTGCTTCCAGTTTGGACATGTGTCTGAAAAATGTTCATCTGAAGAAAAAGTCTGTCCACACTGCGGAAACCTTGAACACACAAAAATTGATACATCTGGTCGTCTTGAAAAATGTGATAAACCTGCAAAGTGTGCTAATTGCCAACAACAACATAACAGTTTTTCTAAAGAATGTGATATTTATAAGAAAGAATATGCTATTCAAAAAATTAAAATAACACAAAAGAAAACAATGTATGAAGCAAGAAAAGAATATGAGAGGCAAAATCAATTTCCAACAACATATTCTAATATTGTAAAACCATGCAATTGTATATGCAAGTGTCAAGAGAACGAAAATAAAAAAGTTCAAAAGACAATAACAAAGAATAATGATACAACAACAATAGATAAATCTCCCTCCACCTCCTCTCCTGTTCGTCAAATTACCAAAGCAGATGGATCGAAAATTGAGTTACTACCGAAAAACATATCCAAAAGAAAGAAACGTGAAATAACGAATGCAGAAAAAAAGAAGAAAGAGAAATTAACAAATACGTCACCCTCAAATCGAAATAACCCAATTGATAATTATGATGACAGCTTCAGTTGCTCCAGTATATACGATGAGTAGTCAATATAAGATAATACAATGGAATTGCAACGGCTTTTTAAATCATTTAAACGAAATCAAACTTATTTTGTCTAAATTTAATTGCCTTGCTATATGTATACAAGAATCTAGATTCAAATCAAATTATCATTATAAACTTAAGAACTTTACTTGTTTCTATAAAAATGTTTGTTCCGATACAAATGCCCATGGTGGTGCTTGTATTTATCTCAATAATATGTTTGAGGGAGAAGAAATGCCTATTATTTCACAATTTCAAGCAGTAGCTATAAAAGTAAGATTCCCAATAAAATTCATTATTTGTTCCATATATCTCTTCCAGGATCCGAAGCCCTTTCCAAAACTGACCTTAATAGTTTAGTATTACAATTTGATTTGCCCTATCTAATATTGGGAGATTTTAATTCTCATAATCCCATTTGGGGATCCAACAAAACGGATACAAGAGGAAATTCAGTTTTAACATTTATAGAGGAAAACAATCTCAATATTATAAATAATATAAACTGCGCCACACACTTCAGTTTTGCATACAAAACATTTAGCAATATTGATCTTAGCCTCATCACACCAAATATTCAACATCTTTTTGAATGGAATATAAGTGACGACCTCCACTCTAGCGACCATTACCCCATAATTATTTCCATTAATGGACATTCGCCTAACTTCGAACGCAGAGCTAGTTGGAATATAAAACGAGCAAATTGGCAAAATTTCTATTGCAGTTTCACTAAACCTTTAGAGAGTTTTAGGGATATTAATGAAAATGAGGAATATATTAGTAGAACAATTTTAAACACAGCACACGAAGCAATACCAGTTAGATGCATAAACTGTAATAGAAAAGAAGTTCCCTGGTGGAATGAAAATATTAAATTGCTAATAAGAAAAAGAAGAAAATTACTAAAGTTTTTTAAGAGAAAACCTAGCAAAATTCTTAAAAGCTAAATCTGAGGTTCGTAGAATTATTCGAGAGAGTAAAAAAAATCATGGATTGAGTTCTGTGATACGATCAATTTAAGAACATCATCATCTGAAGTCTTTAAAAAAATTAGATCTCTCAATGGATCCTCTAACTTTCACCAAATTGTAGCACTAGAAGACGATAACACATTTTTTACAAATTCTGTTGATATTTCAAATTGTTTTGCGCTTAGCTTTGCACAAAATTCGTCTTCTGACAATTACTCAACAAAGTTTAAACTATACACTACAACATGCAATGCTGTTATCAACTTATCTAACAACAACGAACCATATAATACGAAACTAACATTATCGGAATTAAAATCCGCGCTAAAATCGCGTCACGGGACCTCACCGGGACCAGATAACATTAGATATGAAATGATAAAACATTTAGATGGAAAAGCTACACAATATCTCTTAGACTTTTACAACAAAATATGGACAGAACAGGTATTCCCAAGCAATTGGAAAAGAGCTATTGTAGTCCCTATTTTAAAACCAGGAAAAGACAGTACAAATAAAAATAATTATAGGCCCATTTCACTTACAAACTGCCTATGTAAATTGTTAGAAAGAATAATAAATAAAAGATTAGTTTATTATATTGAAAAATATTCAATTCTAAACGTCAATCAATCTGGTTTTAGGAAAAATA
Source organism: Eustalomyia histrio (assembly GCA_949748255.1). NCBI lineage: Eukaryota > Metazoa > Arthropoda > Insecta > Diptera > Anthomyiidae > Eustalomyia > Eustalomyia histrio. The sequence goes on along the minus strand of OX456526.1, from coordinate 47,372,021 downwards.
GAGGTACAATTGACAACTTGGCTTTATTACATTCTGAAATTATGGATAGTTTTTCTATGAAGAAAGATCTAATAGCTATATTTTTTGACATACGTAAAGCATATGATTGTGTTTGGAAGCCATTAATATTAAATAAACTCAGTTCCGCAGGAATAAGTGGAAACATGTCTGCATTCATTTCTAATTTTTTGTATAAAAGAGAGATTTGTTGTATGGTAGGGAACACGCGATCAAATTATCATTCTATAGAAAATGGCGTCCCCCAAGGATCCGTATTAAGTGTTACACTATTTCTAATGGCAATAGATGATATATTGAACAATCGTCATAAAGACGTAAAGGCCTTATTGTACGCTGACGACCTTGTTATTTACTGTTCAGGTAAAAAGGTTTCAGCTATAGTTAATAAACTTCAAGCTACCATTAAAAAACTTGAGGCTTGGAATGACAAAAGTGGATTCCAATTCCATGAAGAAAAAACTGTAGCAATACGATTTTCCAGGAGATATAAATCGAACTTAAACAACTTAACTTTGAAATTATATGACAAAAATATTAAATTTGTAGAAGAACATAAATTTTTGGGTCTTATTTTTGATAAAAAACTAACATTTAGGTCACATATTCAAAGTGTCAAGGCTAAAGCCAATTCTAAGCTTAATGTTATCAAAATGTTAAGATGTTCTCAATATGGGTCGGATCCAAAAACACTTCTTAGAATTCTAAACTCTATTGTACTTCCAACTATAGATTATGCGTCGATAGTTTACTCATCTACAAATAAAACCTCTTTAAGGACATTGGATCCAATTCTTAACTCAGGAATAAGACTCTCTATTGGAGCATTTCGAACCAGTCCAGCTCAAAGCCTGCAAGTCCTATCATCGTGCCCACCACTTCATCTCAGAAGATTAAAGTTTTTGCTGAACTACACCCTTAAAATCTTCTCTTTACACAACCATCCTCTATATGAAAAAATTACTGACAGTGAAAAGATCATGCAATTTCAATCTAAAAACACAAAATATATCCCATTTTATGTAAATGCTGTTGAAGAGTTTAATAAAGTTATATCAAAATATCCAATATGTATTGATAATATAGAGACTAGCAGTCTTCCTAGCATAGCACCTTGGTGCTTTTCAAATATTAATATTGATTTTTCACCTGCATATAGTAATAAACGAGATATGTCCTCTCTTGAAATACAACAGAAATTTCTGGAATTGATCAATATCAAGTACTCGGACTATGATCAATTTTTCACCGACGGTTCAGTCGTAAGAGAAAAAGCTGGTTTCGCAGTTTTTAATCATTAACTGACTGTAGTTAAGCGTATTACAAATTTTTCCTCCGTATATACAAGTGAACTATTAGCAATAAAAACTTGCCTAGAAAATATTGAAAACACTGTCAAAAACACACTGATAATAACTGATAGTAAAAGTGCCCTAGAAGGACTAAAAGACCCGTTTACTAATAACACAATTATACAACAAATTCGAATAATATTCAACTCTAAAACTAACCAGAAAATTACCTTTCTATGGGTTCCAAGCCACTTAAATATAAGTGGGAATGAACAAGCTGACAGCCTTGCCAGAAGTTCTTTAAACAACAATATTTCTGAAGAATATGGATATCAATATTCAGACTATAGACAATACATTGGAAAATATATTTTTGATATCTGGAATGACTCATGGAAAAATAATAATTCTTCAAAACTTTTTGAAATTCAAAAAACTATTCCACATAAATTTATTATACCAAATATATCCAAAATTGATTTTATTAAACTAAATAGACTAAAAATAGGACATTGTTTATTCTCCCATAAATATATTACTGAAAAGACACAACCTCCAGTTTGCAACTGTGGACAAATGCTAAATGTTCAACATATATTTAAAGAATGCAGGCTTCTTCATGAGATGCGTGTTAAATATAAAATAAACATTAATGTACTTCTAATAGAACATAAATTTGAGAATATTAAAAAATACTTGAATGAAATTAATATCTATAAGAAAATTTAAATCTATAAAATAATTTGTACAAAAAAAAATAGAATTTAAGATTTAATGTAAAATTATTAGGCCTATATAACCTTATAGTGTTGGGGCCTTTAAACCTAAATAAATAAATAAATAAATAAATAAATAAATATTAAATTGTACAACTGAATATTGGCTTTCACAACCAAAAATATAATTTAATATGAAAACAGTCGTCGTAACCGCCAGAATTCGATTGGCAACAAATTCGGTGGCCACAACTGATACTGCTTTCTGGGTGTAATATGATTTATCAACAAATTTTGATGAAGTATAAACTTCAGTAGAATTTGGTTTTTTATTCAAAAAAATTTAAGAATTCGCTTATTTGATTTCTTAATTGCACAAACATAGAAAAATTGGTGAGAACTTGTCAGGAATATGCGTGATGTTTATATATTTTCTAATATCTGTTTTAATATCTTTTCTAAACTCTTTTTTCTTAAGCTTAAATTAGATATTGAAAGAGTCAGGAACAGTGACATTACTATCAAATTTTGTTTGTGAATTTCGCAAAAACTGTTCATACGAAATTTTTAATAATTTGTTATTGAATTTTTTTTTTTTTTTTTTGAAGTCATCTCTTGTTTTCTTAGGATTTTTTTTATTCTGGTCAGTGCCATATAAGGAAAATAAAAACCAACTGTATCCACAAAATGTCCCACTTCGGTAAAACACCTGCGTTTTTAAGGGTTTACTTACACTGAACACGTCTGACATTTTCTTTTTAGAGAGTCGTCAGATTCCTTTGAAAAAGCCCAAGATTATAAGACATGATTCTTTAAAAAAATCTCAGGATGCTTTGAATTGTCCAAAACAAACATATTGGAAACCAAATCAATCGACTTAACTTTATATTTCATCAAAAAGCAGCTCTTTGTGATCCTATTAATGAAGGAAATACACTTATTGTTCATTTAACAATTAATCGATTAGTCGTAAAATTTTTCGATTAATCGACCAGAATAACCGATAAATTTATTTTCTTCATTTTTCGATTATCCGGCAGGGTCGAATAATTGGAAACGAATACTCATACGTTATTGTTCCACTAAATGCCAAAGATGAATTTAATATAACTCATACGCCATGGGTAACATATTTCAAAATTACAACACTGCAGAACACTGATTACGAACCACCATTAATTCCATCACCAACGATTGTGATGTAATTCTTATATGCGATATGATAGAAATTCATATTGTTTTGAAAAGAAAAATTTCTAAAATTCAGATTTATTGTACTCAGCGTTAAATTATTTCAGAAAGCACAAATAATGATGCCATTAATACTGTGCCGTGGACACTGGGTTTTTATTTGGCAAAAGTCATCTAAAAGCCATACACCCAGAAAACAGTATCAGTTGCTTCCACCGAATTCTGACCATTACGCAACTGTCTTCATATAAAATTATATTTTTAGTTGTGATAGCCAATATGTAGTTTTCCAATTTAATATTTATTTACCACATAAATATTACTTTCCACAAAATTTTATTTAAAGAAAAATTTTATTTTCAGATTTTTCCGGTATCAAACCTGGACATCTAGATAAATAATTCACACACTTGCTAACTGCGCGACAACCACTTTTAACTTTCTTTGATTTATTTGCTATTTAAACACTTTAATATTTAATTTTAAATGAACAAATTTTAAATGTTTTCCTTTTCCGGGAGTTGAAAATATTAATTTGAGGTAAATAAAAAGTGGAAAATAATTAAAAATAATAAAAAAGAAACAAATGGCTGTAGCTCGTGCGGCGCCTTGAGTTATTAAAACACTAAAGGGCTTGGAAAAATAAAAGAAAGCATTGAAATTTATTTTTCCAGGAAAAAAATTAACAGCTTTGCGATCGCCAAACAAAAAAAAATTGACAACTTGTCAATTTTATTTTAGATAAAAAATGCTGCCATATCTGCTGACAAACTGATATTTGACGTTTTCACTTGTATGTCATTTTAGAAGGCAGTTCGTGTGCATAACTGACTGCAAATTTATATGACAACCCGTTTTCATACAATTGCCAACAATTTGGACAAATTAACATTAAAAATGACATAGTGAAAACCATGCATAAGTGTCAGTGTTGGTAATCAAAATTAATAATAAAAGAAACAAATCTCAGCTTACATAAAAATTGAAGCTTGTCGACGAGCGGCAGTAGACTGCTGAATAGCTGCGTAATTAAATTATTTATATTCTTAAATTTTAGTGGATATTCTTAGAGAATTAGTATTTGGGTTAATTATCTGTATTTGTATAGAGTGTGTTGTTGGTATCAGATTTTTTTTTAACAGTTTAGTGTCATGATTATAATGAGTGGAACTGGTAAAGGAAGTTGGGTTAGGATTTTGAAATATACGAAGAGATTGAGTATTTTGTAGAGAAAGAAGTGAACACTTTTATAGAGTTTAACAAGGTGACCAGCAACAAAGATTTTGCAACGTTCAGAAAATAATCGTATACAAGAAAATAGTTGAGAGAAAACAAAAATGAATTTAATGAATTTTATACGAATGGAATTAAGCTAATGAAACTCCAATACATGGAATGTATTATCCGTGGATATGACTATAGATTTTTAATGAATAATTAAAATATAAAACAAAATCCTTTAAAAAAAAATCTTGCAATAAATTAATAAAGATAACCGAGCCACCCTACTGGTATGTAGTTAAATGTCAATGTAGTAAATAATTAGATAATTAACACGATGCAATTTTGAATCTTGAGCTAAACGATTTTGAAGCACAACAAATTTTAAAGACAACACAGTTGATTGAATTTTAAGCAGAATGAAAGTTAAAGATGTTGTAGATTCCGAGGTTTCAAACTTTGGTAAATAAAACTGGGAACCAGATGAAGAAAAGTGTATATGGTTCTAGATTATAGCTTCTCAAAATATATTTTCCCTAGCACATCTTGTCCGGTTTTCCAGGGTTAGAAAATTAATGAAAATAACCACATCCTGGGAGATTTTGCAGCATTTTTCACGCAAAATCTGTTAAAACACATTTAATTTAAGTTGAGAAAAAAAATCACAAACAAATCTCACTCAATATTTCTTATCTCCCAGAATTACATAATAAATATTCTCAACCACAAATTCGATAAAATTTTTCCTTTTCTTGACGTTAAAAAGAATGTGTTTCTCCAAAATAATAAAGTTGTTAAAAAATAATATAATTCACAAATTTGAAATTTCTAGCTTTGCAATAAAATTTTAATAGTTTTTTTTTGTGACATTGTTTCAAAGGGAAAAGAAATCAGATCAAATTAATTTTCAACAAGTTGTTATACCCAAACAAAAATGTTAGTCGAAAATCGTCATCAAAATCTTTATGTATTTCTAAGCCGATCAAGCCATAGCCCTATCTCCGTTGAAATGGAAATCACAGCTCAAAGACACAAGCGGAGTTCCTCATTCTTAATCAGGGTGCTTGTTATGCTCGCAAATAAGTCGGTATGGAAAATGAGCAAAATAATTCTCGAGGAATAAAAGTTATGATTGTAAATATTAAGGTAACTTTAAATTTTCATACAAGTTTGTGTATTCTTTTCACTAAAATTTTTGCAGCGCCATTTGAAGAAAATAGACGCTGGAGATCAATAATATTTCATATTCACCTCAAAAATTGTTTACACCACAAAATTTTGGTAACACTACAAAAATGTTTTGACATTCAAAAACGTTTTTCACTGAAAACTTTCCCAGTATGTAAAATAACTCGTATCGAAAAATAGTCATTGATTGGGTAGAATTAAGTCGATAGCGTTTTAGACATAATACCGAGAATGATAGAGTTTTTATTAAAAAGCTGTAAGCTGATATAGAGTCGAAAACTTATGATTAATTGTGGCGACTTAAACTTAAACTTTGACGTATAAAAAAGAAGAAGAGGAAATAATATATTAATTTTTTTAAACACACAGAAAAAGTTATTAGAAACTAACCGAACGGACTCCATTTTTTAGACAGCTACCACCAATTCATAAAACTCCATTGTATTTAAATCTGAATTTATTTATATCACCGAGGTTATTTATATTCAAAAAAGTTTCTTTTTATACTTTAAGGTATGCTTTAAATAAAGTCGCAGCATTAGTTTTCAAAAGTACTCCTTTTATGAGTATGATGCACTAAACGGCAGATATTGCTGTCAATGGACCGAACAAAATCTTGAGATTGTGTCTTATTAAAATTCAGCAAAAAGTTTATAAATTTTTACTAAAAAACACCTTCTATAGGGTAAATGGGTACCTGGGTACCTATATACAAATTGTATGACAAATGTCATTTTTTGTCTTCTATTTTGCAAAGTGTCGACGGTTAATGATATAAAAGTAGAATTTTACTTTCATTATTCTCTTTTCATATATTTTTTAAGATCCTACACTTAAAAAAAATTTGTACCTAATGTCAGCAACATGCTTTCTGTCAGGATCCTTGCAGAAAAAGTTGTTCACATTAGCAAAGAAGTAGCTAAACTCTGCAAGTTTTTGGCTCAATTTAGCAAACAAGTTGCTGACATTACAAACTTTTTTTGGGTGAATGATAAATGTTTTCCCTTTTTCTTTTGTTCTACATATATAACATTTCAATATAGGATTCCCCTTTAAATATATTTTATAGAAGAAGAACTAGACGCCTTTTTTGGAATTTTAATTTTTTGTGGAGTACATAAATCTAATAAGGAGCATTCGTCAGAATTATGGATACCTATTCATCTACCTCTGATTCCAGCTGCAATGCCTTTTGATAGATTTAGAATGTTGTTGCGTTACATTCGATTTGACAACAATGCCACTCGTACATCACGTTCCGCAACTGATAAAGCTGCAGCCATTCGAGACATTTGGGTAGTGTTTAATGACAATTTACGTAGAAATTAAAAGCCAGGCGAATGTATAACAGTTGACGAGCAGCTATATGGATATCGTGGACGAACGCGCTTTACACAATATTATAAAAATATTTTGGGGTTGTGAAGCAAGTAATTCCTACCCCTTGCACGGTCAATTATATACAGGTAAACCAACAGAAACTGAGCGTCAAACAAATATAGGGGAAAGAACAGTCTTAGACCTTGTAAGCCCATATTAAAACTCCTGTAGAAATGTTACTACATCCTTACAACTGGCTCGAAAACTAAACTCGGGGAATTTGTCACTAGTTGGAACAGTAAGAAAGAACAAAAGATTTTTACCAGCAAATATGAAGTCACGTAAAGACAGGTTAGTTTAATTTTACACATAAAAACAAATATGTGCATGATACATTGATTTTACAAAAATATAATTAAATTGACAAGCAAATATTATTATTTCAGGCAAATAAATTCCACCAACTTTGCCTTCAGAAAAGCGGAAACTTTGTGCTTTTACGTTCCTAAAAAGAAAAAAGCAGTAGTCTTGTTATCTACTATGCACACAAAGCCTGTAACGGAATCCACTACAGATGCTAAACCAGAAATTTTAACCTATTACAACCAAAATAAAGGAGGTGTGGACAATATGTATAAGATTTTGAGAGAATATACTTCTAAACGAAGGACATGTCGATGGCCGTTAGCATTATTTTGGATTAATTTTATTTATATTAAATTTTTTTTTGTGTTTAACTTTGAAATAGTTTTTTTTTATGTAAAATAATTTTTTTCTATAAAAATAAATCCGTGAAAAAATTTTTTTATTGTAAAAAAATCTCTCTTTTATCAAACAAAGCTTTCTTTTATGTCAAGTCAAATAATATAAAACGTATATAGGTACCTGTCCACACACATAAGGGTTAATTTCGTTTTTCCTCTTAGGAGGCGCAGATACTGTCGACCAAATGATCGTTGACTACAATACTACATGGAAAACAAATTGATAGCCGAATGTTTAATTTGCAAAAATGATCCCCACAGACCGCATTTATATTGTTTTCTGTAATCAATGATTCTTGGGTACCTAGTGATGCAAATCGTAAGAGACCATAATTTCTACAACAATTGGCTAAGGAGCACATGATTAAACCAACCAACATACCCAAACAAGAATTCCTCAGCAGTGTTATTGGATGAGGTAAGAGCATCTTCACCTGCTAGAAGACGTGGAATTTGTGGTTACAGAGAATATAAATGCGTTTGTAAGTGTGTTATCTGCAGCAAATTTATTTATAAACTTAACCGAAAAATAATTTGTACATCCTGCATAATAATTGAATAAAAGTATTTAATGGACCAAAATGTTTCTTAACATAAAATTTGTAACTCTTTATTTTTCTCTCTTACATTTTATGTAAGACACTTGGCGTTTCAAGTCGATATATGATTCCGTTAAATAGTTAAAAAAATAAAAATAAAAATAAATAGACCAAAATGGTCCTAACCTAACAGCATGGTTAAAGAGGAGTATCCTTAGAAAAAAAGAATTATTTAAATTTTCTTCTAAATATATTCTAATATTTAAAACTACTTGTACTTGTAACGGACTTTTAAGTCTAGTCAGTTTTATGCATTGTTATTTAGTCTGTTACCAAACAGCAAAATATATACTACCGAATAATTTTCTTATACACGATCAACTATATAAATTTGGTTTTATTTCACGTGAAAAAATTGTTTTTCAAAAAAAATAGTTTTAGGTTAAAATTGTGTATTAAATAATTTTATATAAAAATTTAACATTCCAAAACATTATTTTTCTGATGGGTTTATTGTGATTGTATCTGATTTATAAAATATAAAAACAAAACTTTAACTTTCACAATTCAAACGCAGCATCAACCAGCTGTTCTTAAGCAAGAAATTACAGGACGAACTGTAAGCAACTTAGTAAGTGTGTGACTTCCTACGAAACACAACACGAAACAGATCAATGATGTAATGAAAAAGGAAACGAACTACGAGTTAAGAATAAAAGAGGTTAGGAAAGGTATCGCGGCCAGTTGCCTCATTTATCTGATTGAATGCTTGTGTAAAATTCTATCATAAATTTGTTTGATTGCGAAACGAAATCCTAGAGATTTCAGTTATTACTCTAAGATACCATAAAAAGCATAATATACAGCGCCGTTATTGCCATTTCAATAAAAAGACGGTCATGGCTAAATTAGTTTAGAATTGTTTTCGATATTTGTTCACAAATACGGGAATCATCATTTTTGCTTTCTCAAATAATTTAATGCTGCCTAATTTTTCTATTCAAAAATTAACATTTTTACCCAAAACTACATATCCCTTATCTGCTTATCCTCTATTACATATCTCAATTGTATCACAATCGGTGATGAGCCCATCAAACGTGCTTCGTTATCAGTGTTCTGGAGTGCTTCATTCAGTTTGAAAAATGTTACCTATGGCGTATGAGTTATATTAAATTCATCTTTGGCATTTTGGTGGAACAATGACGTATGAGTGATATTTTATTTATCTTTATCATTCGTCACAACGCAATATGGGGAATTCTTGGGGATTTGTTTGCGAACACACTAAATGACGAGATATCGAATCGAAATTTGGGAACGTTATTTGGCATGAAGTTTTGGATTTTTAGAAAAAATTGGCATGATCGAACATGAGAACGGCTGTATCTGCAATAAGATAAATAATAAGACAAATTTTTTGTTTTTCCTTTTTATGTCGCATACTTTGAAGACATCTGTTATACAGCCAAAAAGTCCCTGTAATATGCGCTGCATCCAGTAAAATGTCTTCAGTGTATACAGTAGATTAATAAAAAGTTTTTATGTGTAAAATTAAACTAACCTGTCTTTATGTGACTGCATATTTGCTGGTAAAAATCTTTGTTCTTACTTACTGTTCCAACTAGTGACAAATTCCACGAGTTTAGTTTTCGAGCCAGTTGTAATTATGTAAAAAAGTTATCTGTAGTAACATTTCTTCCGGAGTTTTTATATGGGCTTACAAGGTCTAAAACTGTTCTTTCCTCTATATTTGTTTGACGCTCGTTTTCTGTTGGTTTACCTGTATATAATTGATCGTGCAAGGGGTAGGAATTACTTGCTTCACAACCCCAAAATATTTTTATTCCGTACTTCTCAGGCTTAGACGGCATATATTGTGTAAAGCGCGTTCGTCCACGATATCCATATAGCTGCTCTTCCACTTTTATACATTCGCCTGGCTTTTAATTTCTACGTAAATTGTCATTAAACATTACCCAAATATCTCGAATGGCTGCAGCTTTATCAGTTGCGGCACTTGATGTACGAGTGGCATTGTTGTCAAATCGAATGAAACGCAACATCATTCTAAATCTATCAAAAGACATTGCAGCACGAATCAGAGGTAGATGAATAGGTTTCCATAATTCTGACCAATGTTCTTTATTATATTTATGTACTCCACAAAAAATTAAAATTCCAAAAAAGGCGTCTAGTTCTTCTTCTAAAAATGGTTGGAATATTTGGGGTTTTGGCCGGTCGACCACGTTGAGGTTGTGATCATCAATAATTGTTTTTCCTTTTCGGTTTGTTTCGCGTAAAATTATGTAACATATTTCGGTCAACAAAAAGCTTTTAAATATTTGGTGTGCTGTTAAAATATTGCTGCCAGGGGCTGCGCCGCTACGCTGACGTAATATATTTCGGTTTATTGGTTGCGATTCAAAACAAGGCGCAAGTTCCCAAAGAGTGCCATCTTTACCACACAGTTCATTGTTTGGCTCTTCTTCATCACTATCATCTGTATCATATGAACTCTCAGCAGCCTCAATGCATCCCACCTGCTCTGCATCTGAACCTTCCGATGCTGCGTCGTTAGCTGGTGGAATGTATTCGTCGATATCAGAAGGTGTAAATTCGTCGTCATCACTTTCACATTCGCACAACATCTCACGAATTTCGGTGGAAGAAAATCTTTTAGAACGTGTTCTTATATTTGGATCCATTTTGCGTAAATAACAAATGCACTTCTAAAAAACTCGGCACATTTACTTGGTGAAAATTTATTTCGAATAAAACTCTTAATGCAAAATCAATGTCAAAATGTCAATAAAAACTGCTACTATTACAAGTGACTTCGATGTGCGTATATCGCATGTGCAACAAAAGAAAAAGGGAAATCCCTAATATACAAGGTGGCGCAAAAGTAATCCTCCTATCAGAAAATGCTATAAATTTTGCGATTGGCCCCTAATGTCAGTTCTGTTTTGACATATTTGTAGTAAACACATGCGAAATACACGTTAATAAACAATGTTACGCTACACTGCTCCAGAACGCGGAATATTGGTGACTATTTATTTGAGCAATAATGTAGATGATTTTTCATCAAAAATAATCATTAGTGATGAGGCCCATTTCCATCTTAGCGGGTACGTAAATAAGCAAAATTTACGCTTTCGGGGCACTGAAAATTCGCGTGTAACCCACGAAGAGCCATTACACCCGCTCAAAGTCACTGTATGGTGTGCTGTTTTCGCTGGAGGAGTCATCGGACCTTTTTTCTTCGAAGACGTCGCGGGCCAAACGATTACTGTGAATGGTGAGCGCTGCAGAGCAATGATCAACGAGTTCTTTTTGCCGCAACTTGATAAATTGGGATTGGAAAACATGTGGTTCCAACAGGACCGTGCAACGCCACACACTGCACGTGCCACAATCGATATGCTAAAGGATGCATTTCCCGGGCGCCTAATCTCCCGTTTTGGCGATTTGCACTGACCAGCAAGATCGCCTGATTTGACCGCTCCAGACTTCTTTTTGTGGGGCTTTTTGAAGTCGTGGGTTTATGTCAACAAGCCTCAGACACTTGCAGCTTTTAAAAACAATATCCGTCAAGAATGTGAGGACCTATCGCCGGAAGTTTTGGCCAAAGTGATGGAAAATGCCATAAAAAGGGCTCAAATGACAATCAACTGTGGCGGCGGCCATTTAAATGACATCATATTCTCGACTTGATGTAAAAAAAATTAAAAGACCAAATAAAAATAATCCACAAGAAGAATCAAAGTTTTTCATTTTTTTTTTTTTTTTAATTACAGCCAAAAACATCGGAAGGTTATTTTTGCGCCACCCTGTACGTAGTGTTTTTCCATTTATTATAAAGGGAATCACGTAATAAGATTTTTATTTTTTTGCTGGAGATTTAAAAATATATTTAAAGGGGAATCCTATATTGAAATGTTATATATGTAGAACAAAAGAAAAAGGGAAATCATTTATCATTCACCAAAAAGAAGTTTGTCAGCAACTTGTTTCCTAAATTCAGCAAAAAACTTGCGAAGTTTAGCTACTTCTTTGCTAATGTGAGCAACTTTTTCTGCAATGATCCCGACAGCAAGCAAGTTGCTGACATTAGGTACAATTTTTTTTAAGTGTAGGATCTTAAAAAATATATGAAAAGGGAAAATAAAAGTAAAATTCTAATTTTATATCATTAACCGTCGACACTTTGCAAAATAGAAGACAAAGAATAACATTTCTCATACACTTTGTATGTAGGTACCCGGGTACCCATTCACCCTATAGAAGGTGTTTTTTTTGCACACACATAAGGGTTAAAAATTGTATAGTAAAAACTTCTTGTTTTTTAGTAAAAATTTACAAACTTTTTGCTGAATTTTAATTAGACACAATCTCAAGATTTTGTTCGGTCCATTGACAGCAATATCTGCCGTTTAGTGCATCATACTCATAAAAGGAGTACTTTTGAAAACTAATGCTGCGACTTTATTTAAAGCATACCTTAAAGTATAAAAAGAAACTTTTTTGAATATAAATAACCTCGGTGATATAAATAAATTCAGATTTAAATACAATGGAGTTTTATGAATTGGTGGTAGCTGTCTAAAAAATGGAGTCCGTTCGGTTAGTATCTAATAACTTTTTCTGTGTGTTTAAAAAAATTAAAATATTATTTCCTCTTCTTCAAAGTTTAAGTTTAAGTCACCACAATTAATCAAAAGTTTTCGACTCTATATCAGCTTGCAGCTTTTAAATAAAAACTCTATCATTCTCGGTATTATGTCTAAAACGCTATGACTTAATTCTACCCAATCTGTGACTATTTTTCGATATGAATTAGAGTTATTTTGCATGCTGGGAAAGTTTTCAGTGAAAAACGTTTTTGAATGTGAAAACGTTTGTGAAAACATTACCAAAATTTTGTGGTGTAAACAATTTTTGAGGTGAATATGAAATATTATTGATCTCCAGCGTCTATTTTCTTCAAATGGCGCTACAAGAATTTTAGTAAAAAGAATACACAAACTTGTATGAAAATTTAAAGTTACCTTAATATTTACAATCATAACTTTTATTCCTCGAGAATTATTTTGCTCATTTTCCATACCGACTTATTTGCGAGCATAACAAGCACCCTGATTAAGAATGGGGAACTCCGCTTGTGTCTTTGAGCTGTGATTTCCATTTCAACGGAGATAGGGCTATGGCTTGATCGGCTTAGAAATACATAAGGATTTTGATGATGATTTTCGACTAACATTTTTGTTTGGGTATAACAACTTGTTGAAAATTAATTTGATCTGATTTCTTTTCCCTTTGAAACAATGTCACAAAAAAAAACTATTAAAATTTTATTGCAAAGCTAGAAATTTCAAATTTGTGAATTATATTATTTTTTAACAACTTTATTATTTTGGAGAAACACATTCTTTTTAACGTCAAGAAAAGGAAAAATTTTATCGAATTTGTGGTTGAGAATATTTATTATGTAATTCTGGGAGATAAGAAATATTGAGTGAGATTTGTTTGTGATTTTTTTTCTCAACTTAAATTAAATGTGTTTTAACAGATTTTGCGTGAAAAATGCTGCAAAATCTCCCAGGATGTGGTTATTTTCATTAATTTTCTAACCCTGGAAAACCGGACAAGATGTGCTAGAGAAAATATATTTTGAGAAGCTATTATCTAGAACCATATACACTTTTCTTCATCTTGTTCCCAGTTTTATTTACCAAAGTTTGAAACCTCGGAATCTACAACATCTTTAACTTTCATTCTGCTTAAAATTCAATCAACTGTGTTGTCTTTAAAATATGTTGTGCTTCAAAATCGTTTAGCTCAAAATTCAAAATTGCATAGTGTTAAGTATCTAATTATTTACTACATTGACATTTAACTACAACCCAGTAGGGTGGCTCGGTTATCTTTATTAATTTATTGCAAGATTTTTTTTTAAAGGATTTTGTTTTATATTTTAATTATTCATTAACAATCTATAGTCATATCCACGGATAATACATTCCGTGTATTGGAGTTTCATTAGCTTAATTCCATTCGTATATAATTCATTAAACTCATTTTTGTTTTCCCTCAACAATTTTCTTGTATAAGATTATTTTCTGAACGTTATTGAACGATAATTAACCCAAACACTAATTCTCTTAGAATATCTAATAAAATTTAAGAACAAATAATCTGATTACGCAGCTATTTAGCAGTCTACTGGCACTCGTCAACAAGCTTCAATTTTTATGTAAGTTGCAATTTGTTTCTTTTATTGTTAATTTTGATTACCAACACTGGCACTTAATACCAATTTTATTGGAGTATCCATCAGATAATCACTTCATAAAAAACACATTTTTTTTAAAATGGCATAAAGGTGGCCAAATTAGTTTAAATTAACCATTTGATGGCGTTTCCAATAGGGATATACATAATATGTATATGAAACTATCAATTGTTTTCTTATTAATTCAATTCATGTTTTTTTATTAACTTATTGTAAATAAACTTTGGATTTTTATTACGACATTATTACTTTTATGGACAAAAAGTGAAGTACAATTGGGCTGACTAGAATATACCCTAGAGTCGGCAAGGTAGCCCTGAGCACGGCCGGCTTTATAGGTAGCACCGCCCCAGAGGAGGTAGACTAAGGATGGAAGGTTCGTTACAGGATCATGAATCATAATAATGAATATTTTTTTTTTCTTCACTCAAAGGAAGGATTGGTTGCACTTTGATCAAAAATTTATTATGTTATTATTATAAGGATGTTATTTATAAGGACGTTATTTTATTTTCAATAACATATAATCCATAAATAAAGCCTAAATATTGTATTGGGAATTTCGTACAATTGAAGCAACCATTTATTTAGTAAATGTATTAGAAAATGAGTACAATCTATCAAATTTATTAAAAAAAAATTCGATATTCGAAAGTGGTAACTACAAATATGGTTATCCTGATCATATATAGCATTAAATTAGGGTTTCAGTTGAACCAACCGGATTGTGGATTGTTTTGATTATAGAAGCCACTAATGATTGTTATTGATTAACCAATTTTATACTATATTTTTTTTTAATTAAATAAATTCAAAACTAGCCATCAATGTTTATAAGAGTTTATGGTGTAATGGGTAGAGAGGTAGCCTAGCACAACGAATTTCCGATTTCAACACCCGGAAAAGGAAAACATTTTAAATTTGTTTATTTAAAATTAAATATTAAAGTGTTTAAATAGCAAATAAATCAAAGAAAGTTAAAAGTAGTTGTCGCGCAGTTAGCAAGTGTGTGAATTATGAATGAAGATGTCCAGGTTTGATACCGGAAAAATTTGAAAATAAAATTTTTCTTTAAATAAAATTTTGTGGAAAGTAATATTTATGTGGAAAATAAATATTAAATTGGAAAAATACATAATGACTATCACAACTAAAAATATAATTTAATATGAAGACAGTTGCGTAATAGCCCGAATTCTGTGGAAGCAACTGACACTGTTTTCTGGGTGCATGGCTTTCAAACAAATTTTGCCGAATAAAAACCCTGTGTCCAAGGCACAGTATTAATGGCATCATTATTTGTGCTTTCTCAAATAATTTAACGCTGAGTACAAATAAATCTGAAGTTTAGAAATTTTTCTTTTCAAAACAATATGGTTTTACCCAAAAATAAGTATCTCTTTGTTTCGTATCCTCTATCGCATTTACGAATTACATCACAATCGTTGATGATAGCATTAACGGTGCATCGTTGTGTGCAGTGATTCAGTTTTGAAATATGTTAACCATGGCGTATGAGTTATATTATATTCATCTTTGGCATTTAGTGGAACAATAACGTATGAGTAGTGTTTCCAATTTTTCGACCCTGCCGGTTAATCAAAAAATGAAGAAAATTAATTTATCGGTTATTCTGGTCGATTAATCGAAAAAATTTGCGACTAATTGATTAATCGTTTAAGAACAATAAATATATTTCCTTCATTAATAAGACCACAAAGAGCTGCTTTTTGATGAAATATTAAGTCAAGTCGACTGCATTGGTTTCCAATGTGTTTCGTTAGGACAATTTAAAACATCCTAAGATTTTTTAAAGAATCATGCCTCATAATCTTGGGTTTTTTTTCAAAGGAATCTGAAGAATCTTTAAAAAGAAAATGTCAGACGTGTAAAGTGGAAGTAAACCCTTAAAAACGCAAAGTAGATAAAGTTGGTATTAATTTTCTTTATATGATACTGTCCAGTGAAAAATGCGTAAATAAACAAGAGCGGCCTTCAAAAAAAATTATTAAAAATATCGTATGAATAGTTTTTCCGAAATTCACAAACAAAATTTTATAGTACTGCCATTGTTGCCTGACTCTATCACTACCTGGTTTAAGCGAAAGAGTCAAGAGGTTATCTATTAGAAAAGATATAAAAATCACACATATTATTGACAAGTCCATACCGATTTTTTTGTGTTTGTGCAATTAAGAAATCAAATAAGCGAATTCTTAAATTTGTTTATAAACCATATTATACGCAGAAAGCAGTTTCAGTTGTGGCCACTGAATTTGTTGCCAATCGAATTCTGGCGGTTACGACAACTGTTTTTATATTAAATTGTATTATTGGTTGTCAAAGCCAATATTCAGTTGTACAATTTAATATTTATATTCCACAGAAATGCTATTACGTTCCACAAAATTTTATTTAAAAAAAATATATTTTTGGATTTTTCCGGTATCGAACCTGGGCAATCAGATTCATAGTTCACACTCTTGCCTACTGCACCACAACCAACTTTAATTTTCTTTGATATATCTGCCATTTGAACTTTTGAATAATTTATTTTAATTAAAAAACTAATTTTTTAAATGTTTGCTTTTCCAGGATTTGAACTCGGAAGTTTGGGATACTGAGCTACCTCTCTACCCACCATACCCCAAATTCTTATAAATTTTGATGCTTAGTTTTGAATTTATTTGTATAAAATTTATTTATCAATACCAATCTTTAGTGACGTCTATTGTAAATACAATCCACAATTCGGTTGCTTCTACTGAAACCCTAATTAAATGACATATTTGATCATAATAATCGTACTTGTAGTTACCACTTTTGAATATCGACAATTCTTTAATAAATTTAATAGATTTTACCGAATTTCTAATATATTCACTTAATAAATGGTTCCTTTCACCGTACACAAATACTAAACGAATTTTATTTCTAAAGATGATTGGAAATGCCAATAATTGAATAATAGGATTGATTTTTAGTTTCCCAATACAACATTTTTGCTTTATTTATTGATTTTAGGTTATTCCAAATAAAATTAAATCCTCACACAAAAAAGTTAATGGTTTTGATCGAATTGCAACCAATCTTTTCTCTGGGTGTAGAAACAAAATTCCATTTTATTATTTAGTTTTTATAATTTTTTTCCTAGGATTTTAATTGAGACTGTTTTTTAGAAAATCCAGTTTTTGAATTTAAAGCAATTTTTTATTGTTATATTATAACATAAGTAAAGTCATAGTGCTTGCTAGGAATATACGTAGTCACGTGTTTCATTGCTGAGAAGAAAACTATATATTTTAATAGGTTTTTTTTTCTTACAGCTCTGTTAAGAGGCTCTAGTCTTTTTAAAACTTCGTGATTTGATGAGATCTTTTGTCAGCTTGATGTACAAGTATACGGAAGTCGAAAGCTCATTTTAAATTTTTCGTACATGTAAATATATTTTCATATTATTTAAAATTTATTTTTTAAAGGAATTGAAAGAAAAATAAAAATTTTCTATCATTATTCCTAAAGTCTATATAATATTTGCTTTGATTCAGTCCATTTGAAAATAATTTGATTGCAGTTTAGTTGTTGGTTTTTCCACGATTTAAGAAAATTAGGAAGTTTTAAGAAAAATAAGAGAAAAATAAAAGAAAAATTCATATTAAAAATCTAACCGCTTAATAGACCTACATTAATCGATTATTCGTACCGAATAGTTATTTGAGTTTTAAATTTGTTTCGATATTAACCGAAATAGAGGCGTTTAATCGAGGAATCGGTTAATCGATTATCCGAATTGGAAACACTAGTTGTCAGTGTTCTGCAGTGCTTCGGTTTTAAAATATGTTACCTATGGCGTATGAGTTATATTAAATTTATCTGTGGTATTTTAATGGGACAATGACGTATGAGTAATATTTAATTTATCTTTTTCATTTGCCTCATTGCAATATGAAGAATTTTTGGGATTTTCCTTCCCAAAACCCTAAATGACGAGATATCTACTCGCAATTTGGAAAGGTTATTTGGTATGAAGCTTTTAGGCTCTGTATGAAGAATTGGTAAGATCGAACATGATAACAGCTACTTTTTATGAAATTGAAAACAAACATATCTTTTACACAGTGAAAACAGATTCGCCGAATTATTAAGTAATCGTATCCAAGTATATTCCTGATACAATTGAAAAATATAGTTTCAATTGATTTTTTGCTGTGCTAAAAGAATGTCGGTTACGACAAACAAATATATCGGGGGCTCCAACTAAACCATACGATTGGCAAGAAATCCGGTTGTCACAATAAATCTATTTTCTCTGTTTATTTATAAACTCGTTCATGCATATATTGTTTTTGTCCTCCGTTTTGTATAACTTCTTTTGTGTCCAATAGTTGGAGCTGGTTGAAGGTATTCCCAAAATTTGTATTTATGGTCCGGATATTTACGAAAATGTGTATACATGGTCTTATTTGGCTCATATTAAGAATATGTTTTTACAAAAACCTGTGCTTTATTCAAAGAGTTACAGTCTTATTGACCCGCCCCCATATATGAATCCATATATGTAGATTTTTTGCTGGGAAGCTTAATTTAAAAGTATTATATAATTTTCATCTGTCAAAATTAAATTATTAAATAATGTTTTCATGCATTAAAAAAAAGGAAAGCTAATGTTAAAAAATATTATATAGAAATGGCAACATGCATTAAAAACTGCGTCCTCGAGACAGCAACCATTTTAAACAATTTTCCGCTGAACAATCTGGGGACAATGGCAAAAAAAATTAATTCCTGCAGCCGAGTTTACACCAAAGAGTATAGACCGTGTTATTTCTCTGCATATTGCGAAGGATTATGTCGATGATATGTATAAAGGATCTGTTCCAACTCTATTTGGTTTGAAAAAAATTTTAAATTTTATATTCTTGGTTTGAAAATATTTCTGTTTCATTAAATTTTTTTAATTGATTAATTTTTATTTGAAATGTAATTTAAAAACATTACCACACTCACAATATATTTTCCGTAACCGAGTGTAGTTTATTTAAAAAGTAATACGTAAAGTTTGTATTTAAATGAAGAATCAATTGAAATTTTTAGAAATATATTTTTTTCACTATTTGAATCAGTCATTCAAAAAACAAACTATAGAAATTAACAATCATTCAGTAGGAGTTGATATTTTCAGTTAAATGTAAAATTTTATGTTCTCTGCTTCAAAAAATAAAAATTTATATATTCCTTTTTGTTTCTTTATCAAAATAGTTTCTATATATACAAAATTATTTCAATAAAAATTACAAGAAATTATTCAAGTATACATACACACAAAGCCAATAAATATATATACACCTGTGTCGCTAACTGCGACGGTCGTTTGTGAGGAGCGAATTTAACAGCACCCAAAGAAAATAACAACGTTAATTTGTGTGTTAATTTAAAGCACGGGTCGGTGCGTATGTTTATTTCTAAATTTAAAAATAAAAAAATTACAATAATATTTAAAATAATTACATCACCTACTTACCGCAGTGTTTTTCCTCACAAACTAAATTAAATAACAATACGAAAGGGAAAAGAACCAAAATATTATAATGTATAACACATAAAAACTAACAGCCCTTTCATAACAAATAAAAAAACTTGACGAATATAAAAACCACTGCAGTAAGATCAACATTAAAGAAGAATATGCAAATATACTAAATATGACAATAACAAAAACAAAACGTTACTTTAAATTGTACATTAGGGATGATTGCAAATTATCATATTAACAAAATACAAAAAATTTAATATAAATTGACAAACATTCTAAATTATTTAAATTAATAAATTTGTTATAAGCCATTGAGCGACAACCTGCATGTGTTATGGGTTTTTTTCTAATTACATAAAAATAAAAAAAAACTTTCAATTTGAAAAACAAACCACAAAAGTAGTTTTTTCTAACTTTTTGTCAGTAAAAATTTGATGCTTATTTTTAAGGACTTTCTATTGTTTTCACTTTTGTCGATTATTAAACAATGATTGAAAATAAACAACAAAATGAGTTAAATATTAAGGAAAAGCAGTAGTCCTCTTTTTGATTGTATTTTCGATTAATTTAATATGTATTTTAAGTTGTTTTTAACGAAATAATATTGTTAGTGTAGCAATCAATGAAATCTATCAACTAAAATCATTACTTTTAATTATTTTAAAAGATGGTAAAGAAAATAATTTCTTTAAAATTGATATCAATGAAATGCTAGTGAAATCATCAAATAATTAATCGATTGGGAAACATCTTACATACTTTAAAAGTAGGGTTGGGAAAGTATAAAAACTACGCGAATCCTGTTTGAATTTAAAATGATAATTAATTCTTCTTTAGCTTACTGCATCCTTCTTCTACACTTCAGCTTAGCGGCTCTTTCCATCCAAAACTTATTCCATATTTATGCGACTCATATAACGTTTAATTGAAACACAATGGAGTAAAATTTTAATTTTTTTTTTTTATTCATCAAAAAGTTAGATCTTACAAACTAATATATATTAATGTTTGATAAAGTTCTTACATCTAATTTTGACAATTGAAGAGAAATCAAAAATACAGTCATAAGTAAAGAAATAATATATTAACTAAGAAAATAAAAATTTGTTTTCCTTTTCTCAAAATAAAAATTATTTATTTTATTTCTGTTAGAAAAAATTTGGAAATCAAAAAATTCTTAATAAATTATTAAATATTTACATTTTTGTTTTATAAATTCATTAAATTAAGTATTAATATTTCATTTTATCGCATATATATTTTTTGTAATTTCTTCAATTATTATATAAGTTTATATTTGCAACTTGATCGTGCTTTGTTTTTTATATTTATACTAGAAATATGTACATTTTGTAATTCACTAAATTTAAATTCTTCTTATGCCTTAAAACCTTATAACTATATATATATATGTATACACTCATAATATTATGTAGTTTACTGTGTGTAGTTTAACAAAAAATGTTTTCAGTTTAGTTAAAAATAAAGGTACATATATTTATTTTTTAAAGAACTATTTATTTTACCTCTTTATGCATTGTTTCAAAATAAATAACTGTCAATAACCGATATTTTCAGTTTCATTTATTTTTTTTTAATTTGTCTGATATTTAGTAAAATTTGATCCACAAAACGGAAATTTGTAGTTTATACAGTTATTACAAATTTAAATTATAGCTGTTGTTTGATTCAAGAAAAATATTCAAAAAGTTCCAATTTGGATTTGATTACACAAAATCTATTTACAGACTGTGTGAGAATATATTTATAGGTCAGAAACATAAACAAAAATACAAAAAACAGAAACAATTTCAGTTGCTTTTTACGGTGTAGCTAGATAAAGTTTTAACATTTATTTTTAACTGATTAATCATTTGGTTTTTACTTATGTGTCAATTGCTTAAATACATTTAAAAATGACTATCAAAACCACTCGATCTAAATTTAAAGTAAGTATACCAGTTTTTAAATAAAATATTATTTCTTTCAAATTGTATTTTCTCTTAACTTACGAGTACAAACTATTCAAAGTTATTTTCTTAACCTTCATAAGGACTTCGGGTCAAATTTGACCCATTTTAGGAGAAAAGTTGATTTTTTTCCACGAATAAGTGATTTTCATTTTTGATATTTTATGACTTTTATTTAATTTTAAAACTAAATAGAAATTTAAAGTTTTTGAATGAATATGTTTAAAAATATTTCAGTTACAAGTTTTTTTACACACAAGGTCTTCGGGTCAAATTTGACCCGGAGTAAAGAAGTTAGTTTTTGTGATGCTTCATTGATCGTAAATCGATTTTTGAGATAAATTTGACATCAGTAAATTCTAAATAAAAGTTTATAGCTACATATCTGTCGCTTTTCATTTCATCACACAGACCTTTCTTTATTCTTTGATGTCAATACATTTGTTTGAAAAAGGGGAATACCCGTGCTTTTGGTTTGTATGTAAAAAACAGTGCTATCAAATTACTTTTTTTTGCCTACGCAACACTGCTACAGTCGTAGAGTAAACAAAGAACGAATAAGACGTGTCTAAAAAGGGGAATACCCGTTCTTTTGGTTTTTATGTAAAAAGACAGTGCTATCAAATTACTTTTTTTTGTTTACCGCAACATTGCTACAGTCGTTGAGTAAACAAAGAACGAATAAGACGTGTCTAAGTTTGAAATTAGTGCTAAATATTTTTTTTATCGAAAAATGAGGGATAGTGAAATAGAAATCATGATGAATGAATTATCAGACGGTGATGAACCTTGTTCAGAAAATGAGGATCATGTAGAATATGCTGAACCATCTGATAGTTCTTCTGAAAGTGATGGTGAAGTTGCGGCTGCTCCGACAATGACATCAAAAAATGGTCAAATAAGATACTACAAAGAACCATGTACAAGTGCATATGGAAGAGCTTCGAGGGAGAATGTTATCAGCATGATGCCAGGTTTGACACGTTATTCGTGTTCAAGAATTACAGAGGAAGAGATATCTAGCTTTCAATTATTTTTTCCACCTCCCGTAATGAACACTATTATGAAATATACCAATATTGAGGGCAAACGTGTCTTTGGTAATGATTGGAGTGACGTTGACGATGACGAAATGTTCGCATTTATTGGATTACTTTTATTAGCTGGAGTGTTTCGATCAAATAATGAAAGTACAGAAAGTTTATGGGATTCTGAGAAAGGTAGACCGATATTTGGAGCAGTCATGTCAATAAAAACATTCAAAAAATTATCGAGAGTAATAAGATTTGATAATAGAGACACACGAAGCGAACGACGATTACTAGACAAATTTGCACCGATTCGTGAATTGTGGAATCAATGGGTTGATATATTGCCTCGACTTTATAATCCTTCTCAAGATGTAACTATAGATGAACAGCTGGTAGCATTCAGAGGAAGATGTCCATTTCGGCAATACATACCATCCAAACCAGCTAAATATGGTATAAAATTTTGGGTTCTTTGTGATTCTGTTACAAGTTATGCCTGGAATATTCAACCTTATACAGGCAAAGAAATAGGAGGCATGCCTGAAAAAAACCAAGGTATGCGTGTGGTTCTCGATTTGACAGCTGGTCTAAAAGGTCATAACGTAACGACAGATAATTTTTTCACATCATATCAACTTGGGCAGAAACTACTAGAAAAACAAATGACCTTAGTAGGAACTGTACGTAAAAACAAGCCGGAATTACCACCACAAATATTGGCAACGAAAGGCAGACCAATAAATTCTTCATTTTTCTGTTTTACCAAAGACACCACCCTCTTGTCTTATATCCCTAAAAAAAACAAGTCAGTGAATCTTCTCAGTACTTTGCATCATACCTCAGAAGTTAGTAATCGCGCAGACAAAAAGCCACAAATAATATTAGATTACAACAAATGCAAAGGTGGTGTAGATACATTGGATAAAGTTGTGTCTTGTTATACTAGCAAAAGGAAGACAAATCGATGGCCTCAAGTGGTATTTAGTAATATATTAGATATATCAGCGTACAATGCTTTTATTTTATTTACATCCGCTAATGACGGCTGGAATGAAGGCTGCTTAGCTAAACGACGATACTTTTTAGAGAATTTAGGTATGCAGCTTACTACTCCTTATATAAAAAAACGAAAAACATTACCAAGAGCACCATTTTCACGAGAAATTGCAAAGAAAATACGCGATTTGACTCAACGAGATCAAGAACCACCTACTTCAACCCAATCCGAAGAAAGAAATAGTGGACCAATCGAAAAGGCAACCAAGAGAAGTCGATGTCAATTATGTCCCAAAACTGATAACAAAACACCATTAGTCTGTCTTACTTGTAAAAAATTTGTATGTAAGCAGCATTCTAAAACGATTATTTTATGTACCCAATGCAATGATAAGTAACGCAGTAATAAATTTTTCTATTATAATAAAATTGAATTTAATTATCTCATGTACATAACCCTTGCAATAATTTTGTAAAATTGATATAAATTTTAAATAAATGCCTATAAAAAGTACAATTTTTACTGGATATTGTAGAAAATTACTTTTAAGCTCTATTAATTCACTTTAGTAACGCAAATTATTGTCCAAATAAGAAATTTACTACTTGGGTCAAATTTGACCCGAAGACCGTTAACGTCAGTAACTTTGAGGACCTTATGAAGGTTAATACGTAATAACTAATAAACATAATCTTTATACATAAAACAATCTATGTATGTGGAAAATGGATTTATAAAGCTAACAAATTATAAAAATATTTTTAATTCTAAACATGATTTTTATTTAATGTTAAGTGTGCTACGCGGCCATATGTGTAGCCTTTGAAAAATACCTAAAATATTTTATAATGCAAAGTATATATCAAATTAAAAGCAGTGACCTGATCAACATTACAATACATTGTTTTGATTTATAATCTAATACATAAAAATAAAAACTCCAATTTTATTATTTTTATATCCAAACAAAATATTATATTCTAACAATCGTATGTATAGAAATTTTGTTTTACTTTATAACACAAATTAACATGCAAAACAACAGCAAATTTTCTTTTTCACCTAAATGTCTATGCATACGGCTGTAATTGCGTATTCTAAGTATATAATAATTTATTTTAAAATTTTATTTTCAAGATTGAACATTCTGCCGGTCTTTAAAGATCGTAGTCTTTGAAAAAAATAAATTAACTAAATTTACCCTAACCCAAAGGAGGAAAAGCCACAGGCAAGTAGGCAAGTATCGGTGTGACATCTTATAAGTGTTTCGTAGTATACAAATAATGGATATAAATATGATAATTATAACGATCCATGTTGACACGAATATTCCGTAATGAGAAGGTGATGAACATTCAAGGTTAGTTGGGAGGCCCAAAATGTTTTTGCCTTTTGAAATGTTCGGAAGTTGATGTGGTTCTTTGTCTCCCTTTAACTTGATGTGTGCTAAAAATGGAATATAGTTTGATTACTTTAAAATTGAGAATGCCCATAAATTAATTTCATCTGTTTCATTTTGTAGAGTCGGAAGCCAATTAGGATGATATTTCGCTTATTTTTGTTTCATTCTGCTTAAGTTGATGTTTGTTCGTACATTGAGAACATGCATGTGTTTGCAAAATGAATTTATCTCGAATAGTTGTGAAACTTATGCATTTCTATTTCACAACGTTCTGGTATCTTCCTTCGTTTGAACAATAATTTCAATTTGCAATTTTTGGTTTTTCTTGTGCTAAAGAATGAATGAACTTTATAACATAGTAAGATATTTGTCATTTTGTGGCAATGGTCGAAGCTGTTTTCATTTTGAATGTAGTACATCGTTTTCCTTGCCTCTATCAGAAGGTTACTACTGCTGGGGTGAATGGTATTTGGAAACCCACAATTAGTAGTTGGATACGTTTATGCAGCATATTCCTCTTGTAATTCGTTATTGATTAATGGGAAGAGAATATTAAACAACACAATATCAGCTTTTGTTGGAGTGGAAACTTGTGCTACTTTGGCGACTTCCACTGGTTCATCAATAAGCAGCATCAGGTTTGTTTTAATGCTACATATAATAATTTACATTTCCAGCTTTAATTTGTCAGCTCTTCAGTAACAAAAAAATCCAATTATGCCCTTTATTAGTTACTTATAAGATTCAAAATAAAATGTTTGCGACTGATACAATGAATGCTTCTTTATCAATAACTTCATTAACTGCACCTTTTAAAACAACAATTGAAGCTCTCCGTGTGCTTAAGATTTTGAAGACCTTCTTGTTTTGATATATCTTGGAGTTGTTGTTGATTTTGACATCCATCAGTCCAAATAGAGAGTTGTAGATGCCTCAAATGAAAAGTAACAGTGAACTTTTTTTTCGGATGTTTGATGCCGACAAGATTATTATTTTTTGTCTGTTGATTACTCTTTTCTACGTTTTTTTAAATTCTGTACAAAAAATGACTCTTGTAATTCAGGCTTCTTTCGCTTTATCTTTGTTAAAACTAACATGGCTTCATCTAGTCTTCTCGTGTCTGTTGTGTATTCAGAAATGTTGATGTGCCTCAATATATTTCTTGAAGTTTTTGTTAAGCCTACCACCGCTGCTTGCTCCAAGAATATTCATGCCACATTTTGGTAAATACTTATATCAAAATTTTACCTAACCGAACTTATAATTAATAATGATGATAACAATATTGAAAGCATATATATATTTTTTTTTAATTTTTTGCCATTACTACTTTTTTGGTGGTTTTTATTTATTTTTGATCATTTCACTTTTCATTATTTAAAGTTGGAATGTCCATACTTTGTGTTAATTTTTGTAGAATCGAAGTCACTGAATGGTTTGTACAATACTTTTTTATTTTCTTCGGTGGGAAAAGGACAAACATTGTAGATTGACCTTTTGGTGTCCCCACTGCTGGTCCTTACGTCCACCATTCTACATAAACTATCCGAACCCATTATGGTTTGTATGGAACGATGAAGCGTATAGCAAAAACGTAAGCTATAGGTGATTCTGACTGAGAAATTTTGCTCAAGAGACCATAGCTCTAAGTCGGATTTTGAGCCCCCCAAAATTTCAAAATATATATTTTTCCATATATACATAGAATAATTAATTAAATTCGTCATAAAATCGGATAGAATTATAGTAGATTTCTCAATCTGGGCTTGTTTGAAAGGTATTTTTATCACTTTTCACGATCTGTATTGATACCTGGCAGCATTGTTCAATTGAACAACTTTGTAACATTGAATAATAACGTTACAAAATAATGACGTTTACCAACACTAAACGTTGCCAAGCTTGCTTTTTCCTTCTTCCTTAATCGTTCATCGTGCAATGCGCACGCATACTTAAATAAAAACTCAGTTATCACAATACCAATATTTTTCTTTTATTTTTAAATTTAGTGTGACACAATCAACGAGTGCAGTGATAATATCAAAGTTATTATGGATAATCAAGAACCATCAACATCGTCTGCGGTGTATTCGCAAATGGAAGCAACAACATCAACAAGTTTTGACTCTAGATTGACTAACATGCCTCATCAAGATATTGTCGTTTTTGGTTTATCAAGTGATTTAAATGATCTTAGTTTGCCTACATACTAAATGCGACATTTTAAAATATTATTTTTTTTTTTAAGTGATCGTGCTAAATTTGAAAACAAAATGTTCTCGTATAAAACTTTTACTCCTCACGTAACTGATAAATTTATTCAAATTTGGTGTAAATTAAATATTTTGGTTTGCTTGATAAATACCAGAAACATTGGACAACATAGAAACAAAAGAGATAAATTTAAAGCATTTGTTGATTCAATAAACGAATTATTTTATATTAGCAAATGTAATTGCAAATTAAAAACAACAGAATGCTTATGTGGATTGATTCCAGAACATCTTAAAGAATTTATGATGGACCAGTATAATGATAGAAAATTTACAATACCTGAATATACGAAAGACGTTGAAGAAGTATGTAGCTACAACAATAGCAACACTTACAACTGGTACCGATGATCCAAGTTACGAACCACCTGAATTACACATGGATGAAGATGAAAATGAAGCAACAACAGAAGTTCCAGAAGCAACTGTTCAAATGAGACGAGTTCATTATACTCAAAGATACGATGCCTTAACTTTTGCTATGATGTGTGATAGATTCGGTGTTTCAGATAGAGTCGCTTCATGTTTAGCAACAGCTTTATTCGAAGATATAAATTTTAGAGATGTTCATGGTAATCTTGATATTATGGATAAATCAAAAGTGGCTAGAGAAAAAGTTAAATCTAAAGATGCAGTGCTTCGTACATGACATACAAATTCTTCCATAACTGCATTCTCTTTCGATGGTAGAAAAGATGACTCATTAACTACAGAGAAAATTAATAACGAATTTCATACCACTATGCTAAAAGAACCGCATTTAGTTGTTCTGAAAGAGCCCTATAATGAGTTACTTGGATATATAAATTTGAGTAGTCAAAAAGATGCAAAAACCAAACACAGAAAACTGAATGTATTTTTCAACAATAAAACATGAACAGTTGATCAATTAATTGGCATATGCAGTGATGGTGAGCCAGCAAATACTGGAACAGAAAATGTTGTTTTACGGTTATTTGAAAAACAGTTAAATAGACCAATTCACTGGTTTATATGTCTGCTTAATTTCAATGAACTGCCATTTGTAATGGAGTAAACAAAAAGAGAAGAAAAAATTGTATAAGGTTTACCCTAACATTAAGTTTGCCACAATAAAAGGACAGTTAAGTGAAGAAAATGAAACAAAAAAGAGAGAGTTAGTAGTCATTAGAAAAAGAAAAAAAAAAAAACTACACAAATAACTTATGCATAGAAACAATATATTTTTAGTCAGTCTATATTTCTTTTGGTTTGCTTGTTGATTGTTAGTATAACTAAGAAGGGCGTTAGTTAGTTTATTGTGCTCTCGTTTGATCATCGGTTGTTAGAGTAACAATGATTTTCTTTTGTGTGGTTCTTTCATATTAGTTTGGCAGTGAAGGGGTGATAGATTTCAAATTGTAATAGTATATTTTTTTTATATTGTAGTAGGCATACTTATAGTACACAGTGTACAAAGGGAAAATGACAGATTTTATTACAACCTTAAGTTGATTCGTCATACCAAACAATGCTATTGGAATTTCTAACCTTCTGTTGAATTCATCGCAAACAAGACTTGCTTTACGAATATGAACACCCATAAACAAAACATGCAAAAAGGGTTTCATGTTACTTTGTTTGTGACTGTTGATCGTTGTCAAGTAATGTGTTTGTTGAAACAAGACCTCACACGGTCAAGGGCAGCTAATGCATGTTGCACTTGAGAAGTACGGAAATATGGTACGCAGATGTGGGTCAATGTTATCTTTATTGTTTGTTTGGATATTCCCCTTTGTAGATAAGTACTAAGATATCTAGTATATAAGCTACGATAGTTTTTAGAATAAAATCAATCTAAGTTAAGACAAGAGACAGAACACACAACTGCTCTAAAAAAAAAAACAAATTTGTAAAATAACTTCAATACTAATTTAATAAAGCCTTAAAAATAAATCAAATTAAAAGAAGTGTTTTAATTAAAGTAAACCCAGTACTACCATAGAAGAAGTATTTTATGAAAGCAAACAAAGTCCATCATAGAATAATTTATTTTTTTCGACAATATATTGGGTTCAATCACCAAACTACTGCTCAGTATAGACAAACCCTACGAAACTGTTCCCTTAGATCCCTGATATTTTGTTTCGACAGATTCTAACCCTGACATTTTGTTTTGACAGCTTCTAACGTTGACATTTTATTTTGACAGCTTCTATAAAACGTAGTGTCGGTTGTTTGTATATTATTCTCACAAATTTGATTGAAATTATATTTCATTGTGTTCATCAAAATGTATAAAAGAAAACGAGAATTTGAGTGCGTAAACAATCCAAATAATTTCTGTTACGTGTGTGGCAATTTTGTCCCCCAACCAAATAGACGTAGATTCACCGATTCGTTACAACAGAATTATCTGCAATATTTTGGAATAGCACCTGCAACTTTTCATGAGCAATGGACAACAAATAATGTTTGTTTATCGTGCCACATAACTCTTGCCGCGTGGGCTTCTGGTTCATCACAGTAAGATTAAATTTATATATACAATAGAATTAATAATAAAGTGAATTTTTATTACAAATTAGACGATACATGAAATTCGGTGTACCGATGATATGGAGAGAGCCGCTCTGCCATTCGGTTGTTTGTTACTTTTGCCTAAGCAAATCCACTGGTTTTGGAAAGAGTGCCAAATGGGTTTATCTGACAGTAGCATCTGTTTCGCTTCCAGTTCCACATTCAAGTGAATATCCTATTCCTAAGTGCCCCGGTTCAATGATTGAACCTTTCGAATCATCACAAGAGACAGACACAAGCAGTGATAATGAATTTCAACAGGAGTCGCAATTGCAAAAGTTTACGCAGCCTGAATTGAATGATTTGGTGAGAGATCTCGAGCTGTCAAAGGAAAAAGCAGAGTTGCTTGCATCTCGCCTGAAGCAACGGAACTGTTTGGCTCTGGGAGTAAATGGAACATTTTACAGAAACCGTGATAAACCTTACGCACAACATTTTAAGAAGGAAAACGACATATGCTACTGTAACGATATTCCTGCATTGTTTGAGCAACTCGGAGAGCTTTATGATCCAAATGAGTGGCGCTTGGCCACTCATTGGAAATGTAAAACCTTCTATCCTCATCGCTCATGCCGTCAACACTAAAGAATCATACGCCACAATGGCCAGTTTGCTAGAATACATTAAATATGAGCATCACAACTGGAAAATATGTTCCGATGTCAAAGTCGTCGGCATATTGTGTGGAATGCAGGGTGGATATACAAAATATTGCTGCTTTCTTTGCTCTGGGATAGTTGTGCTCGTGAACATCATTATAGAAGAAAACAGTGGCCAGAAAGGGAGAACGTCACAGTGGGCAAAGACAATATTAAATACGTGCCTCTTGTCAAAAAAGAAAATATAATCCTTCCAGCGTTGCACATTAAACTTGGCCTCATTAAAAATTTTGTGAAGGCCTTAGACAAGGAAGGCCAAGTATTTTCCTATTTGAAAACCCTTTTCCCGCAGCTTTCTGTAGCAAAAATCAAGGAAGGCGTCTTCGATAGTCCACACATAAAGAAATTGATAAAAAGCACAGATTTTCCAAAATATTTAACACCCGTTGAAAACGAGGCCTGGAATTCATTTCAACTCATTGTTACCAATTTTCTTGGGAACAATAAAAGCCCTAACTACGACGGAATTATTACCGATTTGCTGAAGAACTACAAAAAGATGGGTACGGAATGTCATTATTTTATTTCATTTCTGGTTGTTTTCTATTGTATTGTTTTTACCATTTTATTTATTTCTTACAGGAGTAAATATGTCTCTGAAAATCCATTTCTTGCATTCGCATTTGAATTTCTTTCCGGACAATCTTGGTGACGTAAGTGACGAACACGGCGAGAGATTTCACCAACAAATTAAGACCATTGAGCGGCGCTATCAAGGATTTTGGGATGAAGCAATGTTGGGAGACTATGTATGTTTCTCACTAGAGAAACGGATCCCAAAAGCAACCGGTGACAAAGCAAGGGCCACAACTATTTCTAACACACAAAAATGTCAAGAATGTATTGCAAGATTTAAACTTAAAATATGAGATTTGGAGTTATTCACTCAACTGCTTATAACTTTGTTATTTTTCGGTCGATTTTCTTCTGGTTTGTCTTAGTTCTTACGTAAAAGTATCAGGTTTACGAACATGAAGAGAAACCGCATGAAGAGAAACGTTTTTCAACGATTTGTAATTTTCCGTCGGAAAAGTGTTACTGTAAAATATTATTTTTTGAAAATGTGCCCTAATGTTACCGATATATTTTGAACGGCTTTACCGATCAAAGATCTGATTATACATATTTGTTCGTCATCTCAATACCTTGCATTTGGGTACAAAGAACGACCCAGTCGGACATTTCTAGCTCGAGATATGATTCGTCAAGTAAAAAAAGGTCGAAAAATTAAAAAAATCACAATATCTCAAAAACTGTTCCATAAAAAAAATTTAACCTTGATTTTCGAATTCAGCGGGAGAAAATACATAAGGAAATCAATCTCTTATCAACTGTACATGAAAAAAATTTCATTTTGTAAACTAGTGTTATTGATGTGATTGTCAACTAAGTAAGTCGCTATCGAGAAAAGTGTTCAAGGGTAAATAAGTGATAATTTTTAATATTTAATATTTGACTAAAAAGTACAGTCAAACGGTATCGAAATTTGAAGTCAACTTTAAACATTTAACATTGGTTTTATTATACCCCTCTTAAAAAGGTAATTAAATAGATTATTTTCAGTTCTCTTTTTCTATAAAATTTTAAGCCAGGATTTTTTTTTAATATATCCTAGGGGTATTTTAGCCAGATTTTCGAAAACAAATAAAATTCGTATATTTTATAAGATGTTTTGTCAACCATCTACATGGATGTCAAATTTTATAGAAAAATCGGTGATTGAAACCTCATCTAAAATTATATGCAATCCTCTGTATAATATGGAATTTTAAAGGCAGTTGTGAAAGATTGTGCAGCGGCTGTAGCGTGTTTTTAGAAAAAAAAAATTTAAATACAGTAACCGTGCTACCAGGTGACTTGGCACCTGAGGCCATTTACAAAAATTTTATTTATCACTTGCTGGATTCAACAAAAAAAAAAATTAATCAAACTTCCCGTTTTTTTTTGGTGAACTTCATGTTATGTGTAAAAATAATGAATTAAATTTAGAAAAATTTAGATATATAAAAAAAAAGGAAAATTTTTGCTTGTTGAATAACTACGTTTTCCTATACAATGAATTTGTAGTCAAGCTAAAATAATCCTTAATTAATATTTTAAAGGAGTTGAGTCCACTTAAGGGCGATTTCGATTTTTTGATAATGAATGTCAATATATATAAAATTTGATTTGTGAATAAGTTTATAAATTAAGTAATCAATCAATAAGAAATTTAACCGTAATTAAGTAAGTCCTAACAGTAGTATAAAACCGCATTGTAAGACTCTGATAATAATGTCGACGCCGAAAGATCTTTCGTCGCCGTGGAGTATTGTTAGTATTAAATGTAATTTATTAAATTTTTTTTTTGGTCCTATTTAAGATGAGGCCCATTTCCATCTTAGCGGGTACGTAAATAAGCAAAATTTACGCTTCTGGGGCATTGAAAATCCGCGTATAACCCACGAAGAGCCATTACACCCGCTCAAAGTCACTGTATGGTGTGCTGTTTTCGCTGGAGGAGTCATCGGACCTTTTTTCTTCGAAGACGTCGCGGGCCAAACGGTTACTGTGAATGGTGAGCGCTACAGAGCAATGATCAACGAGTTCTTTTTGCCGCAACTTGATGAATTGGGATTGGAAAACATGTGGTTCCAACAGGACGGTGCAACGCCACACACTGCACGTGCCACAACCGATATGCTGAAGAATGCATTTCCCGGGCGCCTAATCTCCCGTTTTGGCGAATTGCACTGGCCAGCACGATCGCCTGACTTGACCGCTCCAGACTTCTTTTTGTGGGGCTTTTTGAAGTCAAGGGTTTATGTCAACAAGCTTTAGACTCTTGCAGCTCTTAAAGACAATATCCCTCAAGAATGTGAGGACCTATCGCCGGAAGTTTTGGCCAAAGTGATGGAAAATGCCATAAAAAGGGCTCAAATGACAATCAACTGTGGCGGCGGCCATTTACATGACATCATATTCTCGACTTGATGTAAAAAAAAAATTAAAAGACCAAATAAAAATAATCCACAAGAAGAATCAAAGTTTTTCATTTTTTTTAATTACAGCCAAAAAACATCGGAAGGTTATTTTTGCGGCACCCTGTATTGATATTTTTTTAAGGTTTATTAGTCCGGTCAAAATAAACATTTCAAATTGCATTAACTCGCATAAAGCTGAAAATTGGCATAGACCTTCAGTTCACGAATACAAATAATATGTGAAAAGTCCCCGTTGATCCGATGCTTGCTAAAAAAGATATTCGAGGTCAAAGGTCAAAAATATACGTTTTTTGCATTTTTTTCGTAAACGGTAAATATATCGCGAAAATGGTTAAAGTAAAAGTTGTAGATTATTAAACTTCCTACAAAAAACGTTCTTATACTTTTTTGCTACGACCCACCATTCCAGAGATATTCCCGTTTGAAATACTGGATTGGATGCCTACGCCGCCGGCATACAGAATTATACGTTAAAAAAATAATTTTTTTTGTTTGTTTCTGTTATACATTCAAAATTTAATCTATATGTACAGTCTACAGCTGGTGTAACCTTGAGCGGCAGCTGGTTTCTACTCTATTGTTCGGACATACATATATAATATTTGTGCGTCAACTATATTTTTAGTGTTGAATGTTTCTTTGCATTGAAAATACGTACTCGTTACTGCTGCTTTTTATCACGATTTGTATTGTTTAATAGTTTTTGACAAAAATGTCGAATTTGTGTTTTATTTGTAGTAAATCTTTGACTGAAGGTGACATTGTTGTTGTTGAACGTGGAATGAAAACTTTAATTGATTCAAGTGTTGAGAGAAATTATGGGTTTTTTGAATACCTAAGTAATAGTGAACCTGTAACCATTCATACGCAATGCCGAAAAATGTATACTCGTAAGAGTTCTATTGCTGCAGTTAAAAGGCAGCATGACATAGAACAAGCTAGTACATCTAAAATGTCTAAAATCAGTCCACCGCGTACTAGAGCGCAGCTAAGTGAACCTGATTTTAGTTTTAAAAACTATTGCTTTTTTTGCGGCAATAATGCATGTGAAGAGGCTGAAAAAAAACAACCGCAAAAGTGTAGGCGTAAAATCTGTAAAGTGTCTACATTAGAATTTAAAGAATCTATTATGAAGATAGCTCGAAGTCGTTCTGATGATACTGCAAAAAATGTTATTGCTCGCATTGAGTATGTGTATGATTTAGTTGCTGCTGAGGCTAAGTACCATATTAATTGCTACAACTCCTTCTTGAGACCCACTACTGGGGTGAAAAGCTGTCGTTCTCAAAATGAAGCTATAAATTCTGCGATGGATAAAATATTTACATACATCGAAAATAGTGATGATTGCCAGTTTTCATTAGATGAATTAAAAAATATTTGTGAAATTCCAACTATAGATAGCAGAACAATTAAGATGCGTTTGAAGTTGAAGTATGGAAATAAAATTATTTTAACTGAAAAACCCGGAAAAGTAACATTTATTTGTTTCATCGATAATCAGCATCATATTCTTAACAAAGCTTGGTATGAAAATGAAAAAAGTAATGAAAAAGAAGAAAAGTTTAGATTCCTGAAAGCTGCAGCAGCAATCATTCGAGAGGATATTCAATCTATAATAGTGATTATCCCTCGCGTAATCGAATGTTTGAAGATATATACAGTGTTATACCGGAATCATTGACATACTTTTTAGAAAAACTTATTCTTAAAAATAAAAGATTCAAATTAGAACACTTTAAATTAGTGTGTACAAATATTAGTCATATTATTATGACTGCTATTAGGCCTAGATCATTCAAATCAAAATTGCAATTAGGTCTTTCGATATTTTTTCATCGACGGTTTGGATCAAAACGACTTATCGAAATTTTTTCGTCTCTTGGTTTGTGTGCATCTTACACTGACACTATGTTGTATGAAGCGGCCGCAGTTTTTCACAAACCACCTCACATTTTACCACCAGAAACTGGTACATGTATTCAGTATGTTGCAGACAATGCTGATATAAATGTACATACTTTAGATGGCCATAATACGCTTCACGTAATGGGTATCATTCAAATTGTTACTCCGAAAAATTCATTTATATTAGAAGAGCCTATATCGCGAGTGAATAAAGTCCATTCAGCAGAAGATTTCGCGGCGAAAGCTGAAGTGAAAATACGAGTCTATCAAAACAATGGTGTAGTAGCTCACAGTAAAATACCTGTGCAAAATGGTCACGATGTATGCATTATTACTTTTGATCAACCTCTGTATGCGAAAGCTCGACAAATCGTCTCTACAGCACCTGAAGGATCTGAATTATCAAAAATCATAGTAAGACTTGGAGGGTTTCATTTACTCATGTCATTTTTTGGAGCAATTTGTTTCATCATGCAAGGAAGTGGCCTAAAAGAGGTGCTGTCTCTAATTTATGCACCCAATTAACTAGACAAAATGCTCAATGGCCATGCTTACGCGAGAGCTGTTAGAGCTCATACATTGCTTCATCTGGCTTTAGCAACAATAATATTAAAAGAAATTGTAATTGATGATGAGATAACTGAAAATCTCAAGACAACAATTGAAATTTTATTAAATAACACCACTACTTATTATGATATTGAAAATGACGATGAAATAAGCGGAGTATTACTCAAACAGTTCGACCACAAGCTCAAAGAATATGAACAACGAGGACCTACAGCAAAATTGTGGATACAATATTTTCGCATGGTATCACTTGCTAAAGAGTTCATAAGAGCTGAGCGTATGGGAGATTGGCAAGCTCACATAAACAGCGTCAAAGAAATGCTCCCTTATTTTCACGCATCAGGACACTTTCCTTATGACAAGTCGGCGCATCTATATTTGCAAGATATGCTGCAGTTGGAGAAGTTAATGGATAGCAGTGTTTACCGGAGATTTACAGAGGGATTTTTTACTGTAAGACGTTCCGACAAATTAACTTGTGGAACTTCCACGGATATGGTTATTGAGCAATCACTGATGAAATCAATGAAGACAAGTGGAGGGATTTCTCGAGGAAGAAGCACGAAAGAGAGTGTCATAAGTAAATGGGTTTATGGCATGCATGCGATGAATGCTGTGTGTGAAGGAGTGGAAGATCTTGCTAATGTTAGAATGGACGTAACAGATCAACATGTAGATGCAAGTGACTCAAGAGTTAAAAAAGATGTTAGTGACGTGAAAAAACTTTTGGAATGGTTTTTATTCCACAATCCTTTTCCTCATATTAACAAAATCTTATCAATTGCTAGTGGAGTAGTCGGTGATAATAAAATTAATTGCCATCAAGCTCGAGAAGTTGGAATTGCTGCTATGTCTAAAATAACAGGACAAACATTCAACAACATAAAATTAAAAAGGGCTGATAGAGTACTCCCTATTTTAAGCATGAGTAGCTCTATAAAAGTTCATGACGAGAAAGTACCTGTAGACCCTGTATTGCTATTTCAACGTATGAGTATCACTAAGGCATTTGATGATGAAATCGAAAAATTCTTCGAATATGAATTAGCTCCTTACCCATTATCACTCTTCGATGCAATTGGAATGCGTAAAACACAAAAGTCAGCTATATATGATTGCTTTCAACCCGTGATCATTGAAATTGACAGCACCAATACAAATTATATCATTGATGGTGGATATCTTTTACACCGCGTTGTGTGGGATCAAGGAGAATTATTTAGCTCTATTTTTGATAAATACGTTCAGTATATACATAGACATTTTGGTCAAAAAGTGACAATTGTATTTGATGGTTATTCTGATAATGAAAAAATATTAAAGCTGCAGAACAACACCGTCGATCTACAAAAACATCTTCATCTGCGGATTTTGTTTTTGATGAATATATGGCTGTTCCAACCAATCAACAAAAATTCCTGGCTAATACTCACAACAAGTCGCGCTTTATTTCAATTTTATGTGATTAATTTAAAGCTGCAAACATTTCAGTGAAACAAGCTGATAACGACGCTGATGTTCTAATCATTGAAACAGCAATAGAACAGTTTAATACAACAAATTTAACTGTTGTTGTTGGTGAAGATGTGGATTTATTAATACTACTCACTGCGCGCGTTCCAGTTGATGAGATTATATATTTTTTAAAACCTGGAAAGGCCGGACAACAAACAAATATTTATTCATCGAAAAGTTTATCTGCCTATCCCAAATGTGAACAAAATATCTTATTTTTACATGCAATAACTGGCTGCGACACTACTTCAGCATTTTTTAAAAGGGGTAAAACATCAGTCTTCAAATTATGTGAAAAACGTAATGATTTAATTAATTACGCGGAAGTATTTAAAGACATCAATTCTTCTTCACAACTCATCGTCTCAAATGGAATTCGCTTTCTTCTTGCAATGTATGGAGCTCCAAAAAAAATTGATTGTCTCGATAAATACAGATATTTAAGTTTTTTAAAAAATACCCGAAATAATAAAAGGGTAGAATTATCTTGCCTTCCACCAACATCTGCCGCTGCTTACCAACATTTATCTCGAGTGTATTATCAAATCCAAGTGTGGCTAGGCAATGAATTGAATCCGGAAGACTGGGGTTGGACATTAGTAGATAATACTTTGGTGCCAATTCATACTTTACTCCTGAACACCATTTTTTGCAACTGCAAAAAAGGTTGCAGTGGAAACTGTGGCTGCAAAAAAGTTGGATTGTTTTGCTCAGTAGCATGCAATGATGCTGATTTTATTCTACAGTGAATTTTGATGAATTATTAAAAGTGAACAAGAATTTTTGTGTATGATTAAATCAAGAAAAAAGTTGATTTTGCAGTTCTCTGATACACACTTAATTTAGGCTACCAGTGTATCTAGGTTGGGATAGGGTTAGAAATAGTAGCCAGGCCATAACATCTGTTCATAAAAAAAAGAGAGGTCTAACAAAATTGTATCGCATGCAAAAATTCTGTTTCAAGGTAAAGAGTTTAGCCGTATCCACCCCAAAACGACTCACGCTAGCAACGGCACAAAAGACATGCGATAGCTGAATTCTCTGCAGCAAGCAGCCTTGCAACATTACATATTTCGTCATTTATATGAAACATTGGACGAAACAGTCACCAGTGGATCACGAGCAACAAGTGGAAAGTTATTCAAAGCTATTCAAGAATGTGAGAAATTGCAGGTATGTAACACTTTATTTTATTTAATATCATCATTTATTATCATTACTTTTTGTCATTATTTTACTTTTTCGATTGGAAT
The DNA here is from genome assembly GCA_949748255.1 of Eustalomyia histrio. Lineage (NCBI taxonomy): Eukaryota > Metazoa > Arthropoda > Insecta > Diptera > Anthomyiidae > Eustalomyia > Eustalomyia histrio. Next base: position 47,332,841 of record OX456526.1, on the reverse strand, counting down.
AAAGTTAAAATAAAATAATTGCATTTTAATTGATATAAACATTTAATTTTTCAGGTAGTAGCTGATTTTGATCCAATACCACTGGAGAATATGCCTGCAATTATGGATCATGGACATGAGCTCAAACTATCAACAGATGTTAAATATTTATATCAAATATCTAAAGCAATTTCGAATGGTATTGTTTGAGTTGATTTAAACCAGTACCAATTGCACATTCTCGTTGGATAACCAAAGCAAGTAGATCACTACAATTATATGTAACAACTAATACACCATCGACCAATTTAAAAACTTTGGCAGTTTATATTATTACAGTTTATGTGCCAATGTACTTTAATGTGAAGTTTTATAACTTTTATTAAAATTTATACGTTGGACACGATACTTACAACCAAATTTTCGTAATATTGTAGATGGTGTAATTCAAAACAACTTATATTACGCACATCCAGAAAATATCTTATTTACAATGTTATTTGATGATCGAAAAGCAATACGGGATAGAGCTATCAAAAAGATTTTACACTATAGAGAAAAATTGTACGATTTAACTAAACTCAGAGTTTACAAAAAATTATCTTAAATTTCGATGCTACCGATTATGTCAATATGGTTGATATGAATAACAACGATATCTTATTTGAACCAGCATTTACTCGACAGATTCCATATGATCACTTGGTAGAATACTTAGATTTCGATGAACCACCACTGGCTGATCCACAAATTCCAATACACATACAAGGAACAGAAAGACATGTACAATTATTAACGAGTGTTTCAAAACGAGTTATAGAAAAGAATCTTGAAGGAGTTATGGCAGTGACATTAGAAAGTCGTAAGAAAACTCCTCGTATGGAAAGTAAAAAGGACTTTAAAAAATAATATTACCATGATAAAACATTAAATTGTAGGTCGAGAATAATATTTAAAAATAAATTGAATATAAAATGTGAAAATAGTGTTTTTTGTTGAAACCTTGAAAATGTTGATTTTTTCAGATCGATTTTCCTACAAAAAAGAGTCCGAAAACAAAAAAATTTATCGTAATAAAATTTGTTAGAAATTATCTGAACTTTTATAATCTAAAAAAATCGAAGAAAATTGAGAATTTATTAGTTAAAAGTTCATTTTAGGCTATTTTTCGACAAAAAATACAGATTCTGAAAGGTGATAAAAATACCTTTCAAACAAGCTCAGATTGAGAAATCTACTGTAATTCTATCCGATTTTATGACGACTTCAATTAAATTATTCTATGTACCTATATATATATATATGGAAAAATATATATTTTGAAATTTTGGGGGGCTCCAAATCCGACTTAGAGCTATGGTCTCTTGAGCAAAATTTCTCAGAATCACCTATAGATTACGTTTTTACTATACGCTTCATCAAAAAAAAAAAAATTAACCCGCCATTACCACTTCTTTGGTGGTTTTTATTTATTTTTGATCATTTAATTTTTCATTTTTAAAAGCTCGAATGTCCATACTTTGTGTTTATTTATGTAGAATCGAAGTCACTGAATGGTTTGTCCAGTACTTTTTTATTTTCTTCGGTGGAAAAAGGACAAACATTGTAGATTGAGGATGACCATCCTCTGCCTCCAATTTATAAGAGGAATATTATATTCTTTCAATAATATTAGGGGGATCAGGTTTTTTATTCAAAAATGGTTTACTCCATTTTCGGAAGACAAAAGCTTCCAAAACTCTTCCATATAGAATTCTTCAAAAATTCCGGCAAATGCAAATGTTTATAAGAAGCTTATGCAAAAATTAAATGATTAAGAAAAATATTATTTAGAGTATGTTAGCTGCCTTTAGTTGCTAAAACTGAGAAAAGGTTATATGTTAGAAAATGCGTAATTTTTATATCCGGTAAAAATAAAAAAAGAAATGTGATGCGCAAATTGCACAAATTATGTTTTTAATATATTTTCGAGTAATGCCACCCTTCGATGGAGTTGTGAACAATAAACAATAATCCAAATCGATTTTAATGTTATTAGTATTCGCTGAACAGTCGTTTGGCTCTAATTGACATATGTAACGCAGTTTTTATTTATATTTATTTATTTATTTATTTTTTTTTTTATTTTTTTATTTATTTATTTATTTATTTATTTATTTATTTATTTATTTATTTATTTATTTATTTATTTATTTATTTATTTATTTATTTATATATATATTTATTTATTTTTTTATTTATTTATTTATTTATTTATTTATTTATTTATTTATTTATTTATTTATTTATTTATTTATTTATAATTGTTGGGTATCATTTGAAAATTTTAGTATTTCAAAACTTAAATGTTGAAAATTCAGGGAAATTTTTGTCTTTTACAGCCTTCACGTTCTGTTCAAATTTTATAGTCTTTGTGGTCTCTTCTAATTCAAACTTCTCGGTCTGTTCTAATTTGCGGCTAGTTATAATTTAAATGTTACTCAACTTCGCCAAGTAATCGGAATTATATGGGACTCCGCCGAACCGAAGCTATCCGAACCGAGTCAGAAGATCTACCGAACCGGCAATCGAGTCGGAAAAGGGCTACCTGCCGAACCTTTGTGACCCACAATTATTGTGAGGGCACAGTATTCGATGACCTTAGGAAAAAGCTAACTAAGGCTAGAACAGAGGAAAAAATAACCTTGGTAGTAGTCGCTACGACTACCGAATATGGGAATTGAGAAATGAGTTAGATGAATATACTAACTCATATAAATCCAAATCTTGGCAAGGTGAAAACACGATCGAGCTAAAGAAGATTTTAACACGACTAAAAGTAAAAGCTTACACAATAGCAGCTGCATTTGAGTTAACAAGTGAATAAGTATTTTATATTGACGAATATCTATAAAGATTGGAATATATGATTAGAATCGAATATTTATTACCTAAAATGGAAATTTCTAAATTTTTTGGAGAACGAAATACCTTGGCTTATTTAACGTATTGGTTCATAACGAAAATGAATACAGTGCGACAACAAAGTTTTATTAATTGAAAGTGTCACTTGGAGTAGATGAACTTAAAATGATACATCCCCTTACAGATGACTCCGCAGACAATTATAATGGCGTTTGGGTGCTCCTTGAAAGCGGATTTGAGAATGATAGAAAATTATCATAGAAAAGCTATTAGTACTTTCAAAACTAAAAAAGAAGAGAAGGAAAATTGAGAAAAGTGTCATAATTGAAGCACCCAATGCAACAACCGTATAACTCCACTTTTTTGCGAAATAGCTTTTTTAATGCAGAAAAACCAAAAAAAAATCTGCGTCGTTCGGTGCACAAAAAAAAAGTGGAGTTATCTTGTTGTTGCACTGGGTGCTTCAATTGTAAAATGGTGATTGTTCGGTCTTGAACAATAGATTTTATTATCTTTAGATTTTCATTATGTTTAGTATTTTCTACCTGAATACAAGTTCTTTATTTTGAGTTATGAGGTACTTGGAAACATCTGTTATCTGCCATAAAAGTAGTCTTTGAAAAACCATACAATCATCCACACTGTCTTGTCTCATTTTTCTTCGCAACATTTAGTGATTCCGTAAAAAAATCGAAGTTCTAAATTTACCCCCGCTAGTGGTAAGAAATTTAAAACACTCCATTTTGGAGTGGACTTGTTTCCTTTTCTAAAAACTAATAATAATATTAATTTAAATTAAAAACCCGGCAGCATCCGGTATAATAAAGTTAGGGAACAATAAAAAAAAAACAAGCAAAAAAGAATTAAAAGTAATCTACCCTACTTTAAGGATGAGAATAAGATGGTTAATCCTCTGAGAATAGTTCAAAAGCCTGGGGGCAGGCCACCCTAAATCCTCCCAGATATGATATTCAGTATACACCGGTAATCCCTTGGAAGATACTTGTATGATAAAATGTGCACTATAAGTACAGCGAGGGCCATTTAAAATTTTAAATTTGAACTACCGATTACTTTGAAAGGTAGAATAACATTTATTATTATTTATATTTTTAGATTTATGTTTGACATTTGCAAAATGGGTCGCTATACGCTTGGACAAAATTGGGCAATTTTAAAAATTTAGTTCCAAAGTAGTGAGTCTTTAACGCAAACTGTAAGAAATTGACGTGGAAAAATTTTGAGAAGAGATCGACCTTCAGCGAGTTCATGAAAATGGATCGTTATTGGACAAACCAACCCGTGTTTGTTCTCGTGCAGTGTGTTCAATCGAAAACATGGCTGCTGTGGCTGAGAATGTCCAAGAATATCCATCAACTTCAACTCGTCATCGTTTTCAGGAACTGATCATTTCTAGCACTTCTTTGAGAAGAATTTTGCATAAAGATCAGGGTATCAAGGCTTGCAAAGTCCAATTGGTCCAACAACTGAAACCTTATTACTATTTGATGCCTTTTTGGCTTTGCCCAATTGGCTGAAGATTGTTTGGCATCAGATGAAGAATTTTACTGAAAAATCGTGTTTTCATGTGAAGCTCATTTTCATCTCGGTGACTATGTAAATTAGCAAAATTTCCGCATGTGTGGTTCAGAGAACCCACACATGATTATTGAGAAGCCATTGCATCGACAACGAGTCACTGTTTGGTGTGAACTTTCGGCTGGCGGCATCACTGTGCCATTTTTCTTCGAAAATAAGCAAGGAGCCGCCGTTACCGTCAAAGATGAGCGTTACCGTGCCATGCTCAACGAATTTTTATTACCAAAAATTCAAGAGAATAACATAGACGACATTTGGTTTCCACATCGATATTTTACGCGCTGTTTTTGAAAATCAAATAATCAACCGAAATTGTGATGTCAATTGGCCGCCTTGGATCTGTTATTTGAGCCATTTGGATTATTTTCTGTTGGGAGCCATTAACGATACATGTTATGCAAACCATTTAGAGACAATTGAAAAGTTAAAACATGAAATCAAAGTTGCCATTGAAGTGATTTGAACCGAAACAATCAGAAAATGTACTGAAAAGTTGGGTTGAACAAATGAGGTACTGCCAAGCAAGTCGTGGTAGTCATATGAATGATGAATGGCCCACTCTTTATTTTCTTATCAGTTACTCTAAGTTACGTGTACTAAATAAACTGATTGTAATGAACAAGATGTAAATTATAATATATAATAAAAAGTAATACAGAACATACAATATGGTGCCAGGTGTAAAAATTGAAAAATTTATAAAAAGTTGAAATAAAATCTGAAAGTAAAGGAAAAAAACTGTACAAGAACATATTTTATTATCTTATCTGTATTTTTTATATTAATTTTATCTATATTTCTTGAATTAAAATTTAATGGGTATTGTTAGGATAAGGGATGTTGGACATTCTAAAATACATAGTTTGTTTTGTCACGGTGTCGTCACTGGTTAGCAGTATGGTGCTGCATGGTTGTAGTTGGTGACCAGAATCGATCTGGCATCACTACAAACAGAGGTAAATCCAGAGTTGTACTTAGCAGGAAAAAGAAAATCAATTGTGAACCGTGGATATTAAGAAAAACTGTTCATAAATACATGTGTTATATATATGTATATATTTTAAATTATAATTAGATTTTCTGAAATTAAGATTAGATTTTCTTTTAAAGGCAAAAACTTAAAAATTATATAACATCCGCGGAGCATTAAATATACCAAGAAAGCAAAAAAAAAATAGAAAAAAAGTATTTAAAAGTTTAGGGTTGGATTCGGTCGTTCGGTCGTTCGTTTGGTATGTTTTGTGCTAAGACAGGTGAATGATAGAAGCAACAGCTGTCCGTTTAAGAAATTTAGAAGAATAGTGACAGAAGAAAAAAAACCCAACATTAATAACAGTCGCCATACATATTTTTAAGTTCATCTGACATTATTGTAAAAGAGGTGACATCAAAACTCGCCACTAAGAGGACAGTTGCCAACCAAAACTGGATGGCCACTGCAGTAGAATCAAGGACCATATAAACCAGGATGTACAAACTGCATAATTTTTAGCCACAAGTTCAACCATGATGCCAAATAGTGCGACCACCATAAAATTCTTAGTCGACACTATGCACTTCTTAGCCCATTTACAGAAACACTTGTGACGGCAACGAATGTTTTAATTTCTTTTCGTTACAGGCTAACAAAACTCGAAATATCATGAACAAAAAATAAAGCGAGCAATGGCATTTCAAGAAGAAGAGTATGGCGTCGTTATTTTTACTGGTGATCGTCAACCAAGACGGTTGAAAGAAAATTAAATATTAGATTCGTATAAAATATGTATGTATAAAAAAAAATACTTACTAAATTAATATTTTAACAAAATGTACCAATGAAAACGTAATAACATACATATTATTTAAAATGCTTGTAATAACAAAAAAAATTAAATAAAACAAAAAGTTACAACAGCACCACAGCCCAGAAAGTTACAACAACATCACGGCCACGTGGAGGTGCCCAAGTAACTAAGATAGGGCGAGCAAAGTCAATCAAAAATAAAATGATTGTAATAACAAAAAAAATTAAATAAAGTAATTCATATATAAAAAATACAGCCAAAAAGTTACAACAGCACCACAGCCCAGAAAGTTACAACAACATCACGGCCACGTGGAAGTGCCCAAGTAACTAAGATAGGGCGAGCAAAGTCAATCAAAGGAATATTCCGTACGGATCTTTACAGCTGGAGTCAACAGCACATTTATACAGTCGACACTTTAAAATACATAACTCTGAGGGAAATTGACTCTAGAGAATGCATGTCTAAAAAAAATGGAGAAAGTTCTCACAAACAACTATCCGAACTGCACACGACTAATGATTGATAATGAAAAATGTCTCAATACGCCAGCAGTAAACATGTGTATAAAATATGGTATTAAAAAGATACAAACTTCAGTCATAGATCGACATCATACGGACAAGTAGAACGCGCAGACAGCACAATCTCCGAGCTAACAAGAATATTTAAAATAAAAAACGAAACGACAATGGCTGAAGAAATATATAAAACAACGAGAGAACTTAATAACACTATTCAAAGCAAAAACCGATTGACATTTTTTTTAACAAAATAAAATACGAAAATAAGGATTGATATGAAAAATTTAAAAGAGCATCGCAGAAAACACTCGAAAGATTAAACCAAGGCACTAAGCATTGAACCTTCTTACCAAATCAACAAATACTAGTCAAAATTAAAGAAGTTAGGAAGAAGAAAGACGCCATATATATTAAATATATTGTATATAAGCACAACATAAAAAAATACATACTAAACAAAGATGATCCAATTCCTGATATTACTCGCAGTGGTCATGTCAGAAATCAAGACAGACCTTAAAATAAAACAACATGGATAACAAGAAATACGTACTACCCAAAACTGATGACGCTTTTCTATATGATCAACATTCATACCTTTTTCATGACACAAACCTGACGAAAATACTCGCAACATATTGGAAAATCGTTATAGAGGAATATAATCTCACTACTCAAGAAACGATTTGGATAAAGAAAATTGAAATATTAGCAAACCAATTTAACGAACATAAACGACACAGGAGATCTCTAAACTTTCTAGGACCAGCACTGAAATTCATGTGGGAACTGGGTATAAACGGACCACTCGATCAGGCAGGGTTTGTTAGGGTTAATTTTATTTGAGAGAGCAATGCGTATTTTAGTGGGCGTAGACAAGGGGAGATTCTCTTTATGAGATACAGGAGACGACAACAGACACACTCATTATTTTAGAAGAGTTCTGTTGCAGCAGCTGTAGGGAAAGTCGAAAGAGGAAAAAGTTGTTAAGTGAATTTTATTCAACTATTTAATATAATTATTATTAAAATAATTAATACCTAGACAATAAGACATTGAAATAAATAAGCGTTAAATATAAGAACTAAATTTAACAAGTGTTTTAATTAATGAAAAGTGAAGTCGTTAAACTTCGGGATTAAATTCCACATTCATCTCAGAAATTCCAGACCATGACGACTTTATCTTGATGGAAACAAAAATAAACGAGTTAATAAATAATAACGAAAAACAACACCTAGTTAAGTCAAGGTTTGAAAAACTAATCGATGCACTACAAGACCTGACAATGGAAAACCACCTGATAATATAACAAGTATATGATCATCTCCTACTACTCGTTAGGACAATTAACGCTGCAAAAAATAATGAGTATCTAACAGAATTGAATAAAGTCTGTCAACTTTTCAAAATCACGCCTGTTCACTTTGATGAACAAACTGCAAGACCGAACCCTGCTATCGAGAATCGATTGTTTGAACAAAGAAAACTTATCGATTCTCTTGTTCGAAAAGATAAGAAAAGAGCATATCTCCCTAGGGTCTGGTAGATTGAGACGCTTGTGTATTTCAGCTGAGCTAAGGCAGCAGCAACAGTTCTAACAAGAAACAACAACAGTTAAAATTTAAACAACAGAATTACAATATTAAAACCAAACAAACAATTAAATATTGAAACGGAATATTAAACTAAAAATTAAAACTAAGTAATATTAACAAAAATTTACAGAGTACAGTGTGCATTGAAAATTAAAACCCTTTACTTTGTAAAGTAAATAAACCCTGAAGTGTAAACCCCTACAAGATTATTTATAAGACTAAACCCCTTTTGAATTTTAATAAATATTCTAATTTATAACGTTTTCCAAATCTACATGTTTTGTTATTTGGAACCCGCATACATGGTAAAGTAACCCAATCAAACCCTCACCTTCTAACCCGTTTCTTTATCGTCCATAAGGTTTAGGCATGGAAAAATACAAACGAATGATCAAATTGCTCAATGCAACAAATACTATATTTGAATAAACCATTGCAAGAACTTTCTAGGAAGGAATATTTGTCAAACGAAACAGACACATGTATACTTCCACTTCTTTACAGCAGAAATAGTATATGTACAGTCATTCAGAAGTATAACCAAGACTTACTCAAAACTAAAGAAAGATCCGTATTATTGTATGGTACTTATGATGTTCACAATATCACTACCACAGGCATAACATAAGTTACATACACTGACAAAGTTACTGCTCAAAATCATTAAACATGGTTTTATAATTTTTCCAATTTTACCCAAAAATTCTTTCTAAATGTATTTTAAGAATAAGTGTTCAAGGTTACTTGAGCATGGATTTATCATTTATATTTTATTATGTCAAGACTATGTGTCTTAGTCTTAATTAGTTTAGTATCATTTATATTTTATTATATCAGGAAATAGCCGGCAGATGTAATTAGTATATTTTAGTTTTAAGATCTTATTATTAGTATATAAGCAGATATGTTAACAATAATAAAACAGTAACTTACAAACATTCAAACAGAAAAGGTTGTTTATTTCAATAGAAGAACTTCTTTTTACATTGGTCCTTCGAATTAAAAGAAGAATTCAGGAAACTAGAGATCCATATACAGCAGTTAGAATTGTTCGTAAAAACAAGTTGCTGAAGTATGATGTTGCGAGAACACATAAAAAAGATGCTGGAACATCAGCAGTTTCACGGTGAGGAGATTAAGATTATCTCAAACAAGGTCCGGAACGATGATATACGAACCGAGCATATTGAAGAAGCTCGGGAGAGAGTGGAAAGCTTTTGGATGAAGTTCCAAGGAAACCATACAAAGATGTTAGAGAAAGGTGTGGGAGATGAACATTACTTTAAAGTATAGTATTTTGAATAGGTAGGCGAATGTGTTCAAAAAATGCGTCAACATCTGAAGAGAACAGAGGAAGCATTCATCACTAAGGTGAATATGAAAGATGAGATTGGCAGACTGATGAATCGGTTGAAGAAAGCTACAATCGAGATGCAAGATCAAACTAGATCAGTATTGGACGCAGTAAAGATGGAGCTTCAGAACAAATTTAGGAAAATTGACACCAGATTTGATAACACTAGTTTACACCGTAAATGTACATTTGATCAGAGGTGATTTTCCTTATGTATTTTCTCCCGCTGAATTCGAAAATCAAGGTTAAATTTTTTTTTTATGGAACAGTTTTTGAGATATTGTGATTTTTTTAATTTTTCGACCTTTTTTCACTTGACAAAACATATCCGATTGGGTCGTTTTTTGTACCCAAATGCAAGGTATTGAGATGACGAACAAACATGTATAATCGGATCTTTGATCGGTAAAGCCGTTCAAAATATATCGATAACATTAGAGCACATTTTCAAAAAAAATCATATTTTACAGTAACACTTTTCCGACGGAAAATTACAAATCGTTAAAAAAACGTCTGGTTTCTCTTCATGTAAATCTGATACTTTTACGTAAGAACTAAGACAAACCAGAAGAAAATCGACCGAAAAATAACAAAGTTATAAGCAATTGAGTGAATAAATCCAAATCTCATATTTTAAGAATAATTTATTTTTTTCGACAATATATTGGGTTCAATCACCAAACTACTGCTCAGTATAGACAAACCCTATGAAACTGTTCCCTTAGATCCCTGATATTTTGTTTCGACAGATTCTAACCCTGACATTTTGTTTTAACAGCTTCTAACGTTGACATTTTATTTTGACAGCTTCAATAAAACGTAGTGTCGGTTGTTTGTATATTATTCTCACAAATTTGATTGAAATTATATTTCATTGTGTTCATCAAAATGTATAAAAGAAAACGAGAATTTGAGTGCGTAAACAATCCAAATAATTTCTGTAACGTGTGTGGCAATTTTGTCCCCCAACCAAATAGACGTAGATTCACCGATTCGTTACAACAGAATTATCTGCAATATTTTGAAATAGCACCTGCAACTTTTCATGAGCAATGGACACCAAATAATGTTTATCGTGCCACATAACTCTTGCCGCGTGGGCTTCTGGTTCATCACAGTAAGATTAAATTTATATATACATTAGAATTAATAATAAAGTGAATTTTTATTACAAATTAGACGATACATGAAATTCGGTGTACCGATGATATGGAGAGAGCCGCTCTGCCATTCGGTTGATTGTTTTGGAAAGAGTGCCAAATGGGTTTATCCGACAGTAGCATCTGTTTCGCTTCCAGTTCCACATTCAAGTGAATATCCTATTCCTAAGTGCCCCGGTTCAATGATTGAACCTTTCGAATCATCACAAGAGACTGACACAAGCAGTTATAATGAATTTCAACAGGAGTCGCAATTGCAAAAGTTTACGCAGCCTAAATTGAATGATTTGGTGAGAGATCTCGAGCTGTCAAAGGAAAAAGCAGAGTTACTTGCATCTCGCCTGAAGCAACGGAACTGTTTGGCTCTGGGAGTAAATGGAACATTTTACAGAAACCGTGATAAACCTTACGCACAACATTTTAAGAAGGACAGCGACATGTGCTACTGCAACGATATTCCTACATTGTTTGAGCAACTCGGAGAGCTTTATGATCCAAATGAGTGGCGCTTGTTCATTGATGGTAGTAAGGAGAGTTTGAAAGCAGTACTACAGCATTTTGGAAATGTAAAACCTTCTATCCCCATCGCTCATGCCGTCAACACTAAAGAATCATACGCCACAATGGCCAGTTTGCTAAAATACATTAAATATGAGCATCAGAACTGGAAAATATGTTCCGATCTCAAAGTCGTCGGCTTGTTGTGTGGAATGCAGGGTGGATATACAAAATATTGCTGCTTTCTTTGCCTCTGGGATAGTTGTGCTCGTGAACATCATTATAGAAGAAAACAGTGGCCAGAAAGGGAGAACGTCACAGTGGGCAAAGACAATATTAAATACGTGCCTCTTGTCAAAAAAGAAAATATAATCCTTCCAGCGTTGCACATTAAACTTGGCCTCATGGCGTGCATTTAATAAATAAAAAAACCGTGTCTTATAAACATTCCAAAAGAAAGGTTGTTTCACATTTTATTTTGTCACAATACCTTTGTTCATTGGTTCTTCGAAAATTTAGGCTGTAGTAGGCATACTTATGGTACACAGTGTACAAAGGGAAAATGACAGATTTTATTACAACCTTAAGTTGATTCGTCATACCAAACAATGCTATTGGAATTTCTAACCTTCTGTTGAATTCATCGCAAACAAGACTTGCTTTACGAATATGAACACCCATAAACAAAACATGCAAAAAGGGTTTCATGTTACTTTGTTTGTGACTGTTGATCATTGTCAAGTAATGTGTTTGTTGAAACAAGACCTCACACGGTCAAGGGCAGCTAATGCATGTTGCACTTGAGAAGTACGGAAATATGGTACGCAGATGTGGGTCAATGTTATCTTTATTGTTTGTTTGGATATTCCCCTTTGTATATAAGTACTAAGATATCTAGTATATAAGCTACGATTGATTTTAGAATAAAATCAATCTAAGTTAAGACAAGAGACAGAACACACAACTGTTCTAAAAAAAAAACAAATTTGTAAAATAACTTCAATACTAATTTAATAAAGCATTAAAAATAAATCAAATTTAAAGAAGTGTTTTAATTAAAGTAAACCCAGTACTACCATAGAAGAAGTATTTTATGAAAGCAAACAAAATCCATCATAAGGCGAACATAGTCATCATTGGCTATCCGGAGGAACGGTAAAGAAGATTCAAGGCAACAGATAGTAACCTATGAAGCCTTGTAATCAAAGAAGATTCAGGGCAAAAATAATATATCAGTAAAATATTTTATTTGGAAGCAGAGTAAAAACGATCTGCATCAGCGATAAGTGTTTTTTATTTTCACTTAAACAAGTGAAGAAATAGCAGCTGAAGTATGATGTCGGAGAAACAACTTAAGGAGTTCATGGAACGGCAGGAATTCCTTGGTGAAGAGATAAAGATCATCTCGAACAACTTCCGCAATAATGAGATTCTGACAGATCAAAGTGAAGAAGCTCGGGGAGAGGAGAAAATTGTTCGAATGAGTTCAAAGAAAACCATACCAAAGTGGCAAGAGGCGGTTTTGAATGTAATAAAAATAGTGTTTCTTATCTAAGACAAAAAGTATTAGCTTTGTTCAGAACTGAACATGAAAAACTTATTATTTGCATATGGTATTTTTATTTGTATTATTTGTATTGTTTAAGCAAAAGAAATTTTCCATAAAAATACAAACAATAAATTTACGACTTTGGATATGCTGTGCATTATCAGAGAACAATTTAACTGATAACACAAGCGTACAGACAGAATGTTGTATATATGTGCATTTAATCTCATAGAGGGATATGAGATTTTATTGTTATCATTGGATAATTTTATCTTCAAAACTTTTCTTTCAATAACAATAAATCTTCCATTTTATGTTTAGTAAATTTTATGACCTGCTGTTATCTGGGAAACTTGTTGAGTTTAACTGATAACACATGTGTCCGGGCTGCATGTCATACATATGCGTTTTGTACATGTACATAAATACATGCAGTATTAGGTTTTAGTTTTAAGTACATTTTGTAACTTAGTTTGTAGGAAATTATTTTAAATAAAATCAGTCTAAAACTCAAATTAAAATGAAGAACATCGTTTATTGACGTCAATAATTGTGGGAAGTTTGTTAGTGCGATTTTATTAACAAGTGGCCCTTCGAGAGTGAAAAAAATAAAATAAAATCAGTACGTTAAATAAAACTTTTGGTAAGATGAAGAAAAAAACTACTCAGCAATCAGAATGAGATTTTTAAAGAAATGAAAAATGGGTGGACTTTGAGCGAAACCATTATGTGCTTCTTCAATTTCCTGAAATTGTGAACCACAATTATTGCAAGGGCAAAATCTTTGACGACCTTAGGCAAAAAAAAAAAAAAACTGAGGCCAAAGCAAAATATAAAATAACCTCCACAGTAGTCTCCACGACTACACAGTTAACCAACCCGATATGGGAATTGAGGAATGATTAAGACGAATATATTAATTCATATGAATCCTCAGATTGGCAAAATGGAGACACAATCGAGCTAAAGAAGATTTTAACCCGATTAAAAATAAAAGCGAAAACGATAGCAGCAACAGTTGAGTTATCGGAGAATAAGTCCTTTAGATTAACGTAGTTCTATCAAGAGACAGTGATTAGAATCGAAGACGCGATAAACGCCATCGAGGACAGAATTGATAGAGTCAAAGTAAATATTAATGGAGAACAAAATAAATGTGGTATAAACCGGCACCTATTTAAAGAATTGGTTCATAACCAAAAAGGATACAGTGTGACAACAAAGTTTAATTATTTGGGGATGCACTTAAGTTGGTACATCACCTTATAGATGGATCCGCAAACAATTATAATCGCGTGTGGGAGCTCCTTGAAAATAGATTTGAGAATGATATTATTTTCAGATAATCTTGAAAACCTATTATCACTTCCTAAACTGAAAAAAGAAGAGAGGAGGTGAAGCAATTTATAGATACTATTAACGAAAATGTTCATATAATTAACAAGAAAGGTGATTGTGGAACAGGGGCTGATGCGATTTTAGCTCAACTAATTTTAAGGAAATTTTAAAGGACTACAATGTACCAATATGATCAAATCTTGGAAAATCCGAAAGATGTCCAGCAGCTGCAGTCGGTATTAGATTTCCTTGAGCGACTACATTCAACAGTTTCTTCTACATCATCAAATTTTGCAAACAACATCACAAAGAAAAGTAAGAAAAACCAGAATTGCGCCTATTGTAAATTTGCTGGGCATAATATAACAGTATGCAGAAAGTTGGCAAAAGAATTGAATTTACCAAAAACAATAAACTTTGCAACATATGTTTGTTGCATGATGCCAGCAAGAGTTGCTTTAGAGATTGGCTGTGTAGCACTTGCAAAAAACTTCACCACACACTCATTCACATGGATGTTAATAAACTGTCAACCAATGAGACGCATAACACAACGTCACAGAAGAGTGCTATGGAAAAACGAAGAATTCAAAGCTGCAGTCGAAGTTTTAGTAGTGCCGAATTTGTATAAAGCGTTGGCGAAGGAGCCTACGTCCAATAAAAAGATCGGTTGGGGAAAGATCCAGTTAGCTGACCGCAATTTTGATAAAACAGGCCGCATCGATGTAGTAATTGGGTTATATTTGTATCGAATCATAAAGAATGGCGTCAAAACACAGAGCTTGGATGGATCATTAGCGGTGGCTTGTACAGAACCACAAAATCCGTAGTGCCTGCTGTAAGTGCAATGAATTTATCGGAGCTGAACAGATTCTGGGAAGTTGACGAACCTGAAGTAGAAAACCAAACTGAGGCCGATGCTTGTGAGGAGCATTTTGCAAAAATTGTTCAAATTCCTTTTAAAGACGTTAATACGTTTGGTAATTCTAGAAAACATGCTATGGCTCGTTTGCTAAGTTTAGAGAGGAAATTCATAAGAAATCCGCAGCTTAAATAAGACTATATCCAATTTATGAATGAATACATCAACCTGGGTCATATGAAGAAAATTAAGTCATCCTCCAGTGGTTATTTTTTACCTCAATAAGCTGTCATCCGTGAGTCTGGTTTAACCACAAAATGACGCGTGGTTTTTGATGCATCAGCTAAAACTTCAAATGGTCTGAGCTTAAATGACGTCATGATGGTGGGACCAAAGCAACAGAATGACATCTTTGACATCCTCCTGAAATGGCGCCTTTGGAAACATGTAATATCTGCCGATGTTGAAAAGATGTTCCGGCAGATCTGGACTGCCGATGAAAGAAAATAATCCTAAAATATATTCCGTAATAAAAGACAACTACTACATGGATGACTTTTTAACTGGAGCAAATACCTTAGAAGAATGCCAAATAATCCAAGCTGAGGTGTCTGAAGAACTAAGCAAATTTGGTTTCAGTTTACGCAAATGGCTTGCCAACAGCAATCAAATAATCAACAACATCGACAACATTGTAGTGTATCCTAATACACTTTACCAAATGAATATGGACCACCCTAATAAATAGCCCACATGCAAAACAACTTGACGTCACACATTTAGTAAAAACAAATCGATGAACATTGATTTGTCATAAGTGCAACATATTGTGACGGCTACGGTGGTTGATTGAAAGTGAGCGTTTTTTTTTTTTTTACACGAGACAGGAGTAAGTATATCCATCTCTGAGTGTCATCACTATGTAAATGAGAAAAAGAATACAACTCTACAACATATGGAAAAATACAACTTTACAACATGCGGGAAAATACGACTCTACCAAGTCGAATCGTCTAGAACGAGTCTCGAACTCTCGTAGACATGGCGTGGGTATAGATATAGTTTTTTGGTTTTTTCACAAGGAGTGTAATTTGTTCCGTCATCGGATAAGAATGTTTTTGCGGTTGGTACAATGTGAAATAAATAATGAATAATTTTCAAAAATAATATAATGTTGTGACAAATTAAAACAAGTTTTTACATCAAATTAAGGTTAATACGAAAAAAAATGTAATTAAAAATCTTCATGTATCACTACGGATTTAATTCAAATTTTTCGATAAAATCTATGCATTACAAAAAGCAACCAACAAAACGTAAATTTAGCTGTAATTATCATCATTAAGCATCACCTATTATAACAAAAATAGCACCAACAACAACAACGTAAAGCCACATGCATAGTGACAACACCAACAACGACGTAAAACCACATGCATGGTAACAACACCAACGAGTACGTAAAACCACATGCATAGTGACAGTACCAACAACCAATACAAAAAAACCACATGTGTCGAAAAACCAACAACAACAACGTAAAACTACCTGCATCGTAACAACACCAACAACGACGTAAAACCACATGCATGGTAACAACACCAACGAGTACGTAAAATCACATGCATAGTGACAACTTCAACAATAAATAACACCAACAACAACAAGGTAAAACCACAACCACATATATCAAACACCAACCACAACGTAAAACCACATGCATAGTAAAAACACCAACGAGTACGTAAAACTACATGCATCGTAACAGCTTCAACAACAAATAGCACCAACAACAACGAGGTAAAACCCCAACCACATATACCAAACACCAACAACGACGTAAAACCACATGCATAGTAACAACACCAACGAGTAGGTAAAACCACATGCATCATAACAGCTTCAATAATAAATAACACCAACAACAACAAGGTAAAACCACAACCACATATATCAAACACCAACAACAACGAGATAAAACCCCATGCATAGTAACAACACCAACGAGTACGTAAAACCACATGCATAGTAACAACACCAACGAGTACGTAAAACTACATGCATCGTAACAGCTTCAACAACAAATAGCACCAACAACAACGAGGTAAAACCACAACCACATATACCAAACACCAACAACGACGTAAAACCACATGCATAGTAACAACACCAACGAGTAGGTAAAACCACATGCATCATAACAGCTTCAACAATAAATAACACCAACAACAACAAGGTAAAACCACAACCACATATATCAAACACCTACCACAACGTAAAACCACATGCATAGTAACAACACCAACGAGTCCGTAAAACCACATGCATAGTAACAACACCAACGAGTACCTAAAACTACATGCATCGTAACAGCTTCAACAACAAATAGCACCAACAACAACGAGGTAAAACCACAACCACATATACCAAACACCAACAACGACGTAAAACCACATGCATAGTAACAACACCAACGAGTAGGTAAAACCACATGCATCATAACAGCTTCAACAATAAATAACACCAACAACAACAAGGTAAAACCACAACCACATATATCAAACACCTACCACAACGTAAAACCACATGCATAGTAACAACACCAACGAGTACGTAAAACCACATGCATAGTAACAACACCAACGAGTAGGTAAAACTACATGCATCGTAACAGCTTCAACAACAAATAGCACCAACAACAACGAGGTAAAACCACAACCACATATACCAAACACCAACAACGACGTAAAACCACATGCATAGTAACAACACCAACGAGTAGGTAAAACCACATGCATCATAACAGCTTTAACAATAAATAACACCAACAACAACAAGGTAAAACCACAACCACATATATCAAACACCTACCACAACGTAAAACCACATGCATAGTAACAACACCAACGAGTCCGTAAAACCACATGCATAGTAACAACACCAACGAGTACGTAAAACTACATGCATAGTAACAGCTTCAACAACAAATAGCACCAACAACAACGAGGTAAAACCACAACCACATATACCAAACACCAACAACGACGTAAAACCACATGCATAGTAACAACACCAACGAGTAGGTAAAACCACATGCATCATAACAGCTTCAACAATAAATAACACCAACAACAACAAGGTAAAACCACAACCACATATATCAAACACCAACAACAACGAGGTAAAACCACATGCATAGTAACAGCACCAACAACAACAAGGAATAACAACAAAGTACCAACTCAACTAACAGGCACAACGTTAAAACCATCATGGCGAAACCCACCACAGCGCTAGTAATTTAACAAGTACCCGCTGGGAACAGGTAACACATGGAAACTAAAACTTATTATTTTTATATATACCTAACCTATAATATTTATTAATTAATACATTTATACATTCTAATCATTATCGCGACTTAACCCTTGGAAATCCGATCTGCAATAAACTTAGAATTATCCTTTAAAAAAAAAAAAAAGACTTCTTGCTAACTAGGTTATGTATTTCACGAGTGTTTGGTTCACCAAACTATGTTTCTTTTTTTTGGAAAGGGCAATTATTTAAGGGACGAACCTGAAAATTAATATATGAACATGACAATAATTATACTAAATAAATAATATCGCCGAAGAATGAACACGTAGAATTACAGCTTGATCAAGATGGTAATAAACAGTTCTAAATTTGAATGACATTTTAGGAAATAGATAAGTAATTCTATAATTAAGCAAAAATTATAAAATTACAAATAAATGTATAATTTTAAAACGTTTTAGGGTTAAACATAAATAATTAATTTTATAATTAAGCAAAAATTATAAAATTACAAATAAAGGTATAATTTTAAAATTGATTAACGTTCTGAAGTTGAACATAAGTAATTTCATAATTAAGCAAAGATTATAAAATTACAAATAAAGGTATAATTTTAAAATTGATTGATGTTCTTAAGTTAAACATAAGTAATTCATTACATAATTCAGCAAAAAAAACAAAAAAAAAAATAAAATTGTAAAATTACCAATAACTGAATAATTTTAAATTAAGCAACAATTTTGAACTGTGAATAAATTTATAAGTATAAAATTAACAAACATTTCAGAATTATCATCATATTACTACTCGTATAATTAAATCACAATTATAAACTTACAAATAAATTAGGAATTTGGAATTGTGAATAAATTACTAGACTTAAAGTTAATTTACATTTTAAAATTATAAATAGGTAAATAAGTTAGTAATTCTGAAATTGATAAATATTTTAAGAGCATTATATTTACGCTAACTTAATAAATATTTCTCTGTGAATCCTGAGTTAAATTGTAAATAAACATGCGCTGAATTTAATTTGATGGTTGGAATGTGGCTAAAGTGAAGCAGAGTTGCGGTAAGTAAAGCTTAGGGACATTACTTATAATATTGTTTTTATTCAGGCACCAAGTAATGTCACGGTTGACATTAACCCGTCATATGGGGTGGGCAGCCTGACCGGGACCATTACACCTTGTCCCGAGGATTCGAGTCCTGCCAAACAAACAGTGTGAAAGTTTCTCTCATCGAAATGTCTGTCCGTTTATTAAAGGTCTTTACCCATTTCGTAAGGTATTTTCTACATCGTTGCTCGTTTTCATTTGCTTCTTTTTTTTAGTATTTTATTAAACACCGTTTCCATTCTGGCACGAATAGAGGTGATAATTGTTAAACCAAGATGGACACGAACCCCCCATTCCCGGCGAGCTACAGCCTAAAACATCAGTGTGCCAAAGTCCATCGCGAAGCAAAAAGGTTGTTGGAAAAATTTTTGAATTTTTTTTTCTCTGCCAAACACAAACAACAATATTACATTACATTTGGTTTGTTGTTTTGTGTAAAACTTCGTTTTTTTTATTTTTTTTATGCTGAAAGGTAACTATAAAGCTATTTTTATTTTTAAATTTAAAAAGAATTTTTTTTTCCTTATATTTTTTTATTATTGATTGTGTTATTTCTTCTCTTATTTAAATACTATGGATCCTGGTAAGGTTATTAAATAACAGGAGAGATTAGGGAATGAAATAGTAAATACGTATAATGCTTTGAGCGCGATTGATCAAAGTAAAAGCTCAAATTTAGAAATAAGGAAAAATGTGATGGGAAGAGAAATTATAAATAATAAATTTTAGTTTGAGGGTCCTGTATTTCTTAAGGAGAAAATAATGCAGGAATTAGAATTTAGCACTGATAAGGATGTTCCCGAGCTGTAAAAGACCAGCAAAATGTTGTTATTAACACAGGACAATCAATTGTGGTGGAGAAATATTAACCACAGAAACCAGTTCGGATTTCTCCAGAATATAATAGCTTATATGTTGAAATTTAGAAATATGATGAAAAAGGGAGTTAAAAAGTCCTTTTTAGAATATCGGGATATTCAAAATGAGCACATTGGTGAAGAAAAAAATATGTTAAAGTCAAATAAAGGACTTGCAAGGACATCAAATTTAATTTCATTATGTCCACAATTGGATAAAAATGAAATTATTCGCGTAGGAGGTAGATTAGAGAAAAGCGATTTACCCTTTGAATTAAAACATCCAATTCTCCTTCCTTCTAAAGAGAGAATTGTTGAATTATTGGTTGAAAATTTGCATCATAAACATTTACATGTAGGGCCTCAGGGATTACTAGCAATTGTGAGACAGGAATTTTGGCCATTGCGAGGGCGACAGTTGGTCAAGAAAATAATAAACAAATGCTTTAAGTGCTTCAGAATTCAACCAAAAGAAATTCACCAGTTAATGGGGGGGGGGGGGGGGGGTTACCAAAAGATAGGGTAATAAGAACGCGTCCATTTTTGAATGATGTCTGATAATCCGAATGATTTTGAAGTCTTAACGCCTGGACATTTTTGAATAGGAGAATCATTTTCGACGTTTATAGATTATTCAACAAACAAAAGTTATCACGGATTGCGTGAACATTGGAAGGCCGTACAATTAAATACCGAGGAGTTTTGGAAGCGTTGGTCGGTAGAGTATTTGTCCGAGCTGCAAAAAAGACATAAATGGAATAAGACACATAACTTGGTCAATTAGTTTTATTAAAGGACGATAACACTCCTCCCTGATACATATATACATCTAGTTGGATAAAATGGGATATTTCAGCTCTGATACATACATACATCTAGTGTGATAAAATGGGATATTCCAGCTCTGATACATATATACATCTAGTGTGATAAAATTGGATATTTCAGCTCTGATACATATATACATCTAGTGTGATAAAATGGGATATTTCAGCTCTGATACATATATACATCTAGTGTGGTAAAATGGGATATTTCAGCTCTGATACATATATACATCTAGTGTGATAAAATGAGATATTTCAGCTCTGATACATATATACATCTAGTGTGATAAAATGGGATATTTCAGCTCTGATACATATATACATCTAGTGTGATAAAATGGGATATTTCAGCTCTGATACATATATACATCTAGTGTGATAAAATGGGATATTTCAGCTCTGATACATATATACATCTAGTGTGATAAAATGGGATATTTCAGCTCTGATACATGTATACATCTAGTGTGATAAAATGGGATATTTCAGCTCTGATACATATATACATCTAGTGTGATAAAATGAGATATTTCAGCTCTGATACATATATACATCTAGTGTGATAAAATGAGATATTTCAGCTCTGATACATATATACATCTAGTGTGATAAAATGGGATATTTCAGCTCTGATACGAGTATACATCTAGTGTGATAAAATGGGATATTTCAGCTCTGATACATATATACATCTTGTGTGATAAAATGGGATATTTCAGCTCTGATACATATATACATCTAGTGCGATAAAATGGGATATTTCAGCTCTGATACATATATACATCTAGCGTGATAAAATGGGATATTTCAGCTCTGATACATATATACATCTAGTGTGATAAAACTAGATATTTCAGCTCAGATACGTATATAAATCTAGTTTGATAAAATGGGATATTTCAGCTCTGATATATATATAAATCTAGTGCGATAAAATGGGATATTTCAGCTCTGATACATATATACATCTAGTGTGATAAAATGGGATATTTCAGCTCTGATACATATATAAATCTAGTGCGATAAAATGGGATATTTCAGCTCTGATACATATATACATCTAGTGTGATAAAATGGGATATTTCAGCTCTGATACATATATACATCTAGTGTGATAAAATGGGATATTTCAGCTCTGATACATATATACATCTAGTGTGATAAAATGGGATATTTCAGCTCTGATACATATATACATCTAGTGTGATAAAATGGGATATTTCAGCTCTGATACATATATACATCTAGTGTGATAAAATGGGATATTTTAGCTCTGATACATATATACATCTAGTGTGATAAAATGGGATATTTCAGCTCTGATACATATATACATCTAGTGTGATAAAATGGGATATTTCAGCTCTGATACATATATAAATCTAGTGCGATAAAATGGGATATTTCAGCTCTGATACATATATACATCTAGTGTGATAAAATGGGATATTTCAGCTCTGATACATATATAGATCTAGTGTGATAAAATGGGATATTTTAGCTCAAATACATATATATATCTAGTGCGATTAAATGGGATATTTCAGCTCTGATACATATATATATCTAGTGCGATTAAATGGGATATTTCAGCTCTGATACATATATACATCTAGTGCGATTTAATGGGATATTTCAGCTCTGATACATATATACATCTAGTGTGATAAAATGGGATATTTCAGCTCTGATACATATACACATCTAGTGTGATAAAATGGGATATTTCAGCTCAGATACGTATATACATCTAGTGTGATAAAATGGGATATTTCAGCTCTGATACATATATACATCTAGTGCGATAAAATGGGATATTTCAGCTCTGATACATATGTACATCTAGTGCGATTAAATGGGATATTTCACCTCTGATACATATATACATCTAGTGTGATAAAATGGGATATTTCAGCTCTGATACATATGTACATCTAGTGCGATAAAATGGGATATTTCAGCTCTGATACATATATACATCTAGTGTGATAAAATTGGATATTTCAGCTCTGATACATATATACATCTAGTGTGATAAAATGGGATATTTCATCTCAGATACATATATACATCTAGTGTGATAAAATGAGATATTTCAGCTCAGATACATATATACATCTAGTGTGATAAAATGGGATATTTCAGCTCTGATACATATATACATCTAGTGTGATAAAATGGGATATTTCAGCTCAGATACATATATACATCTAGTGTGATAAAATGGGATATTTCAGCTCTGATACATATATACATCTAGTGCGATAAAATGGGATATTTCACCTCTGATACATATATATATCTTGTGTGATAAAATGGGATATTTCAGCTTTGATACATATATACATCTAGTGCGATAAAATGGAATATTTCAGCTCTGATACATATATACATCTAGTGTGATAAAATGGGATATTTCAGCTCTGATACATATATACATCTAGTGTGATAAAAAGAGATATTTCAGCTCTGATACATATATACATCTAGTGCGATAAAATGGGATATTTCAGCTCTGATACATATATACATCTAATGTGATAAAATGGGTATTTCAGCTCTGATACATATATACATCTAGTGTGATAAAATGAGATATTTCAGCTCTGATACATATATGCATCTAGTGTGATAAAATTGGATATTTCAGCTCTGATACATATATACATCTAGTGCGATAAAATGGGATATTTCAGCTCTGATACATGTATACATCTAGTGTGATAAAATGGGATATTTCAGCTCTGATACATATATACATCTAGTGCGATAAAATGGGATATTTCAGCTCTGATACATATATACATCTAGTGTGATAAAATGGGATATTTCAGCTCTGATACATATATACATCTAGTGTGATAAAATGGGATATTTCAGCTCTGATACATATATACATCTAGTGTGATAAAATGGGATATTTCAGCTCAGATACATATATACATCTAGTGTGATAAAATGGGATATTTCAGCTCTGATACATATATACATCTAGTGCGATAAAATGGGATATTTCACCTCTGATACATATATATATCTTGTGTGATAAAATGGGATATTTCAGCTCTGATACATATATACATCTAGTGCGATAAAATGGAATATTTCAGCTCTGATACATATATACATCTAGTGTGATAAAATGGGATATTTCAGCTCTGATACATATATACATCTAGTGTGATAAAAAGAGATATTTCAGCTCTGATACATATATACATCTAGTGCGATAAAATGGGATATTTCAGCTCTGATACATATATACATCTAATGTGATAAAATGGGTATTTCAGCTCTGATACATATATACATCTAGTGTGATAAAATGAGATATTTCAGCTCTGATACATATATACATCTAGTGCGATAAAATGGGATATTTCAGCTCTGATACATGTATACATCTAGTGTGATAAAATGGGATATTTCAGCTCTGATACATATATACATCTAGTGCGATAAAATGGGATATTTCAGCTCTGATACATATATACATCTAGTGTGATAAAATGGGATATTTCAGCTCTGATACATATATACATCTAGTGTGATAAAATGGGATATTTCAGCTCTGATACATATATAAATCTAGTGCGATAAAATGGGATATTTCAGCTCTGATACATATATACATCTAGTGTGATAAAATGGGATATTTCAGCTCTGATACATATATACATCTAGTGTGATAAAATGGGATATTTTAGCTCTGATATATATATAAATCTAGTGCGATAAAATGGGATATTTCAGCTCTGATACATATATAAATCTAGTGCGATAAAATGGGATATTTCAGCTCTGATACATATATACATCTAGTGTCATAAAATGGGATATTTCAGCTCTGATACATATATACATCTAGTGTGATAAAATGGGATATTTCAGCTCTGATATATATATAAATCTAGTGCGATAAAATGGGATATTTCAGCTCTGATACATATATACATCTAGTGTGATAAAATGGGATATTTCACCTCTGATACATATATACATCTAGTGTGATAAAATGGGATATTTCAGCTCTGATACATATATAAATCTAGTGCGATAAAATGGGATATTTCAGCTCTGATACTTATATACATCTAGTGTGATAAAATGGGATATTTCAGCTCTGATACATATATACATCTAGTCTGATAAAATGGGATATTTCAGCTCTGATATATATTTAAATCTAGTGCGATAAAATGGGATATTTCAGCTCTGATACATATATACATCTAGTGTGATAAAATGGGATATTTCAGCTCTGATACATATATACATCTAGTGTGATAAAATGGGATATTTCAGCTCAGATACATATATACATCTAGTGTGATAAAATGGGATATTTCAGCTCTGATACATATATAAATCTAGTGCGATAAAATGGGATATTTCAGCTCTGATACATATATACATCTAGTGTGATAAAATGGGATATTTCAGCTCTGATACATATATACATCTAGTGTGATAAAATGGGATATTTCAGGTCTGATACATATATACATCTAGTGTGATAAAATTGGATATTTCAGCTCTGATACATATATACATCTAGTGTGATAAAATGGGATATTTCAGCTCTGATATATATACACATCTAGTGCAATAAAATGGGATATTTCACCTCTGATACATATATAAATCTAGTGTGATAAAATGGGATATTTCAGCTCTGATACATATATACATCTAGTGTGATAAAATGGGATATTTCCGCTCTGATACATATATACATCTAGGGCGATAAAATGGGATATTTCAGCTCTGATACGTATATACATCTAGTGTGATAAAATGGGATATTTCAGCTCAGATACATATATACATCTAGTGCGATAAAATGGGATATTTCAGCTCTGATACATATATACATCTAGTGCGATAAATTGGGATATTTCAGCTTAGATACATATACACATCTAGTGTGATAAAATGAGATATTTCAGCTCTGATATATATACACATCTAGTGCAATAAAATGGGATATTTCACCTCTGATACATATATACATCTAGCGTGATAAAATGGGATATTTCAGCTCTGATACATATATACATCTAGTGTAATAAAATGAGATATTTCAGCTCTGATACATATATACATCTAGTGTGATAAAATTAGATATTTCAGCTCAGATACGTATATACATCTAGTGCGATAAAATGGGATATTTCAGCTCTGATACATATATACATTTAGTGTGATAAAATGGGATATTTCAGCTCTGATACATATATACATCTAGTGTGATAAAATGGGATATTTCAGCTCTGATACATATATAAATCTAGTGCGATAAAATGGGATATTTCAGCTCTGATACATATATACATCTAGTGTGATAAAATGGGATATTTCAGCTCTGATACATATATACATCTAGTATGATAAAATGGGATATTTTAGCTCTGATATATATATAAATCTAGTGCGATAAAATGGGATATTTCAGCTCTGATACATATATAAATCTAGTGCGATAAAATGGGATATTTCAGCTCTGATACATATATACATCTAGTGTGATAAAATGGGATATTTCAGCTCTGATACATATATACATCTAGTGTGATAAAATGGGGTATTTCAGATCTGATATATATATAAATCTAGTGCGATAAAATGGGATATTTTAGCTCAGATACATATATACATCTAGTGTGATAAAATGGGATATTTCAGGTCTGATACATATATACATCTAGTGTGATAAAATGGGATATTTCAGCTCTGATACATATATACATCTAGTGTGATAAAATGGGATATTTCAGGTCTGATACATATATACATCTAGTGTGATAAAATTGGATATTTCAGCTCTGATACATATATACATCTAGTGTGATAAAATGGGATATTTCAGCTCTGATACATATATACATCTAGTGTGATAAAATGGGATATTTCAGGTCTGATACATATATACATCTAGTGTGATAAAATTGGATATTTCAGCTCTGATACATATATACATCTAGTGTGATAAAATGGGATATTACAGCTCTGATATATATACACATCTAGTGCAATAAAATGGGATATTTCACCTCTGATACATATATAAATCTAGTGTGATAAAATGGGATATTTCAGCTCTAATACATATATACATCTAGTGTGATAAAATGGGATATTTCCGCTCTGATACATATATACATCTAGGGCGATAAAATGGGATATTTCAGCTCTGATACGTAAATACATCTAGTGTGATAAAATGGGATATTTCAGCTCAGATACATATATACATCTAGTGCGATAAAATGGGATATTTCAGCTCTGATACATATATACATCTAGTGCGATAAATTGGGATATTTCAGCTTAGATACATATACACATCTAGTGTGATAAAATGAGATATTTCAGCTCTGATATATATACACATCTAGTGCAATAAAATGGGATATTTCAGCTCTGATAGATATATACATCTAGTGTGATAAAATGGGATATTTCAGCTCTGATATATATATAAATCTAGTGCGATAAAATGGGATATTTTAGCTCAGATACATATATACATCTAGTGTGATAAAACGGGATATTTCAGGTTTGATACATATATACATCTAGTGTGATAAAATGGGATATTTCAGCTCTGATACATATATACATCTAGTGTGATAAAATGGGATATTTCAGGTCTGATACATATATACATCTAGTGTGATAAAATTGGATATTTCAGCTCTGATACATATATACATCTAGTGTGATAAAATGGGATATTTCAGCTCTGATACATATATACATCTAGTGTGATAAAATGGGATATTTCAGGTCTGATACATACATACATCTAGTGTGATAAAATTGGATATTTCAGCTCTGATACATATATACATCTAGTGTGATAAAATGGGATATTTCAGCTCTGATATATATACACATCTAGTGCAATAAAATGGGATATTTCACCTCTGATACATATATAAATCTAGTGTGATAAAATGGGATATTTCAGCTCTGATACATATATACATCTAGTGTGATAAAATGGGATATTTCCGCTCTGATACATATATACATCTAGGGCGATAAAATGGGATATTTCAGCTCTGATACATATATACATCTAGTGTGATAAAATGGGATATTTCAGCTCAGATACATATATACATCTAGTGCGATAAAATGGGATATTTCAGCTCTGATACATATATACATCTAGTGCGATAAATTGGGATATTTCAGCTTAGATACATATACACATCTAGTGTGATAAAATGGGATATTTCTCTTACCAAATCCTCTTACCAATTAGTTATTAGATTCTTCAACACTAATATTAAAAAACATTTTCTTTCATTCCTTTTTATTTTTTCGTGCTTTCAACACGCTTCATATATTAAAATTTAATAAAACATCACATAACTGTAATTTAGTTAAATAAAACCTAAAGTAAATAACTAAATACACCACCTCCTTTTTAATTTAGGGAAATTAATAATAAATTTCCCAAACTGGTGACCCCGGTGTGATTGGTCGTGATCGTAATTGTGTGATTTTTTTTCCTTTTTTGGAGTGCATTTCTTTTGTTGGATACCGGCCATTTTGATTTGATGCAACAGCAAGTGGCGTGGTTTGAGCCGCCATATTTTTTTACAAAATATCGAGCCGATTGTTACGTAACAATTGTGTAACAGCTTACGATGGTCAATCCAAACGACAGTGGGACTTCCACAACAGCATCCAATGTTGGTTGACACAATATCGAAGAATCCCCACAACATATTTAACCGGCTCATAATGTTTCTGTCGTCTATGCCAGATTGCCTGTTCCTCAGATGTCTAACACTAATATTGAGGCATGGTTCACCACAATGGAGTTCTGGTTCACGGCATCGGGGATAACCGCTGACCGACAAAAGATGGCAACTGTGTTGGCAACGCTTAGTCCAAATGTAATATCACAGTTGACCGACGTTATTACTGCACTTCCGGCCACCGAAAAGTATGAGTATATCAAAACGAATGTAATCGAGCATTTTGCAGAGAGCGAGCAGCGTCGACTCAACCGGCTGTTGTCTGAATTACCCCTGGGGACAAAAAACCATCCGAATTGTATTTCGAAATTAAGCGGGTCGCCGGAAGCACTCTGGGTGATGCAGCTCTAAATTAAGCGAAATTCGGGCAGCTGTCGTTCAACTCACAAAAAAATTTTTCGACTCGGTCACGATCACGCTCGCGCTCACGTTCAAGTAAACCAACAGTGGCGCGCAACCGATCCCAAAATCGTGCTCCGTATTCCAGCGATACGACTGGCGACGAGTGCTGGTACCATAAAAAATATGGCCGAAATGCTCAAAAGTGTCGCAGCCCTTGTAGACATAAACAACGTAAAGTGAATGTACTGTCTGCAGGTACATCGCAGTGACTTAATCGGCCGGTGGAGGTTTCCGGCGAAAATTCCCCCACCAAGTGCCAAATATTTCGCCTTCAAGTCAAAGATAGTTACACAAACACAAATTTTCTTGTCGATAGTGGCGCCGATGTTTCCGTCCTGCCTCTAACTTCGAAGTCTTTTGATGTCCGTTCAACTGCCATCACGTTATACGCCGCTAACGGTTCTCCCATTAAGGAAGTGGAGAAAAGCGTGTGAAACTTGACCTTGGTCTTCGCCGTGAGTTTCATTGGTCATTTGTGGTCGCCGACGTGACTTCACCTATCATCGGGTCCGATTTTATAAAACACTTCGACCTACTTATCGATCTTCGACGTAACCGCCTTATCGACAACATCACTGGTCTTTCATCAATTCTGACATCATCAACGTTTTGCGAAGCAGCCGTCATCAAAACTTTCGACGCAACCGATCCGTTTGCTGATATTTGAAAAAATTTTCCCGACGTTACAAAACTCTCGCCATATGGGTCTTCGACAAAATCTTCGATTTTTCACAGAATCGAAACAACAGGTCAGCCTGTTTTTTGTCGACCACGACGTTTATCTCCGGAAAAGCTCTCAGCTGCTAAAAAGAGTTTGATGTTTTAATGAAAGCTGGCATTTGCCAACCATCAAAAAGCAACTGGTCTAGTCCGTTGCACTTATTCAAAAAAAGTGACGGTACTTGGAGACCATGCGGCGACTATCGAGCCCTGAATGCGCAGACGTTGACAGATCGTTACCCTTTGCCGTATTTAACAGTTTTCACAGCAAATTTAAGAGGTAAGAATTTTTTTTCTAAAATTGACCTGCAAAAAAGCTTTCCACCAGGTGCCGATCCATCCCGATGACGTACCGAAAACCGCCATTAGTACCCCGTTCGGCCTGTACGAGTTTAACTTTATGACTTTTGGGCTATGCAACGCCGCCCAAACGTTCCAGCGGTTAATAAATGAGGTACTACGTGGTCTGGATTTTGTTTTTCCATACATCGATGACATTTGTGTCGCTTCGTCTTCTGCTGAACAACATCGTCATGATCTTGCTGAAGTTTTTCGACGCCTTCAAGACAACCATCTCGTCATCAACCTGAAAAAATGTGAATTTGGTAAAAACGAAATAAAATTTTTGGGTCATCTGGTTAACGCTGACGGAATCCGACCTTTGCCGGAAAAAGTAGCTGCTATACGCGATTTTCCAAAACCAAAAGTGGCTCAAGAGCTTAAAAGGTTCATCGCCATGCTGAACTTTTATAGAAAATTCTTGCCACATGCAATTTCTTATCAGACGCAGCTGCAGACGCTAATCGTTGGCAATAAAAAAAACGATCGTACAGCAATAAAATGGACTCCAGACGCGGAAGCTGCTTTTGCTCGATGTAAAAACGAATTAGCCAACGCAACACTTTTAGTACACCCCGCTGCCGAAGCCGAGTTAGCTATCTTCGTGGACGCTTCCGATACAGCTGTTGGGGCAGCTTTGCATCAAAAAATTGATGATGATTTACAACCTCTTGCGTTTTATTCCAAAAAATTTACACCAACTCACCAAAAATATTCAACATATGATCGCGAGCTTGCAGCAATGTACCAATCTGTGTCCCATTTCCGTTATATGATAGAAGGAAGGAGTTGTTACATTGTCACCGACCATCGTCCGCTAATTTTTGCATTTCAACAAAAACTCGAGAAAGCTTCGCCCCGTAGAATACGTCAACTCGATTTCATCAGCCAGTTCACCACCGATATTCGCCACACGCCTGGTTTAAAAAATGCTACAGCTGACGCACTTTCTCGCATTGGTTCAATTAATCAAATCATCGACTATTCTCGCATTGCGTTGGCTCAGAAAGATGATGAAGAACTTCAACAAATGCTTCAAAGTTCAGGTACGCAAATCAATTCACTTAAATTAAAATTTTTTTCAATCCCAGGTTGCAACGACCAACTAATCTGTGACACATCGACGTCCCGTGTTCGCCCATACATCCCAAAGGAATTTCGTCAACAGATATTATCAACAGTTCATAATTTGTCACATCCAGGTATCCGGACTACCACCAAATTGGTCACATGCAGGTTTTGTTGGCCTGGGATTCGAAAAGATTCTGCTGTTTTTGTGCGAAGCTGTTTGCAGTGCCAACGATCAAAGATTCAGCGGCATACTCGATCATCACCTGTGAAGTATGATCCTCCAAAACAACGTTTCGCTCATATCAGCATAGACATCGTTGGTCCGTTTCCACTATGTGAAGGGCAACGGTACTGCCTTACGATAGTGGATCGTTTTACACGCTGGCCGGAAGCTGTTCCAACCCCAGACATGTCAGCCATCACAGTTGCAAAAGCTCTAGTGTCTCAGTGGATTTCAAAATTTGGTGTTCCAGCTCGAATAACATCTGATCGTGGTCGTCAATTCGAATCGTCAGTCTTTGCCGAGTTAATAACTGCAATCGGCGCAACACACCTTCGTACTACACCATACCACCCACAATCGAATGGTATAATCGAGAGGTGGCACCGAACGTTTAAAGCAGCGATTTTGTGTCATAATCCGGCAAGATGGATACATCATTTACCTACAATTTTGCTTGGCCTACGAGTTGCGTTCAAGCCCGATTTAAAAGCTTCGCCAGCAGAACTAGTATACGGCTCCACATTAACAATTCCCGGCGAATTTTTTGAGCAAACGAAAATTGACGACACTGCCAGCGATTTCGTCTCCGATTTTCGAACAGCGATGCAAAAACTAACGCCAACCGATACTGCTCATCACTCAACGCCAAAAATTTTCATTTCAAAAAATCTTCAAAACTCAACACACGTCTTCGTACGCAACGACTCCATTCGACCTTCACTCACTCATCCATATGATGGTCCATATTTGGTGGTGAAGCGTTTCGAAAAGTTTTTCACAATTTCAATTAAAGGTCGTCGAACTAACATTAGTATCGATCGGCTTAAACCTGCTTTTATCTCACATGATGATCTCAACGACAGTTCAACTGTTCCCGAGCTACCTTCAGCTGCTTTGCAGAGCAGCTCACCAGATTTTTCTACAAATTTACAAGTTCCTAACGAAAGTGATCTCAACTCTAATCATACGTCAACACATTCCAGCCCAGCTGTCAGATTTTCACCTGAAGTGCTACAGCCCAAAGCTACTACAAGTGGCAGACGGGTCACGGTTCCTTTAAGGTTCAGGTGAACCTCCTCTAGCGCGGGGAATAATGTGGCACCCTATTGTTTTGGCTAGTACCAAATACTATAACCAAATACTCTTACCAATTAGTTATTAGATTCTTCAACACTAATATTAAAAAACATTTTCTTTCATTCCTTTTTATATTTTTTCGTGCTTTCAACACGCTTCATATATTAAAATTTAATAAAACATCACATAAATGTAATTTAGTTAAATAAAACCTAAAGTAAATAACTAAATACACCACCGCCTTTTTAATTTAGGGAAATCAATAATAAATTTCCCAAATACATCTAGTGCGATAAAAGTGGTTATTTCAGCTCTGATACATATATACATCTAGTGCGATAAAATGGGATATTTCAGCTCTGATACATATATACATCTAGTGCGATAAAATGGGATATTTCAGCTCTGATACATATATACATCTAGTGCGATAAAATGGGATATTTCAGCTCTGATACATATATACATCTAGTGCGATAAAATGGGATCTTTCAGCTCTGATACATATATACATCTAGTGCGATAAAATGGGATATTTCAGCTCTGATACATATATACATCTAGTGCGATAAAATGGGATATTTCAGCTCTGATACATATATACATCTAGTGCGATAAAATGGGATATTTCAGCTCTGATACATATATACATCTAGTGCGATAAAATGGGATATTTCAGCTCTGATACATATATACATCTAGTGCGATAAAATGGGATATTTCAGCTCTGATACATATATACATCTAGTGCGATAAAATGGGATCTTTCAGCTCTGATACATATATACATCTAGTGTGATAAAATGGGATATTTCAGCTCTGATACATATATACATCTAGTGCGATAAAATGGGATATTTCAGCTCTGATACATATATACATCTAGTGCGATGAAATGGGATATTTCAGCTCTGATACATATATAACATCTAGTGTGATAAAATTGAGTATTTCAGCTCTGATACATATATACATCTAGTGCGATAAAATGGGATATTTCAGCTCTGATACATATATACATCTAGTGTGATAAAATGGGATATTTCAGCTCTGATACATATATAAATCTAGTGCGATAAAATGGGATATTTCAGCTCTGCTACATATATACATCTAGTGCGATAAAATGGGATATTTCAGCTCTGATACATATATACATCTAGTGTGATAAAATAGGATATTTCAGCTCTGATACATATAAACATCTAGTGCGATAAAATGGGATATTTCAGCTCTGATACATATATACATCTAGTGGGATAAAATGGGATATTTCAGCTCTGATACATATATACATCTAGTGCGATAAAATGGGATATTTCAGCTCTGATACATATATACATCTAGTGCGATAAAATGGGATATTTCAGCTCTGATACATATATACATCTAGTGTGATAAAATAGGATATTTCAGCTCTGATACATATAAACATCTAGTGCGATAAAATGGGATATTTCAGCTCTGATACATATATACATCTAGTGTGATAAAATGGGATATTTCAGCTCTGATACATATATACATCTAGTGCGATAAAATGGGATATTTCAGCTCTGATACATATATACATCTAGTGCGATAAAATGGGATATTTCAGCTCTGATACATATATACATCTAGTGTGATAAAATGGGATATTTCAGCTCTGATACATATATACATCTAGTGCGATAAAATGGGATATTTCAGCTCTGATACATATATACATCTAGTGTGATAAAATGGGATATTTCAGCTCTGATACATATATACATCTAGTGCGATAAAATGGGATATTTCAGCTCTGATACATATATACATCTAGTGCGATGAAATGGGATATTTCAGCTCTGATACATATATAACATCTAGTGTGATAAAATTGAGTATTTCAGCTCTGATACATATATACATCTAGTGCGATAAAATGGGATATTTCAGCTCTGATACATATATACATCTAGTGTGATAAAACAGGATATTTCAGCTCTGATACATATATACATCTAGTGCGATAAAATGGGATATTTCAGCTCTGATACATATATACATCTAGTGCGATAAAATGGGATATTTCAGCTCTGATACAAATATACATCTAGTGTGATAAAATAGGATATTTCAGCTCTGATACATATAAACATCTAGTGCGATAAAATGGGATATTTCAGCTCTGATACATATATACATCTAGTGCGATAAAATTGGATATTTCAGCTCAGATACATATATACATCTAGTGTGATAAAATGGGATATTTCAGCTCTGATACATATATTCATCTAGTGTGATAAAACGGGATATTTCAGCTCTGATACATATATACATCTAGTGCGATAAAACGGGATATTTCAGCTCTGGTACATATATACATCTAGTGTGATTAAACGGGATATTTCAGCTCAGATACATATATAGATCTAGTGCGATAAAATGGGATATTTCAGCTCTGATACATATATACATCTAGTGTGATAAAATGGGATATTTCAGCTCTTATACATATATTCATCTAGTGTGATAAAACAGGATATTTCAGCTCAGATACATATATACATCTAGTGCGATAAAATGGGATATTTCAGCTCTGATACATATATACATCTAGTGTGATCAAACGGGATATTTCAGCTCTGATACATATATACATCTAGTGTGATAAAATGGGATATTTCAGCTCTGATACATATATTCATCTAGTGTGATAAAACGGGATATTTCAGCTCTGATACATATATACATCTAGTCTGATAAAATGGGATATTTCAGCTCTGATACATATATACATCTAGTGCGATAAAATGGGATATTTCAGCTCTGATACATATATACATCTAGTGTGATAAAATGGGATATTTCAGCTCTGAGACATATATACATCTAGTGTGATAAAATGGGACATTTCAGCTCTGATACATATATACATCTAGTGTGATAAAATGGAATATTTCAGTGCCATTCAAGATGAATAATCGCGTGTTGGTGGCTAAAATAAAATCTCCACATATTGTCTACAATTACGACCTAAACTCCTATCACTTGTAGTGTGCATACTTACGGTACATAGTGTACAAAGGGAAAACAACAGTTTGTATTTCAACCTTAAGTTGAATTAGTCAGAACTAATAAAACTAAATAAAATTCATAAAACAATTATGAATACCCATGAGTAAAAACGTACTAAAGGGTTTCACATTACATTGTTTGTAGTACTGACCATTGTCAAGTAATGTGACTGTTGATACTAGACCTCACACAGTTCAAGTGCAACAAATGCCACTTGACACTTTGAAACATTGCGACTGCAGTAAATCTGGCACGCAGATGTTTGAAGTGGGTCAATGTTAATTTTGTTTTGACGTTTCCCCTTTGTCATAGTACAAATAAATTTAGTATATAAGTCGTTGTAAAATTAGGAATAGGTTAGAGTTAATCAAAGTGTACAACAAGACAGTTATGCTGTCTATTAAATAAAAACATAAAACAAAACCAGAAACAAATCGAGTTTCATTTCACACTACCTATCGCAAGCAGTTCTTAACGATTGTAAGAAAACTCTCCACAACCAGATAGTATGTGAAGAAAATTTTCCTTGTATAGCTGCCAATTCGAATGTATGTAAATTATCCCCAATAAAACCTCATACTAAACTAAACTGTTCTTATGATGATGTAGATGAAGTGCCCTTTGGATAGAGCTCGAACGCAAAGGAAACTGATTGTACAAATTTTTCAAAAACACATCAGCGCACGTAAAGTGCTCGAATTCTTAACAGTTCATCAACAAGCTTGCCCTTCAAGGTATATTTACTCTAAAGGAAGAATGTACGGCACGAATAGATGAGATAACTCTATAAGCTACTTACAATCTTCAAAGTGGAGGAACCAACAAATTCCATAATTTCCTGAAAATGGAAGTTGTTTATGCATGGCAGCCCTAACAGGGTATGTTTACGCAATTTTGTTTTTTTTCCTCTTCTGCTTTGTCTTTCCTTACGATCGACAAGTAATTGAATACACACTTTTTTCTCACAACTATCATTCGTTTTTGAGCCATTGAATGTAAAGGAAGTGTGAATAAAAAAAAACATAATTTACAAAAATTTAAAATAAATGTGTGTTAAATATTAACAAAAAAAAAAAAAATAAAGTCACGAACAACAACAACAAATTTTATAAAGTGTTTTTGTCTTCAAAGGATTATAGCTTTTCCCTTTAACACTCAACATCATAGAAACAGTTGCTAATTCTACAGTGATGTTAAAAATTTTCCCTGAAGGATTTTTTATAAATTGATAGATTTGCCTTATAAATCAAAATCTCTTGTGGAATATATTTATTTTTTTTTTGGATAACATTATCAAAGATCTTACAAAAAATTAATGCTGAAGAAGTGATTAAAGTGTTAAAATAACTATTGGAAAAGAAAAACAAAATTTTATAGTAAATTATAAAAATCTGTAGTTAAATCTTTCTTTAAATCTCCTGTTCAATTAAAACACAAAGAAAAATTAATTTAAAGTATTTGTTTCAAGTAAGAAAAAAGAAATAATAAAACGTGATTTTTTGGCCTCATATGTAAGGCGTATACCCAACCAAACACTAGCATTTTTTTGTGTGCATATACAAGGTGGCGCAAAGTAATCCTCCTATCAGAAAATGCTATAAATTTTGCGATTGGCCCCTAATGTCAGTTCTGTTTTGACATTTGTGTAGTAAACACATGCGAAATACACGTTAATAAACAATTTTACGCTACACTGTTCCAGAACGCGGAATATTGGTGACTATTTATTTGAGCAATAATGAAGATGATTTTTCATCAAAAATAATCATGAGTGATGAGGCCCATTTCCATCTTAGCGGGTACGTAAATAAGCAAAATTTATGCTTCTGGGGCACTGAAAATCCGCGAGTTACCCACGAAGAGCCATTACACCCGCTCAAAGTCACTGTATGGTGTGCTGTTTACGCTGGAGGAGTCATCGGACCTTTTTTCTTCGAAGACGTCGCGGGCCAAACGGTTACTGTCAATGGTGAGCGCTACAGAGCAATGATCAACGAGTTCTTTTTGCCGCAACTTGATGAATTGGGATTGGAAAACATGTGGTTCCAACAGGACGGTGCAACGCCACACACTGCACGTGCCACAACCGATATGCTGAGGGATGCATTTCCCGGGCGCCTAATCTCCCATTTTGGCAATTTGCACTGGCCAGCAAGATCGCCTGATTTGACCACTAAAGACTTCTTTTTGTGGGGCTTTTTGAAGTCGCGGGTTTATGTCAACAAGCCTCAGACTCTTGCAGCTCTTAAAGACAATATCCGTCAAGAATGTGAGGACCTATCGCCGGAAGTTTTGGCCAAAGTGATGGAAAACGCCATAAAAAGGGCTCAAATGACAATCAACTGTGGCGGCGGCCATTTACATGACATCATATTGTCGACTTGATGTAAAAAAAATTAAAAGACCAAATAAAAATAATCCACAAGAAGAATCAAAGTTTTTAATTTTTTTTTAAATTACAGCCAAAAAACATCGGAAGGTTATTTTTGAGCCACCCTGTATATATGCAAGAAAATGTTTTTTCTTACAATATAAAATTTTAAACGGAGGCAATACCAAAAGGTTCTATAAAAAACAACCAACTGTTAGTCTAAAACTCAAATTAAAATGAAGAA
Source organism: Eustalomyia histrio (assembly GCA_949748255.1). Classification (NCBI taxonomy): domain Eukaryota; kingdom Metazoa; phylum Arthropoda; class Insecta; order Diptera; family Anthomyiidae; genus Eustalomyia; species Eustalomyia histrio. The sequence continues at coordinate 47,294,296 of OX456526.1, read as the reverse complement.
CATCGTTTATTGCCGTCAATAATTGTGGGAAGTTTGTTAGTGTGGTTTTATTAACAATCTTTGAATAATAAAATGTTTAAAAAAGTTTTATGTTCCTTCTTTAAATATAAATTTATTGATAGGCTATGTTGAAGGGAAATGGTTCTAAACATAAAAATAACATTGTGTCAAATAAACTACATGTGACCTTCTCTGAGAAAAGGGGCCTAGTGTGTGAAAATTAAGTTTTGAGAAAAACGCATTTTAAGTTTCATAACGCATTATCACTTTGAACACACCTTCAGTTGGGAGATGCGATTTGGTATGGTTAGTTATGATTGGGTCATGCCTATGTGGTGACTTATTTTTTTTTTCGCTTTTAGTGTGACCATACCTTTGCTATTGTTGCTGCTCTGTTCGTTCCAAACGAATTACCTCCGCTCATTGCACCAAGCGGTTTATCGTTAGATCGCAAATGGTATTTGTATGAGAATGTCTGGGTCTTATGTTACTGATTTTCAAACCGAGTGAACCCAAATCTAAACCTGCCAGGAAGAAAAAAAAATCGAAGCACCGGATTTCTCGAAAATGAAAGCTGAAGTCAAGCGCCGAAAAAAGTCCTAACTACAATAAAAAGTTCGAAGACTGGCGAAACAAAACAATTTAAAACCAAAAAATCAAAACAAAAAGTAAAATTTTGATGTGTTTCTCATATTTATCGATTTTTCCAAGTTCATTTTGTACGTTTTTATGGAGTAAATAAATTTTTATCAGAAATTTAACTCATTTTATCTTATTTCAAACCCTTTTAGGTACCAGAATCCACTCTTAAGTCCAAACCTGTTTTTTGACACACTCGGAGAAGGTCACATATGTAAAAACTAATTTTCCCTTAAATAAAATAATTTTTGTTTACAAAATGAACCTGTTTTCATATAGAATACATACAAGATGTAAAAAACTACACAAAGGTAGGATTATGAAGTTTTTTCCAAGGTAGGAGTACGGTTAACAAACAAAACATATGAGGAACAATAACATCACCACCAGGGGATACGACGCTAGTAGTATGGGAAACAAATAAGTTATTAAGAATTTAAACTAAAAGACGGGTAACTCCACATAACTATGACCGATGACCAAAGAACATATAATGTACTGATAGATACTGGAACAACCCATGCACAATGATTACATAAGAAAAACATTAAGATTCAATGGAACTGAGAAAATAAAATCAATGAAAGTTACCTCAATGCATGAGACATCAATAGTAATGTGGTGTATGCATACTGTAGAGTATTCAAATAGTGCTTGAATACTGAGCATGGGGTGACTTAGCACAATTAAATTGAAACCATTTAAAAGGTTTCTTATTTCATTACTTTGTTTATTCTTTTCAATTGTTTATGGTACATTTTATGATAACACCATAAACAATAAATGAAATAAGGTTAACATATTGACCACCCAAAAGAATACTTGACACACATGCATGATATTTGAAACATATTTGTCACAGACATGTTAAACACAATCGGTGTGGTCTAAGTCACTCAAATGCTGTCGCTGCACTTAGTTTAATATGAAATAAATTTAGTATATAAGTCGTTGTAAAAATTAGAAATAATTTAGTGTTAATTATAGTGTTAAACTCACCACACAATTTCTTTAATAAAATTTATATTTACAAAACTTGGTTTGAGTTTTATTGAGTCTCAAACCTCATCACAGTAAACACGAAACAAAAATTTAGATTGCTCGATAAAGATTAAGATTTTTTTGAACTGAACAACATAGGCAACTCTGATTTAATACTAGGATGGAAAAGGGCTAGATACACCAAAAGCTACAATAAATAGTTAAGACATGACATTCACAGCGAATAAGAAGTGGGTCAATGTTTGTTTTGTTCTGACGTTTCCCATTTGTTACAGTATAAAAATATGTAGTGTATAAGTCGATGTAAAATTAGAATTAAGTTATAATTAAACAATACATAAAAGAATCAGCAACGCTGGCTTTAAAGAAAATTAATAAAAGTATTTAAACAACATTAAAAATGTGTTTAAATAAATCTCAAATGTCATAAGATCATTATAATAGACGCACATATGTCGCTATATTTTTAATTAAAATATTAAGTTAAGAAATAGTGATATTGAACTAGAACTAAGAAACAAGTAGAAATAAATAAAAGACTCATAAAAGTCCTTAGAAAATATTTTTGTTTCACTTAACTTAAGAAAACTTTAATTAATGTCATAAAAAGAATGATCGTTCTGGTTTTTCTTCGCGTGGTTTTAAAAGTGGAAGGTTGTGTGCGCGGAAGTTTTAACAATAAAAAAAGAAAACGTTATGGAATTTTTTTCATGTGGGTGCTTAACAGAAAAAATTATAAAAAAATGTGAAAAATACCATAAATCATCAAATAAAACCATTGAACAAAATTTAGTGGAAAAGAGAGAATGAAAAAAAAATAAAACAAAATACTGAAGGATTAACTAAAAAGATGTAAACAAAAATCACTAATAATGTATTGAAAAGTTAAAAAAAAAACTAGTACGGATTAAAATAATTTAAAAAAACATCTGAAACTGAAAACAAAAAAACCTCGTTCATTAAAAGTATTGAGTTTTTAATAACTATTTTTGGCCTAAACGTGCTATTATTTTTTTTTCGTAAAAAAATCAAATTTAAAATAAACAGTAATCCAGTAAAGTTATTGTAATTTTTTTTATTAAAACAGCATTTTTTTGGCGTCAGCCATCTTTAAAACAAGAAAAAAATGAGTGAAGATCTCTGGTGTTTTACAACCTGCGACACGGCATCAACTGCCACGTTTTTTGGCGTCCGCCATATTGAGGCAAATGAGGGGATTTTTTGGAGTACAGTAACGTCACCTTTCTTTTTCGACATACGCCACAACATTTTTTTGGGCGTCAACCATCTTTAAAACTAGAAAAAATGAGAGAAGATCTCTAGTATTTTACAAACAGCTACAGGGTATCACCAATCACATTTTAAATTGACGTCCGCCATATTTAATAGAAAAAAATACTATGATGACTAGGCAGCTGAATGATATGGTGGATGAAGCTGAAGAGATCCGGGTACAAGTTTCGCCTTGTTAATCCGGTAGAATAAGTTTTAAGAGAAAATATTCAAGATAATATTTACAAAATTTGTCCGAAATTCTCTGATTACCTGGAAAATCAAGAGGTGTAATTCTACAGGACATAAGTGATGACAGCAAGAAGATTGCTCTTAAACAAAAAATTAGTGATCGATATTATCGTTCCACGTCGATCTTCTAATATCTTCAACATCATGTCTTTGCCAATCGTGAGGGATGTCGTGAAAATGTTTCCAACTCTAAGATAACGGTTTTTGACTTCAAGCCCAGTAATAATTATTAATTTTAGTTATCCAAGAAACGCAGGTTGTAAGACTTAAATCATTAACATATTGATGTTAAGACATAGTTCATTAACATATTGATGTTATGACATAATGTTAATGGGACAGCACCTATGTTCTTTGGATAATTAAAATAAAAACCGGTTACTTTAAAGTAATTGTTAACAGAAGTCATGGTCGAATCCTTGTAAAATATATAGATCCTATTAAAAGTCCACAAGACGGCCATTTCTCTTTTCTTGGTATAATTTTCTTTGTCAATAAATTAAAAAATTGTGATAATCAAATTTGAATTAATTTAAAAGTAAATGTACAATTTAATGGAACGTGCAAAACTAAAACAAATAATTTGAGTTTAATTAAGAAGAAAACAAGATGAAAAACTTGGAAATTATTGAAATTAAATTAATGAATAAACAACACAAAAACTTAAAAAAATTATTTGTGTTTACAATATATTTTATAAAAAAAAAAGATTGCTTTTATTTATTTGTGGATAATTTTTATCAGTTTGACTACTTCCTAAATATAGAGTTTGCTGAGCAAAGAATTCGCCTTTATGCATTTGTATTTTAAGGTTTGACTCTTGTAATTGCTGCAAAAAATTTTGTATGTTACGTAGACGCTCTTGGAAGCTAGTGGACAATATTAAAATATCATCTTAAAATACAATTCAACAACGTGTTCAATTTCAAAACATTCCGAAAATAGTCTGATCAACGCCGAATTGTGTCTATACAACTCTGTGTTATCCATTCATGGAGAATGATGAATTAAAAAAAATTACAGTTGCATTTGACAAGTTCGTTAGTAATAAATATAAAAAAGTTTTAATACATATTTAATGTAATGATCTACGTGTGATATGAACTTTATGCGATTTGGCAACACCCCGAACACGAATGCAAGAACATATGTTTTCATAGATGTAAAACTGCAACCAACTTAATTAACTAAAGAAACCGTGCTCAGCAAAAAAAGAAGACATATTGATTATAAAAGAGAAAGGTATAATATTCATTACAAAAAAAGAAAATTTAATAAATCGAACAAAAAAAAATGCTACAAAAAGTTAAATTTCTTTTATATTATTTGTTATGAATATGAAACGTCAAATTAATTTCGAAAATTTGAACACTCAAAACGCATTTTTGATAGTGGAAACAGTTTGAAATGTTTTCCTAAAAACTTATTATTTTGGTCATAATGGAAACATGGTATTATTTGTAAATAAAGTAGTTCATTATCTAACCTTAAACCCGAACCAGAGTTTTTCTCAGCCTTCTGGCATTATTTATTGGTGTCATTGATGAAAGAAATAGAAATTTTAAGTCCGCATCGTCTAAATAATAATATTGTGTTGTAAAAGAGGGTAAGTTGTATTTATATGAGTAAGTGACACACACACCCTAAAACTAACGTAAACTAATAACAAACCATACTTACAGATAAAAATAATCATAAGATAAACAACGCTTAGGAAACATTGATAAAACTTAGACTAGTTTCAAGATTCTCATTTCTAGTATTTAAGATTAATCTTGTTATAGTATCAGTTTATGAAGAAAACTCAAAATCAACCAACGTTGAATTTTACTGACGCAGTCGGTAGGATCTGAGAAAAAGATACTGTTAAACGAACCGTAAATATTAAATAAAAAATTTTAATTCTGTGAATCCTAAGGAACCGTCCAGAATTATAAAAATAATTATAATAATAAATAACACATAAGACAAAGTCCAATCAAAAGTGAAATCACTCTCTACAACGCAAGTGAAGAAAAATTCTTGTTCCCGAATAACAAACAAGGACGTTAAAGAAAAAGTGGTAAGATTTTGTCAAAGGATGGTAAGATTTGGTCAAGCGCTCCGCTGGTTGGCAGACCTCGTGCACATAACTGCGTCTCTGTGTTTTGTGAAGGCCCGGTTATAGGCACTATGCGGAACCCGAGCTCCATATTTAAATCTCTTCTAACACCCGAGATCGTCAGAATAATTGTACGCCAAATAGTAAATGGTCTGCGCTGAATCCTTAGCAGACACCGAGAGAGTGGACGAAACCCGCAACTGAAAAAGAAATTTACGCTTTTATTGACCTTACTTTGTTTGTTGGCATATTCGGGTCAAACTGTCAGCCTAGTATTGAGTTGTGAGGACACAATGGGAACTCTATCTACATAGCAACGATGTCTGCTGTGCGATATAAACTTATTTTAAAGTATATTCGATTTGATGACGGTACCACGAGATTCACTCGACTTGCAGAAAGCAAAACAACTTAGAGCGTCGATATGTTCCTGGTGCCCAAATAATTGTGGATGAGTAATTGTTTCCGTACCGAGGCCGCACGCGCTTCACCCAATATATTCCTTCAAAATCAGCCAAATACGGCATACAAATCTGGTGGGCGTGCGATGCAAACTCAAATTATCCATTAAAAGGAATTATTTATGTTGGAAAACAACCAAACGAAGCACGTGTGGCGAAAACGTTGTTCTCAAATTGGCGGAAAAGTATAGTGGATCTGGCCGAACAATATATGCCGATAACTTTTTCTCATCATACGATCTGGCCACGGTTTTGATGACAAAACGGTTGGCTTATATAGGAACAATAAGAAAGAACAAGGCCTGCATACCGAAGGAGATGTTGGACCCTAAAAGAGAGGTGTTAAGCACATTGTTTGGGGACAACAACAATGTCGCACTATGTTCATATGTGCCACAGAAGAAAAAAGCAGTGGTTGTCATCTCCACGGAACACTATAATTCCACCGTCGACATATCAAAACCAACGCAGAAGCCGTCCCAAATATTGGACTATAACATATATAAAGCAGGAATGGACACCATGCCAACGGGCCACAAACCGATGGCCGTTAGCCATCTTTTTCAATATGCTGGACGTTGCAGGATTGGCTGCATTTGTCATACATGACAAATTGGGGCATGTAAAACGGAATGATAGGAGACGTATGTTATGGAATTGGCCGAGCAGTTGGTGATCCCAAACCCAATTGTAAGAGGCATGCAACATGTGAAACAGTCCATGGCGTTATTCGGTGTAGAAGTAAGCATTTCATTTATTCATTCATTGAATTCAAATTCTAAATCAATTTTTCAACTTTGTTTTTTTTTTTGCAGGTAGCTGCAGGCCCGCTCATAGATGACCAACCAGCCCATGCCTCATCCTCTGCCAGCAGACCATCGTGCTCGCTGTGTTATAAGTTAGATAAAAAACAGCGAAAAACACGCTTTCATTGCATGTATTGCAAAAAGCCGGTATGCCAAGAACACTCACATGCCAGGTACTTCTGCCTTGAATGCCGTATATAAAATGTTTTCTTTTACATATGAATAATGAAATAGCGTTAATAGCTACCTAAGATGTATAGGAATGCGTTTTAATTGTTCATTTTGTGGTTTTCCTAGCATAAAATGCATTTAAAGACACTTTTAGGACAACTGACTATGCATTTCCATAGAAATCCCATATAGGTCTGTACATAACTGGTTATACCATTTAGCGACAAAAACCCTTATACTTCCTAGGGTTAAAGTAATTGTTTACAGAAGTCATGGTCCAATTCTTGTAAAATATATAGTACTTCCCATGTAAAAATCGAAATATATATGAACATACATGATCATACATGAGCTTGTATATGATCGTACATGAGCATACATGGTCATATACGTCCATACATGATCTCATATATGACCATATATCTTCGGATCCGAAATTTGAGGGTATATGGTGATATATGTGCATATATTACCATACATGCTCATATATTATTCATGTATGCTCGTATATAATCATATACGTCCATATACCCTCAAATTTCAGATCCGAAGATATATGATCATATATGAGATCATGTATGGACGTATATGACCATGTATGCTCATGTATGATGAAAAATGTATGGACGTATATGATCATGTATGCCCATGTATGATCATATACAGGTCCATGTATGATCATGTATGCTCATATATATTTCGATTTTTACATGGGTTATTAAAAAAAATTTCGGTATTAAAAGAAACGTGCTTAGTAGACCGTACCTCAAAAAAAAAGTTCACCGTACACCCTCAAATATAAAGTATTTTAACAAGAAAATTTCGAAAATGTTTTTTTTTTTGCCGAACGTAGGGGTCGCCATTTTATTTTTTTCGTTATATCTTCGCCATTTACCGTCGGATTTTAAGGTGTTGTATATCAATGTTTTTTGTCTCGCGGAGACCGATGTTTTCCTCGAAGGAGCCATTGACCTCAAGTAACCCGTTCTAGTATTAACCCACCAGATCTCAGTTGCTACCACCTTAATGTACTACCCTAATATTTTAAAATGAAAGCTCGCAAAAAAGCAATAAACTTTTGCTAGGAAAGTATTCCAATAATTCCAGCAGAACTATTATTTTATTTTTTTTAAATTTTTTTTTGCCGAATGTAGGCTATTTTTAATTTTTTTGTCATATCTTCTGTATTTACAGTGGGATCTTAAAGGGTTATATATCAGTGTTTTTGTCGCAATGATACCAATTTGTTACATCAAAAATCATTGACCTTAAGCACCCTTTTATACTACTTAAGGGGTAACACCTTTGTAAAAAGCCTATATAAAAACTTCCTTTTTTTTATTTTCTTTATTTACGGAGATGTGTTAACAAAGATTGGTTTTTACAAGATTTATGAAGGAGTACAAAAAAATATTTGTTTTACACAAAGTTTTACAAAATGATAGTATATTTACAACAGAGGTCCACGGCCCAATTTTTGGTGGATTTCTCTGAAATTTATAATGCATGTGGAAAACTAAATTATCTATGGATGCGCGTAGGAGTTTTTGATAGGTCAAATACTTTTTGACTTAGAGCTGTTTCTTTGCGAGTATAAAAATAGATATTTTGACTTTAACACTTCGCTGTTTTGTCAAAAATTAATATACCCAAAAACTCATACGCTTTTCTCTAGATAATTTAGTTTTCTATATAAAGTGTATGTTTCAGAGCGATCCACCTAAAATTGGTTAAATTATGCTGAGTGCCGTGGATCACTTATAAAATAACACAAATTTTAATCGATCATATTTTGACGTGATTCAAGTTGGCTGTATTTTTGGCGGCTGTCAAGTTTAGTAAAAATGTGCCCCATTCGTTGTTCATCGGTGACCACCATAGAATATTCATGTTCTACATCAACAAAACGCTCGGTGTCCATAGATAATTTAGTTTTCCATATGCATTATAAATTTCAGAGAAATCCAGCAAAAATTGATTAAGTAATGCTGCGTGCCGTGGACCCCTATTGTAAATATACTATCATTTTGTAAAACTTTGTGTAAAACAAATATTTGTTTGTACTCCTTCATAAATCTTGTGAAAACCAATCTTTGTTAACACATCTCCGTAAATATAGAAAATAAAAAAAGGAAGTTTTTATATATAGGCTTTTTACATAGGTGTTACCCCTTAAGTAGTGCTTGAGGTCAATGATTTTTGATGTAACAAATTGGTATCAAAAAACATTGATATATAACCCTTTAAGATCCGGCTGTAAATACAGAAGATATGACAAAAAAATTAAAAATGCCCTACATTCGGCAACAAAAAAAATTAAAAAAGAAATAAAATAATAGTTCCGCTGGAATTATTGGAATACTTTCCTTGCAAAAGTTTATTGCTTTTTTGGGAGCTTTCATTCTAAAATATTAGACTAGTACATTAAGGTGGTGTCAACTGAGATCTGGTGGGTTAATACTAGAACGGGTTACTTGAGGTCAATGGCTCCTTCAAGGAAAACATCGGTCTCCGCGAGACAAAAAACATTGGTATACCACACTTTAAGATCCGACGGTAAATAGCGAAGATATAACCAAAAATATAAAATGGCGACCCCTACGTTCGGCCAAAAAAAAAAAAAATTTCGAAATTTTCTTGTTAAAATACTTTATATTTGAGGGTGTACGGTGAACTTTGTTTTTTTGCTTATAAGGTGGTACGGTCTAGTGCTCAGCAAATAAAGAAGACATATTGATCATAAAAGAGAAAAGTCTTATATTCATTACAATAAAAAAGAAAATTCAATAAATCGAACGAAAAAACAAAAAGTTATTTTTTTTTTTATATTATTTGTTATGAATATGAAACGTCAAATTAATTTCGAAAATTCGATTTTTGATAGTGGAAACAGTTTGAAATGTTATCCTAAAAACTTATTATTTTGATCATAATGGAAACATGGTATTATTTGTAAATAAATTAGTTCATTATTTAACCTTAAACTCGAACCAGAGTTTTTCTCAGCCTTCTGGCATTATTTATTGGTGTCATTGAAGAAAAACATAGAACTTTTAAGTTTCACTCACCAGTAGTAAAGAAATTAAAATACTGTATTCTGGAATGGACATGTGTTCTTAGAAGTGTTTTTACTAAGAAATAAAATTATTAAAAAAAGGCAAAAAAAAAAATATTTTAAAAATAATATTAAATAAATTAAAAAATAAATTTTCGTGTAAATAAAAATTTTGTGTTGTAAAAGAGGGTAAGTTGTATATATACGATAAAGTACCATACATTCTAGCAACATCCCCCAAAACTAACGTAAACTAATAACAAATCATACTTAGGGATAAAAATAATCATAAGATAAATAACGCTTAGAAAACATTGATAAAATCTAGACTAGTTTCAAGGTTCTAACTTCTAGTATTTAAGATTAATCTTGTTAAATAAAGTTTCAGTTTATGAAGAAAACTCAAAATCATTTAACGTTGAATTTTACTTTTGTGTACCTATACAGGTCCATCAGTAATTGTCCTTATTTGATGTCTCGCTTTATCTGTATTACCTAAAAGCTGCCCTTAAACATATATGTTACTAACATCCTTAAATATTTTCGATTTTGTGAAAGTAATATACTAGTTAAGGCATGTCACTGTTATTGTGAAGAACATGCCGCCCAACTTGACAGACAACTTAGTTCGTCATTTATTTTCTAAATGTTTTGCCCTTATAAAATTACTCACAACGGGCACGAGTATGTCGCAATCTCGCTTTGCATTGTAATACATTTAATATTATGTCGCAATCTCGTATTGCATTTATTTTTCAGTCACAAACCCCCATTGCGTTCATTCACACTTTTAATTGTTTTAGGTGTCAGTTTCGACACATAAACATTTCTTATGAAACAATTGCACTCAACCGTCATTTATGTCAACCATATGTTTTGCTTGCTTCAGCATTTCTCGTTCTTGGTGGTCTTGCACTTGAAACTTTCACAATATTGATTGTGAAATAAACGCGCTCGAATTTTATTTTATGACAACCATATGCCTCAGCATTTTTCGGTGGTCTTTTTGGGTTTGCTTGCCTTGGCAGTTTTGTTTTCCTCTGTTGCTGAGGATTAGATTTTCATACTTTATTTAAGCTAGTTTTAAGAAGTTAAAATCAGTTCTCAATCAGACTCAAGCCTACATAGTAGGTAAACTAAAATAATTACTTACTAAAATAAAATAATTAATACCTAAAATCAAATAGGTTAAAAATAATTAATTTAATAAATAGTAAATCTAAAATCAAAATTACGTGTTTTACTTATGGAAATATTAACTCACTTAAAGCCGTTTACATAAACATTTAGTTGGTTCTTAAAACAGTCTTGTAAATAAAATTTGTTGTTGTTTTGCATGTTAATTTGATTTATAAGTGTGTTAAAAAAAAATAAAAAAATGTCTATGCATACACAGAGAAAACAGATTCATTGCGACAATTGAACTTCTTGCAATCTGAATAGTTTAGTTACAGCAAGCGAATTATTCGATTGTCGTAACCAAATAAATCACTGATTCCATTGAAATATATAGTGCCAACAGAAATTAACTGAATTTCTGTCACCACAAACAAATATGTCAGTGAACCCAACCAAACTATTCGGTTGTTAAAATGAATCTATTTTCTCTGTGTACGGCTATTAGTATATAAATGTTATAAGTATATATATTCAATATATATTAAAATGTTACAAAGTATATTACACCAATACATTTTAATCGATATATTTGGTTTTCAATTGATTTTCAATGTGTTGATGGGCCAATCGGCAAAAATCCTATTACATTACCATTTATAATCATAATTTCATTATCAAAATCAATTTTGGCACCTAAAGGCCTTAACATATTTTTACCCAAAATTGCATCAAATTTCCTATTCCCAAAATGAGCAAGTTTCCACGACATTGTGGCATGTTTACCAAACTCCGTGGGTAAATTTGTTATTATTTCCTGATATATATATGATGTTCCGTTTAAAGTCGAAAGTGGAATAGGAGTTTGAAGATCATGTCTTGTATAGCTTGGTAACTTAGAATGGCTCATCAATGAAACAGTAGCACCAGTGTCAATCAAAACTTTAATAATATCGCCACCGATTGTTAGGTACACTAACGGAAGTGCCTCAATACAGCTGTTATGAGAAAAATTTACTTGCACCTCATTGTCATAATTTTTCACAATTTCTAAATTATCTAAGGGCGGACGAGTTTCATTTTTAACTAGACCTTTTTTCTCTAATAAATTATAAGCATCTCTTAGTTTTTTTATATTTCTATTGATAACAATGGAAGCTAAATTGGTATCAATATTATTTATAAATGTTTTTAAGATAAACTTTTCAGCATATAAAGGGCTAAATTCTAAAGGTTTTTCGCTATCATACTCATATTTTTCATTAATTTTGCATAAAATACTTCTTAAATCTTTATAATAATTTACTATACCGTAGTTCTTAGCGGCAAAAGCCTCTTGATAAAGTTGTTGATAAGTTTCTTTTACTCCAAAATTGTTTATTAAAGCCTCCTTTGTATCCTCCCAACATGGGTTTGGGTCCAAAGTTTTTAAAACATTAAGCGCCTCCCCTTGTAACTTATTTAGAATAACTTTTTCATATATATATTGTTTAGCATGAGGATTGGATTGTATTAAAGTAAATAATGTGTTCACTTCACGTAGAAACGATGTGAGGTCGAATGTATCATCTCCTCTAAATTCATTAATATTCTGAGCAGATTTTAAAATGTCGTTTATTGATACAGATAATGTCGACTGCATTTTGGTTTTAGTTTATTTTGTAAAAAGTTTTAGTCTAAATTGTGTTTAATTATTTAAAATGTTTTTTTTTATAAATTAAAATTTGAAGTAACTCTTTTTTATTTATTTATTTATTTATTTATTTATTTATTTATTTATTTATTCATTTATTTATTTATTTATTTATTTATTTATTTATTTATTTATTTATTTATTTATTTATGTATTTATGTATTTATTTATTTATTTATTTATTTATTTATCTATTTTTTTATTTTTAAGATTTTCTTTTAGCAAAATTCACTTTATTATTTTTGTTAATGTTGTTATTTTTTAACTCCACTCTCGACTGCTACCAATGATAGTTTTTGTTGTTAATTGTTTGTATTTCTCGATGTTGCTATTTATTCTCACTTATTTTTTTTTTTTTTTGTATATCAAATGATCTCTTGTATCAAAAGTATATTTATTCCTTAGATCATTTTTAAAGAAAATATTTAAGACAATGAATGTTTCTCAATCGACGACTTTTCGCGAAATGCTTACTTTTGTAAAATTTATTCTTATGTACTAAACATGAAACTCTTTAAATTCAACTGCAGCTGGCATTTTCAGAAACAAACTAATTTCCCCTCCTTTCCTAACTACCTGCAGTTATAAATCCTACACTACCTGACTTCAGATATATAATCAAGGACTTTCTATACTATAGAATGTAAAATAAAAATTAAAACCCAGAAACTTCTAAACTATATGATGTTCAGAATGCAAAAAAGGAAGGGAAATAGAAAGCCTCAGAGCCCAAAAGTCTAAATCGGAGGCTGAAGTATATTTTCAGTAATTCTAATTAAATTTTTTTTATTTCATTTACAAAAATGAGAAATTCATAAACAAGAACAATGGAAAACTCTAAGAATTTAACATGGCCAAATGTAAGCCACATTCTCATTGCAATGCATAATTTTCAAAATAAACGCGATTTAAAAATTTGACCCAGAAAGTTAAAACTTAAGACCGGTATTGGTGGTGGATTTTGGCCACCACTGTAAGCATTTTTTCTTTTACTCCTTTAGTTTATGAGATATGGACAATTTTCATAGAAGTGACTAATTATGGCTTGATTAGCCTAAAACCGTTGTCCGACTTTATTTATCCCATTCCGTTGTCAAGATACGGGCGATGTTCCAGATAAAGTCCCTTTTTCTCTAAGATACACTGTTGACCAAAAACCCTAAATGTAGGGAATTGAACTGATACATATGTTGTGGATTCCCGGACTTATTTATAAAATTACTCTATTCAAAATTTTTGAATTATTTACTACAATAAATATTTTACTTTTTATAAATGTCAAAACTTGCTGAAAATATCTGTGGTTAATGTTTAAACTTGGTTGTTTTTAAAATAATATAGCCGTCACAGATTTGAAAAGAGTACAGTACATTCAAAATCACAGTTTTTTTAGACGGGAAAAAGAACTGCTTCAGATGAGGAAAATTTAAAATAAATTATACTTTCAAATCAATAAAAAATGGATTCCTTAACAATCACTTGCATTTATTGTCGCTGGGATGTTTATGATTTCCTATGAATCGCAAAAAGAAACGGCTTAACGATATAATAAAAATGTTAACAAATTAAGGATTAAGATTGAAAGCGGTATAAAAACTACCTGACATAGGCATAGTATTGCGTCGATCCTTCACTCAACAAAAATAAAGGAAAATTGTTGTAAAATTTTACCTCCTATTTTTGTATATGAGTTTGCAAAATTTTAGAAAGTACAGTTTAACCCCAACAAGACTAACTTAAAGAGGCTAAAAAGATTAGTTCGTTGTAAATAGGGCTCGGAAGTTTATATAAATATTTACATGAATGTTGTCGTTAGCTGGGGAACAACGTCAGCCAGATATTGCAACATATGTAAAGGATTATTGATTTTGCTTTAAATGCATATTTTAGGTATATCTTAACGCATATTTTGCTACATATGCATATTATTACATATTTTGCTAACAAATCATTTATTTGTTATTTTATTAAAAAAAGAGACATTTCAGCCTGAGTTGTAAAGAAAAACACTAATGAGCCCTACTTTAGTGTTCTGTATGGCCCATTTATGCGTACACTATACAAACATATTTGTTTGCCAGTGACTTTACATGCAATAAATATATAATGAGAATAAAGAAAATCACAAACAACAAAATTATTTACGTGGTCGTTGTATTTTTCAAATATTATGACATATATTATACTAATGCCGTTTTCCTTTTTGAAAAAAAGCTAACGTTTTTCTGCCTTTTTGAACAAAATATCTAATAGTATATATTGATAAAAAGTTTATAAATACAGAGAAATAAGTATAAAAAATAGTTTAAAGTGGTACATTTGGGCGGTAGCCCTTAGAGAAAAACATTGGTGCTCTCGTTACAAAAACATCGATATAAGAGCCGACTGTAAATACACTTAAAGAAGTTTGTAAGTTAAAATAACTGAAAATACCATTTAAAATAAATGATATTTCATTTAAAAACCGGTCTACTTAATTTTCATTTAAATTAAATGCCTTTTGTTATTTATTTTTTAATGTTGATTAATAACTGACACATCCGTAAGAAACAAATGATATAATCAGTTAAAATAAATGTCAAAATTTTACCTAACAATCCTTAAAAAATAAATGTTTTTTCATTTATTTGAAATTATTTCCGTTTTTGAATTTTTTGTTTTATTTAATATACTCGTACAATACAAAATGTATGTATGCATATGAAGCTATAATCACTTTTTGTGTGAAAGTTTTTGTATATGTATGTGTGTTTATGAAGTTCTTGTAGTTTGTATTGAAAAATTTTGTATATATACAACCAATTTAAACAAGAAAACAAATTGAAAGTTTTTGAATATTTGTTTTTCAAACAGACAGCAAACCAAATATAAATTTATAATAACTGTTACGGACACAAATAAACCACAAGTTTCCGTTTTGTGGGTAAATTTTTATTAAATTTCAAACAAATAAAAAAAATAAATGAAACTGAAAAAAATCGGTAAATGATAGTAAATCATTTAAAACAAATGTATAAAAAAGTTAATATAGATATTTCTTTGAAAAATAAATGTATTTTCCTTTATTTTTAAATGGAACGGAAAACTTTTTTATTAAACTGCAAACAGTTAACTACATAATATTTTGAGTGTACCGAAGATGTATCAAAAAATTTAAAAGAGCGACCCCTATGTTCCGCAAAAACAAAATACATCATTTCTTCACTAGATATTGTATTTCTGAGGTTTCCTTATCACTAGCATCTGTAATAAAAACAATTAAAATTAATTTTAATCAAATATTTCATAAAGTTTTTTTTTTTTTTTTAACGAGGATGTAATTCCCTGCTATGGAAGACAATTTTGTAAGTACACTTCGGCCGAGTTTTAAGGATGTAGATTATCTTTAAACTGAGTTTATTGCAGTTTATAATTGGAAAATTGCTTTTGCAATTTGGTTAAGTTTGTTTTATTTATAAAAATCACATTTTCGCGTAAAATGTAAAATAAATCAACAAATGGTGCTATCAATTTCAAATTTTTTATAAAAAAAAAATGGCTTTTAACCAGATGGCCGTGGTAAGACAATTATTAAATTTTTATCAGTCCCTTCCAGTCACAATTAATTTTTGGCCCAAGACTAAAGAAATGTTCAGTAAATAAAAACTCATTGACAAATTTGTTAACATTATTGAACATTTTTAGCTAAACAAAACTTTTAACAAATTAATGGACATTTTTAAAATATTTATGAACATCTGTATTAATTTCTTTATCGATTAAAAGCAAAAATCAATTAATATAATAAGGTTATTCTCTCAGAACAGTTTACCAAAATACAGGATTCCACAAAAAAAAAAATAAATTGCTTTATAAACAAAAACTTCTGCTTAGAAGTTTGAAGTAATGTTTTGATAACATGCTTTGCTAAGTTAAAATAAAAATAAGAGTTTATTAAATTTTCTACTTTATAACTTTGTAATAAGAATTCTTGCTCTTTCTTCTCAAACTGGAGTATTCAAAATTGGTTAACCTGTTTTCTCATTTTTAAAAAACCAAACGGTTTCAGTTTTTTCTTAAATCATATAAGTTTTAACCAAAAAATCGGTTAACTGGTATTAAAGAAAAAAATTTTCGAATACATCGAAAACCGGTCTTTTAAAAAGTCCTGAGCCATCGATATATTTATTTGTCGCGAACGAAATTCGGTAAATGCAACAGAATTTCAGTTGAATACATTTTCTTGCAACAATTTCATAAATCGGTAACTGCAACCAATATAGGCAAGAAATTCAATTGTCTAATAAATTTTTATATAAATTTACTACCATAATGGTAGGTAACTTTATCCCTACCAGTTAAACCTTAGAAATACTTAAAGTGTGTAAAATTAAAATATAAAGACACATTGTGTCTAAAAATTGTAGACACAAAAATTTTGGATTCATACATTTGAAATTATTTTAGAAACACACTTCATGTATGTAAATATAATTTTTTTTGGAATACGGATACATTTTTAATGTTTATAAACAAATGGTAATTGCTTTAATATTCCTTTGAAAATTATTTCTATTAATTAAAATAAGGAAACCAACAAATGTTTGATTTTGCGATTTATATAGCATATAAGTTGTTAACAATTAGAAATTAAAATTAAGTTATTAATAGCATTAGGATTGTGTTATCAAAAATATAATTGATTAACAAAAAGTACAAAAAGTGAATAACACTGTCCAACAAATTAAGACTTTTTGAATGGAACAGAATAGCGACCCCATTATTCTGAAAGGGTATATTGAGTAGATCACTTTTGTAGAACAAACGTATGGTCCAGCACGTCTGAGTTTTTTTTTACAGTGGGTCAAAGTGGTGAAAAAAATGCTGTAAGTTAATGTCTGATAGAATTCTTATGGTCAGAGTTGTATTGTGGAATTGTATGAGGATTATTTTTGTGGAAGATCTTAACCCTTTAACTGGTCTCTTTATGGGTCAATTTGACCCTTTTTTCGAAAAAATCAAAAAATATCCTTTAAAAAAGGACATTAAGGGATTAAAATATTCTACGAAAATGTTTGCCGGAAAATTTCAGTGGGGGTCACCAAAGACACCAATGTTGTAAATAAAGCTCTTTACGCTTAATTAGTAAAATTATACACCAACATATACAAAACAGGTAAAAACGGCGTCAAGTTCGGCCGGGCCAAACACTGAGTTCTCGCGTTTAGTCAGCTGTGACTTACAAATCGGGTGTGGTATTTATCAAAATTAATAATAAAAAATAAAAGAAAAAATTCAAGCATAATTGAGCTACTAAGCAGTACACATCGGGTGTGATTTTTACTAAAATTAATATAAAAAAAAATTAAAGCTTAAATAAGCATGGCGGATTCTGTTTGCAAATAAAGAGATTGGTTTTGTTTTATTTGTGGACATTTTACGCACCATCAAAGCAGAAGAAAGATATTCCCTACAATTGAAGAACCATATTTTCTTTTCTTTGGAATACGATTTTTATCTGAAGCTTGGATACCAAAAACCGTATGTTCTACTTGCGAAAGTGGTCTTTTGACTTGGTAGAAAGGCGGTACTAAGGCGCTGCCATTTTCCGGGCCTATTATATGGATTGAACCTAAAGATCACAAATCAGATACATGCTATTTCTACGTAAATTACAAATTTGGTAGAAGCCAAAGGCACTACGCGATAATGACATACGAAGCAACAAATAATGTCATTTTACCAGAAGTGCGCTGTGAAAGTGTTCCGGTGCCTTAACCGCCTACACATACATTTTCGGCCAATATGACAGTCGCCAATACAGAAATACCAGCGGCGGTTGATAACATATCAGATATAAGTTACTTGCCTCTTGATGGTTTAAACATACATATGTCCTAATTTGATAGACCAAACTTATTTTGAAGATCTTGTAAAAGATTTAGGACTAACAAAAGAGAAAGCTGAAATATTATGTTCCAGATTCAAAAACAGGAATTTGATAAAAGCCGATGTAAAAGTTACATTTCCAAGAAAATGACACGCCTATCTGGAAAGTTATTTAAAAAAATCAGAAGAACTTGTATACTGTTGCAGTATTGAAGAGGTTCTAAAATATCTAAAGCTTCCACTGGACTCTTCCGCTTGGCGTATTCCACAAAAAAGGAGGAAACATACGCAAATATTTCAAATCTCTTAAATAAAATTGAATACTATAAATATAAATGGGAAGTATGCGCAGACTTCATAATGATTGCAATATTGACTGGAATGCAAACAGGATACACAAAATATATGTGCTTTTTTTAAAATGGGATTCACGTGCTACCAGCAGCCATTATCATATTAAATATTTCGAAGAACGTAAAGAAAATATTATTGGTGACTTAAATGTAATCCATGAATCCCTTGTCCCAAAAGATAAGGTCATACTTCCACCGCTGCATATTAAGTTAGGCGTGGTGAAAAATTTTATTAAAAACTTAAATACACAAGGAAATGCTTTCAAACGCATTCAAACAATTTTCCCCAGATTATCTGCAGCAAAATTAAAAGAAGGTAAAATACGGTTTTAAGCAATAATTTATTTCATTTAATGTAAATTACCTTTTCTAGGAATGCTCGTTGGACCCGATATAAGAAAATTATTGCAGGATAAAGAATTTTATGGTCATCTGTCGGATATGCAAAAGACAGCATTTGACTTTATGCAGCTGGTTATATCAGAATTCCTTGGAAATTTAAAAGCACAACACTATGCAGAAAATATTGAAAGCATGCTAATCGGTTTTAACAATATTACTAAAGCTGCATTTTCTGCACTCTCATCTCAATTTTTTTAAACAAAACTTTGGAGCGGTTTCAGATGAACACGGACTCATAAAGAGACCAGTTAGAGGGTTAAGATCTTCCACAAAAATAATCCTCATACAATTCCACAATACAACTCTGACCATAAGAATTCTCTCAGACATTAACTTACAGCATTTTATTCATATAGTTTAATGCTCCTTCGACCAAAAAATGAAAACTTTGACCCACTATAAAAAAAACTCAGACGTGCTGGATCATACGTTTGTTCTACAAAAATGATCTACTCAATATACCCTTTCAGAATAATGGGGTCGCTATTCTGTTTCAAAAATGCTGTTGGACAGTGTAATTAATGTATTAAGAATAAAATTAAGCAATTAACAAAAAATACAAAATATTGATTTAGTTATTAAATATCAGTTTAAAAAATATGTATTAAAAGACATACAGTATCTTAAAATCTCATATGGTGGACCATTGCGGATTCAACATTTTGTAGTTATTAATCAAGTTATTAAACACATTTCGGAGAATTTGGTCGACCTGACACTTTAACATGGCGTTGTCATAGGATGGGAAATTGATCTCTTGTATCATATCACATAACTAACCCAAGACGTGCCAGTGAAATCTCCAATTAGGATTAGTTTTTAGATTACTGTCATTTTCTATGAAAGTTCTTGGATATGTCACCGAGCTAGGGAGTAGTGATATGTTCTAGATCAGATCGGGGTTTTTTTCGCCCGTCTAAAGTGACATTTCCTTTTATTAAAGTTATCGGTCATAGGGCTGTTCAATCGAATACTCCGCTTAATATAAATGTGTTAAGCTTTTGACGCTCAGAATTTGTAATTTTCGGAAACGCTACCGCCCTCAATACGGATGTCAGGCACATGTCTTGTTATGGATGTTGTTTTATGGGGATTTCAAAAAATGCTGCGCGCTTAACTATTTCTATATTTTAATATCTGAAAAATACATAAATAATTAGGACATTAAATATTATTGCAGAATTCATTTACCCACCTCCAATTCGAACATTCATCTGTTCTTTATTAAATTTTTAATATTATTAGCGCTAAATATGCTGTTTTTCTTTAAAACGTTTATTTTATGTTTATTGAAAATTTTTCTATTTTCTGTTTTTATATATTGACAATTTTTATACTATTCTATAAAGTACATATAATTAAACACTTTGTGCCTAATATAAAAACTTACACACAATATTAGTATTAAAAAAATAAAAAAGTTTGAAATTAGTTTTATGTGCGTATTTCTGTTAATATCAACGTTTAAATAATATTTTTAAGCATAATTTGCTTCAATTTAAGTACTTTCTGTATATTTCCATAAAAAATTACACACCCCATTGTAGTAAATTTAAAAGCATTTTTTAGATTGTATCACATATCGTAATTGCATCTCAATTCGGGGTGAGCCCCCATTAATGGTGCTTTGTTTTCAGTGTTCTGCAGTGCTTCAGTTTTAAAATATGTTACCTATGATGAATTTCATTTAAAAATGGAGATAAAACTGAAATTTTGAACCCGACCACCTCAGATAACGATGAAATTTTGTTCATAGCTAAATTTGATCAATACAAACAAACTCTAATTTTTAGAAATCACTGCTTTGCGATTTTTTGGGCGTGGCACAGTGGGAAAGTTTTCGAAAAAACGCGAAAATAGTCGAAAAGAGCTCCATTTAAACTACAATAACTCAGAATCGGCTGAACCGATTTACATGATCTTGGTATCATTAAAAAGATATTTTAATAAGCTTTATGACACCTTTAAAAAACTGTAAAAAATTTATAACAAAAAGAAAATTTTAACTAACGAAAAATCCAAAAAGATCAAGGGTTTTTTTACAGTGTATTATTTTATTAGAAAGGTTTATCCTTCACCTATACCATATCAAAAAATAAAAATGGGTTCTTTTTTAGTTTTTTTTTATATAATTTATTAAGTAGTGTCACTTCTAGTAATTGCCCTTATATTTTATATTTACAGGTAAAATAAATAAACATTGTCCCAGGAAAATTGTGAATATATCGTAAAATTATTATTATTATTTTTGTCTGAAAAATTCTTTGGAAAAAACATTGATGACTTTTTTTATGATTCTCAGAATTAAAAAAAAAGTAATAAACAAAAGGTTATTTGATTTTTATGATTGCGGTAACAAACTAAAAAACGGTCATAAATGTTCGTGGACAATTAAAAGGAAAACAGGAAAGTGCAGTTTTTTAAATTATTTGGGTTTTTTCCGTTGGCTACCTGCATGATTTTTTTACAGAAATTGAATCCACATTTATGAGTGCTCATGTTTTGGAACGTTTCAAAACGGGTGGCTGAATCAGGTATATAGCCACCCTTAAAATATGCATCCATTCATAAGTACCTGCCAGTAAAATATTGAAAAATACGTAGTATTTATAGGTGCTCCTTATCGATTTTTGTCATTCAACAAGTGCCAACGAACGCGAAAAGTACAAGCGATTACAATTTTTACGCCTATATTTTAAAAATTTGAGTGAATATGAATTCAAACAATAAGTACAGATGCATAAAAATCTCTAATAAGTGTTGCGCTTCGCTTCGTAAAATAAGTGAAAACGAGGCTGCAAATATAATTGAATATTGTCCAGCTGTCGCCAGCATTCATTGTAGCCATATTTGCGAAACTTGCCGGAATACACTGAGAAAAGCGCGCAGTCGTAATGAATCCAACGTGGAGCAGAATGAAGTCTCAAAGTGACACTACTTAAAAAACTTAGGTTAAAACATATTCACAATTTTCCTGGGACAATGTTTATTTATTTTACCTGTAAATATAAAATATAAGGGCAATTACTAGAAGTGACACTACTTAATAAATTATATAAAAAAAAACTAAAAAAGAACCCATTTTTATTTTTTGATATGGTATAGGTGAAGGAAAAAACCCTTGATCTTTTGGAGTTTTCGTTAGTTAAAATTTTCTTTTTGTTATAAATTTTTTACTGTGTTATAATTTTTTTAAACGTGTCATAAAGCCTGTTGAAATATCTTTTTAATGATACCAAGATCATGTAAATCGGTTAAGCCGATTCTGAGTTATTGTAGTTTAAATGGAGCTCTTTTCGACCATTTTCGCGTTTTTTCGAAAACTTTCCCACTGTGCCACGCCCAAAAAATCGCAAAAAAGTAATTTCTAAAAATGAGAGTTTGTTTGTATTGATCAAATTTAGCTATAAACAAAATTTCATCGATATCTAAGGGGGTCGGGTTCAATGCATCTCGATTTTTACATGAAATTCATCCTATGGCGTATGAGTAATATTAAATTCATGTTTGGCATTTTGGTGGAACTATGACGTATGAGTGATATTTAATTTATATTTGATATGTTATATTACACAGCGTGTTGTATTAAATTGTGGTTTTAAGACAACAAAAACACTTTTAAACAGGGTTGCGCAAAACAAAAGCAACAATTTGATATTTTATTTATATTTTTTTTTTGCCACAAGTCGTTTTTGATTAAATCTTAAATACTGTATAATAGAGAATTTATAAAGCATACATAAATAATTAAATGCAATAAAAGCGATTTTATCGAATCTGTTTTTTACCCTCTTCCACTTATAAATTAGAACTTAAATAGAGTAACAAACATCATTAAAAATAGTAGTTTTTCTACTTCAAAAGTTACAAAAATATATTTTTTGTATACGAGTATTTTTCAAAATATTTATTTGTAAAAGTCATCAAATCTTAAAATAAAATATCAATACAATTTGAGGAGGAACACCACGAATTTCGGTACTTCTGATAATGATAGTACTGGTTTATCAAAACATAAAACTCAGGTCGATTACCAACATCGATTTGTCCCCTGTGTGAAACTGCTTTAGAACCTACATATCGCTAAATATCTCTGACATCAACCATGTTATAGAAATTAAAAACTTTGATACCGTATTAGAAATGACATACATTTATGTCTGTAGCTTTTTAGGCAAAAACTACATTTCAGATTCTAAATTTTAGCATCCCACGTACCATGGTACCAACTATGTCATCTGCGAAAATTTTATTTTCTAAAAAACAATATTTAAATAATTATATCTTAAAAGTTGTCATAATTAAAAATATAAAAGGGAACATTTTCAAATACATTAAGATCTCCGTATAACGATATATATTGTCGATATATTGTCAGGCTCTTTCCTTATATCTCAACAAATATTTTTACTAATTTTAATACATACTTAAAATTGTATTAAATTTCTAGATTTATTGAAAATATAAAAACGCATATACGCATAAAAGTAAAAGCTTCATCAACAATTAGCTCACCAATTCGGTTATGGCCAATATACTGCACGTAGTACCAAATGAATCAAAGAAATACCATAGTACTTTTATTGCTCCAATATCATCACAAGAAGTACTAGAATTCATATTTTATCATCCATCAGCTTCACAGTAGTTTTGTTACAACTAACTCTGTAGATTAATTTCAAACTTTTTCAAAAATTACGAAGTTCCGACGATTGATTCTTGTTAAGGAGACCAAAAAGAAAATAAATATACGTGTGTCGGCGTTTTGATAGATCACATTGGAATTTTATTTTAGAGGCGGTTGAAGTTTGCCAGCTCTGACCTGTTTTATATCCCATTATAAAGCAGTTCTTTTTCACAACTTCCAAAAATGTAATTTTCTTGAAATTTATCTCTTTTCAAATCTATGACGGGTAACATATTTTAAAAATAATTAAAGTTAGCAATAGATATTTTCATATAAATTTGATATTCATAAATGTGGTAAAGTACTAAACTTTGGTTATTTTGGAATAAGTAATCAGGTTTAAGTGATTTGTATCAATTTTTAACCTTGAATTTCGAATAAAGTAATTTGAAAAATAAGGTTCGATTACTAAATGTGAATTAATGAAAGCTTTGTAAACTGTCAAATTGCACTTTTTTTACTTTGCAACTTTATTTGCCTATAAATATATTCAGTTGAACCCCGATGGTCATAAGTTATCAAACAGTTTTACTTAAGAAAAAGATGCCAAATGACTCTTATAAGATGGAAAAATTATTTAGTATGCTTAACTAAATTTGTCCGTTTGTTGTCTGTTATGAATTGTCAACTTATGACCATAAATACATCGTGGAAAATTTTATACTGGTGCTACAAAACTGTTTCTATATGCGTTAAAATTTAAATAAAAAATTTATTTGGGAACAACAAAAGATCTAATTTTTCACTAAACCATAAGAAGGGCTTTAAATGCAATGAAAAAGGATCATAAAAGAAAACTTCCACCCTATGACACCCCAATGTAGAAATCATTGGTTCCAATCCAAATTTTCACAACACCGGCATCAAAATCACTGCTTCTTTTTCTCTTCTTTTGCTACTTTTTTTTGCTGGGGATATGCTGCAAGAACTGCCCAGAGCAGGGAAACTTTAACCGCCTCTATATTATTATGTATTTATATTATATTTTTTGGTCTACTTAACAAGAACCAATCGTCGGAACCCCATTGTTTTTTTTGTGTTGAACTGTGTAATATATAAAAAAAATATTAGAAGTGTAATTATGACAGAGGGAAAATTAGTTTGAAGTGAAAAACTTTATTTGGATGTGAAAACATTTTTTGGGGTGAACAAATATTTGAGGTGAAAACAGTTTTTGTGGTGAGAAAAGTTATATGAATCTCTGAGTCACTGGTAAAAAAGTATTAAAAAATTTTTTGTTCACCAGATGCTACTATGAAATTGTACTCAAAAACACCAATTTGTATGGAAAATATAGCAGCGAAGGCAAGTAAATACATTACTTTAAACTTCTTAAAGGAAACTTGTTTGTGTATAAAACAGTTGTTTTTTTGCGGAAACATGTATTTTGGTCAACTGTTCTCAGAGAATTACCTTATAATATCAATGGATTTTTTCTTTTAATTGATAAAAAAATTTAGTACAGATTTTTATAAATATTTTAGAACATTTTCTTTAATTTGTTAAAAGTTGTTTGTAGTCGAAAATTTTCATATAATCTATAAAAATTATCATTAATGTTAAAAATATTTACATTCAGTTTTTATTCACTGAACACTTCTTTACTTTAATGGGCCGAAAATTAATTGTGAGTGGAGGCAACTAATACTAATTTAGTGATTTTCTTACGTTGGTCTTCTGGTTTAAAGCAGTTTTTTATTAACCAAATGTGTTTATTTATTTTACATCTTACTCGAAAATGTCCTTTAAAAAAACATAAAACTTATTTTAAAGTATTAAAATATTTTCATTAAATTTTGTTTATGAAATACTAATGGCATACAAAATTTCCTTCCACAGCTGGGAGAGAGAATAAAACTTTATTTCTTTTGGAAAAACTTCAGAAATACAATATCTTGTAAAGAAGTGTTGCCTTATTTTTTACCTTAGGTATTTACAACCGGATCTTAAAGTGTTATATATCGTTTTTTGTCTTGAGGGGACAAATGTTTTTCTCTAAAGGCAATTGGCCTCAAGTGTCACAGACCTCAATTCTTACCTCCCAAATGTACCAACATAAAGTATTTTCATACTTATTGCTCTGTATTTATGTACTTTTTATCAATATCTACGATTAGACATTTTGTTGAAAAAGGCAGAAAAATATCCGTGTTTTTTAAAAAGGAAAACGGCATTAGCAGAAAATGTGTCACAATATTTGAAAAATATAAAACAGCAACAACGTAAATAATTTTGTTTGTGATTTTCAATAATTTTGTTTTTGATTTTCAATATTCAAGTCAAACCCCTGAAACTTCTGAATTTTATATAATTGTTATAATAATTTCATCAATATTGCTAAATATGCTATACTAATTCTAATCAAATAAACTAAACAAAACCCCATTTTTATAAAATATCAAAAAGCAAAATAAACAAACATTTACATATGTTGCAATATCTGTTTAATGCTGCTCCCCAGTGACAACAATCATGTCAATATTTGTATGAACTTCCGAGCCCTATTTACAACGAACTAACCTTTTTAGTCTCTTGAAGTTAGTCTCAATGAGGTTTGAATGTATTTTCTAAAATTTTTCAAAATCATATACAAAAATTGAAGGACAAATTTTACATCAGTTTTCCTTTTTTTTGAGGTGAAGCTTGTCTAAGGGAACGATGCCTTCGATACCTGCTTATAACAGGTAATTTTTCTACCGCTTTCATTCTTAATCCATAGTTTGTTAACATTTTTATTATATCTTTAATCCGTTGATTTTTTCCTTTTATAGGAAATCATAACCATCCCAGCAAAAAAAAAATAAAGTGATTGTTAAATAATCACTTTTTCAGTTTTGATTTCCTATTCTGAAGTAGTTTTTTTTCACATCTACAAACTGTGATTTTAAAATCTGTGACGGGTAACTTATTTTAAAAAGAACAAATATTAAAGGAAACCCACAAATATTTTCATCTAATTTTGATATTTATAACTACGATTAAGTACTAAACTTTTGTTATTTTTAAACAAGTTTTTAAGTTTAGGTGAATTGTATCAATTTTTCACTTACAATTTACCAAATTCTAAATTCATAAATTCGTAGTTTTCAATATAAAATGTAAAAAATTAATTGTAGTAAATATTGCAAGAATTTGAAATAACGTAATTTTTTACACAAGTCCGGGAGTCCACATCATGTATGAGTTGAATTTCCAGATAGATGCTTGTAAATATAGAGCTAAGGCCTGCACCGTAGAGAAAAAGTCCGTAGAGAAAAAGGTCCTTTATTTAGAATATTTCCCATATCTCGACAACTAAAAGGGATAAATGAAGTCGGACAACGGTTTTGGGCTAAGGCAGTCTTATTAAGTCACTGCTACGAAAGTTGTCCATATCTCGTAAATTAAAGCAGTTAAAGGAAAAATCCCTACATTAGTGGCCAATATCCACCACCAATACTGGTCTTAAGTTTTCACGATCTGTGCTATATTTTTAGGTCGTGTTTATTTTGAAGATTGCTTATATTTGACGATATTAAATTTTTTAGAGTTTTTTTTTGAATTTCTCAATTTTATTTATTGTGATTTTTTTTAATTTTTATCCAGCACAAATCGCAGGAACTAGGAACTTGAAATTTGACACGCAGATTTCTGCTATAGCGTAGATATCCAAAATAATAAATTTTTCAAATTTTTACGGTGAGGAGCAAACAGGGAAAAGGTTATCTTCTTAACGTAATGCATAAACCTCATCGGCTAGAAATCTATAGTGTTACACTTTCGTAGGTTCGTAACGGAAATAGCGCCCCAATTAACGGCCTGCCAAAACTGATAATACCGCCTTAACCCATTAGAAGCTATTGTACTCAACAGGGTACACCTTGACTTTTTTACATTTTCTCTGACACTATTTGTCCTATAATTAAAGTAAAATAATTTTCTGAGAGCCAACAAAATTTAAAAATTTAAAGCAAAAGTTTTTTCTAATCTAATACTGTTATTATTGTTTAAATTCATATCGTTTGATGACAATTGAAAAATATTAAATTTTGGCAATATTTTTCTTAACCCTTTAACCACTAAGACCGTCTACAGAAGGTCATCACTAAAGTCCAATTATATCAAAAGAAATATTTTTGGTGCAATAATCGCCAACGACATTTTTGTATGTTTGAATTTTCCTTTCGAACAGTGCCAGTTTCAACACGCTCAGTTGAATAGTTTGATAGATACGCCCATTTCTGTCAAGATTTTTGTCAAAACAGACACGAAAATTATTTATGATTTTGGTGCAAAATTAAAATTAAAAAAAACATACTTTGCAACAGCTCAATCCACTCGAAATTTTTTTGGAAAGTAGCTTCCAGATGTATTTTGATAATTTGTTGCGTGTTTGATTTGTGAAACAAATATTTTTGTTTAAGTCGAGCTTTTTGTCTTCAGGTTGTCTTTAATTTTTTCCAACTGGCGCTTTCAGGTTAAATTTTTTTGACAAATGGACTTTTACATTCGTGCTTTTTAGTCCAAAATGATACTAGAACCAAAATTTCGTAACAAAATACCTCGTATTTCGACTCCAGTGGTTAAAGGGTTAAAGGTAAAAATTTAATTATTGGAATTTGTAATACAAATTTGAATATACGTGTAATTAGTGTTTATTATTTAATTAGGAACTAACTGAACCTGTTAAATCAAATTTCACAACAGCGAATTTCAAAACGGTGTATGTGGGAGAGTCAGTTTCCACTTTTTGCTCCTTGACAATTTATAAGGATATATTAATTTTTCTTTCAATTTCGATTTTACTTTATTCTATTTGATGCCTTTGCCTATAACATTGAATTTTCTTCTCCAAATTTTATTTGGCCATTAAAAGGTTAAATTTATAAGTTAATTCACTAATGTAGTTCTTTTTAGAATTTTAATTAAGAACTTGGTAAAACTGGGGGTTCTAAAGGAAAAATTTGGCAAAGACTGTGGCTTTGCAAAAATGGTGTCATAATGGGCAAAGATGTCCTTGACCTTTACAAAATCTTTAAGCCAGAAATCTTAAAACTGAATTTTAAACATGCACTTCAAAAGTTTAAACAAATTTATTTAAAAAGGAATATCCTTAGAAAATAAAAATAACTTTTCTTCTTAATACATATATCCCAATATTAAAGTTACCAGCAACGAAGTATTCTAAGTTTATGTATATATTAGGTAATTCATATTTGGGAATTTTTCATTACCACTGAAATTCCATTACGATTAGTTGACACTAAAGCAAATGAAAAAATTTCATTACTAATGGCAAGGAAATAGCACAAACGCATTAAAAAACTAATTATAATTGATTGAAAAATCATTTGTTTACAAAAATATGTATGCGACTTGAAAATTTTTAAAGTAGCTTTATAGAGAAAATAATAAAACAAAGTCTATTAACTGTCATAGTTAATAATGCTGATGTTTTACTATAATTGGTGAATTTATAATGGTAATGAAATTCAAAGGCATCGTCATTATCATTTATTCAAATAATGGTAATGAAATATATTTCATTACAATCCTTATGAAAGAAATGGTAATAAAATCATCAATTAATTAGTCCAATCAATGCATTAGTCCCATTTATGTGTTAATTAAAACACTAATGATTATTTTAATTTGAAACGGGTATGGTATCGTTGTATCTGTTGTATCGTGTATTAATTTAAAATAGTGTAAAATTGTTGTTGGTAATTTACACTTAAAAATCTGATGTAACTTTACAAATTAATTTTCTGTGTTTATTAAATGTTGTATTGTATAT
The DNA here is from genome assembly GCA_949748255.1 of Eustalomyia histrio. NCBI lineage: Eukaryota > Metazoa > Arthropoda > Insecta > Diptera > Anthomyiidae > Eustalomyia > Eustalomyia histrio. Next base: position 47,264,642 of record OX456526.1, on the reverse strand, counting down.
CATTAATAGAGATGGGCAAAGGGTAAATACCCAAATGGTAAATACCCGGTAAAACAGGTAAATTGGGTAAAAAAGGGTAAATACCCAGGTATTTGCCAAAAAGGTGGGTATAAAATATGTTGTAGAAAATTTGATGAACAAACACATTTTGCAGCAAAATTAATGAATTTTATAGTAAATTTTATAAATAAAAATGCTTACAGAGCAGTTGGAAAATAAGAACTTAAGACAATAACTATATTATATATACATTAAGGTTTGTAAGGAAAAAAATATGTCGATATTGTGCCATCGATTTTTCGATAGCTTTTGGCATGAGGAAAAAAAGTTTCACTACGATATATCAAAAAAATCATTTTAGAGGAGCCCAAATTTAAATTATTAGAATTTCTCTCAACTTTTTTTTTAAAGCGTTTTTAAGTAGGCACAATATATATTGCTAAATCGACCCACTCTAATATACATATTTATTTTTGCAACATTAGATATCCAATCGAAATCACTGTCGCTGAAAGTTTCATCGTCACTTGCAATCCGAAAATACATAATGGGTGATACTAGTAGAAGTGGAAGGTGCTTCCTCAAATGAATTAGTAAAAATGATTGCATGCTCAGCCGGTACAATTTTTGGTGAAGTATCCTTTTGTCGTATGTCATTATTGGCGAGATTTCAAATGCTTTTTTCAAAACACCCAAGTAAATTCCCAAAAAAGGTATTTGTCTTTTATTTACCCGGTTTTTACCCATGCATCAGGTAAATGCCGGGTAGAATCCCATCTCTAATCATAAAATATCAATTTCATGTGAATACCAGTTTTTGCACTTTCGGATTTATTTTGCATTTTATTTTTTCTTCTTGTTTCTATAAATTTATAAAAATTTTTATTCTTTTTCTTTACTATTTGACATTTTACAACATGATTTCTAAAATTTGAATGTAAAATTAGAACAATTTTAAAAATAAGTTATGGCAAACCTCTTATTTTAATAACAATCAAAGACATATAAATAACGTAACGCAGGTAAGTCTAGGCGCAAGTTATAATTCGTTATACATAAACCGAATTTCTTAGGTCCTTTTTAGATAAACAGGTCGTAAATATAACTAATATTAACTTAATATTTTTCTGGTGAAAAAAGTCTTTTGGAATTTAATGCGTTTTTCGTAGAAATTAAAATAAAAAAATATTTTTTAAAATTTAAATTACAATTTAATACCTTTAAATTTCCAGTAAAATTATTTCATTGGAAAAAGAATTTGCTATGCTAATATCCCAGCAAAAAAGGTAGCAAAAGAAGAGAAAAAGAAGCAGTGATTTTAATTGCGGTGTTATACAAATTTGGATCGGAACAAAAGATTTTTACATAGGGGTGTCATAGAGTGGAAGTTTTATTTTATGTTCCTTTTTTATTGCATCTAAAGCCCTTCTTATGGTTTAGTGAAAAATGAGATCTTTTGATGTTTCCAAATGAATTTTGAATTTGTAATTAAGATTTTAACAGGACATCAGTAATTGGGCCTTGGCCTCATTTTCACAATCTTCCGTTTGCTTATACCTGGGAATTTAACTGATACATATATTGTTGTTTCACTTATAAAGTTTGAGTTTTACTGTTGGTTAAATTTTAACGGGGCATTCAGTAATCTTGTCTTATTTATTAAATTACTTTATTCGAAATTTTTGCAATTTTTACTATAATAATTTGTTTACTTTTTGTAACAATAATAACTACGATTTTAAGAATTTAAAATCTGGTAAATTGTAAATTAAAGATTAAAATATTATAAATGTCAAATTTATATAGAAATATCTCTGATAAATGTTTAACTTTTGTTGTTTTTAAAAGAAGTTACTCGTCATAGATTTAAAAAGTGTTAAATTTCATTAAAAATCACATTTTTGGAAATTGTGAAAAATAACTGCCTTAGAAGAGGATTATCAGAACTAAATGATACTTTGGAATCAATGAAATAATAATTCCTTAAGAATCACTTCCATTTATTTTTGCTGGGTAACAAAAGAAATTAATTTTAGTTAATTTTATTAAATTTTTAAAAATATATTTTACTTGGATCAGAAATGTAACAGATAAATTCTGACAACAGTATTCATTGCTAACTGAATAATTTAGTTGCATCAATCGAGTTATTCGGTTGTCGCAACCAAATATATTCTTTTCCGATTTAAATATATTGTTTTAACCAAAATTTATTGTATTAAATTTTTGTCATATTTTTTCACCAGACGCAAAGAGGTGAATAATATTTTATATTCACCTCAAAAATTTCTTAACCTCAAACATTTTTTTACCTTAAAAAGAAATTTTTTTTCACCTCAAAGATGTTGTTACATCAAATAATTTTTTCACCAAAAAATTTAAAATCATTTTACAGATTTACAATTTTTCCTCAATTTTAATTTTTAATTTATCAGTAACATAAACTAAATAGAGGGTTTAAAAAAATCGGTATATGCTAATTCTTGTTTTTTTCTATTTGTTTTATTTAATTTTTCTCTTTGTGGTTTATTTCATTAAGGGTTATTTTGTGCCGGATAAAATTACATTTGAAATACTTTTGACTTTCACTTTATTAAGCAAAGTGAAAGTCAAAAGTATCTCAGCTGGTGAATTCCTTATGAGAGAATGAAATCACATTTTTTTAAATTTTTTAAATTAAATAAATAGTTATTTACAATCACAATATTATTTCGTTAAACATAATCTAAATAAAATAAAAAATTAATCGAAAATACAATCAGAAAGAGGGCACTGATTTTCATTTTATTCAACATATTTTGTTCTTTATTTTCAATCGACAAAAGTAGTAAAAACAATCGAAAGTCGTTTAAAGTTACCATAAATTTTTAACTGACCAAACGTAGAAATAAACTATTTTTGTGATTTGTTTTTCAAATTGAAATTTTTTTATTTGTATGTAATTTCACAAAACACAACACACACATATGTATATATTTTTATTTTATATGTGTGTATCTATATTTGAGTAATTTTTTGTAAATTTTATTGAAATTACACGTTTACCCTGTTTTTTTTCAGCTATACTAGCAGCTTGTGTATCCAAATATAGTTTTATTTTTCAAACGTAACAAGTTTCAGAGCAAGCTATGTATGTTAATAGCCAAATTTTAATTCTATATTGTTCAGGCTTAGAAGTGATATATTGTCGTAAGTAGTTTGTCAGAATATCAAAATTTATGGACATTTAACGACAAAAAATACAATTCCTAGTGCAAAATACATATAAATTGCATATGGAAAACCACACACCAGGGTAACTAACTTCACTTTTTAAATATCTTGTTTAAAAAATATATTTTTTAAACAATTGATGCGTTTTCTGTGCTAAATTGAAATGTCAAGAAATTTCATGAACATAGCTTTAAAATTTGTTTTCATTTTGTGTGGTTTTCCTTCCACACAAGGGTAAGATGAAGGTTAATATTCCATACAAGTGTGAAACTATCTGATCGAATACCAATAAATACAACGGTGAAAACTTTTGATCAATATTACTATTTGCTCTTAGAAATACAACCGTACTGGTTTGTGTATTTGATAATGATTTCGGAGCGCCACCTATTGTTGAATTAGCATATAATACACCCAGCAAACAAATTTATTGAACAACATAAGCATCACCGAACTATTTCAATCAAGACTTTTTATTTCATCGTGGATTCGTTTACCACGAACTGCTACGTTTCTGCAAATGATCACATTGTTTTATGCTGGCTATGCTTAGGTAACTACTCGTACCACATGAAGTGTACTGGTTTTAAACTTCGTGACGCTGATGCGTTTGCTAACCCAGGGAAGTCTATTTAATGTACTTGTTTGCACTGCAAACAAATAAATACAGATTTCTACAAATTTTTTAAATGTTTTAAAGGTGAATTCGATCAACTTAACGATCTAAATCGATCCAGCAGTAAAAAATTTATGAGTTATGAGTATAAAATACACTTAATTCATAGTGGCGGCAGCGACTGGCAAATAAAATATTTTCTTTTGTTTTTAACCAGCCCCTTGGAACTGAAAAATATTTTGTATTCACCTCAAACAAATTTTTTACTTCAAAATTTTTTCCAACCTCAAAACTTGTTTTAGATTTTATTTTGTGACCAAATGCTTTTTAATTTAGAGTTGTTTCACAGGCTAGTTATTTGTTATCACATCTAAAAAAGTTTCTCACCGCAACGAATTTTTCTCACCTCCATAATTTAACTTCTAAAGTTTTTTACTTTCTTTGTATCAAAAACTGAGAACATTTTTTTTAGGACATTTAGGTTATTTCAAAATTCGGCACAGCCAAGTCAAAGCCTTTTTTACTTTTTTTATTTCGACCATAAATTTTGCCGTAGCGTAGCTTGAAGAATGGTGTTTCTTCATTGTCAATATGATAGTTTATGACACGTACATACATGGTAGTTTATGACACATACATACATGGTCTGGATTTAGTTATTAATTCGTAACGAATTACTAAAATAGACCTCACGCGTATTCCATTTCTTTTACCATTTTTGATGTGTTTCAGTGTTTTGGGAACTAGGGGGTCTCAGGGGCCCCGCAAAGTGCTTTGTCCCATAGGCAAAAATCAAAAATTAAGCATGGGCTCAAATTGTTCTTAAAAGTACATTTTTTGAAAGACAAGAAGTTAACTGAAATAAATATGCAAAAAAAAATTTAGTCTGATTGCTTTCGCCGTCAGTAGAGGGCGCCAAAGTTTGAAAATATTAAGCAAAAATTACTGAGCGAAAAATATTGTTTTCAGTTGTTTCACGAAAATAATTCTCAAAAATATATTTTTTTAAATACTGATTTAAAGTTTTATTTTTTGAATACTTAGATATATTTGTAGTAAACCTTTAATACACTATTTAATATATATTTAAAAACAAATATTTTTTACAACTCCAAAAAATAGGTTTTTTTTTGGTGAAAATTCGAAAATTTCTTAAGTTTGATGGAGTATAAAAAAAAATTATATAAAATTAAATAATTTTTTATTTCGGTTTTTGTAAGTCTATAATATTATCTAACATATTATTAAAAAAAAGTGCCGGTTTTTCACAAAAAATCAAAATATTGGCTTTTGTAAAAATGGCTAAATTTGTGATTTTTACCGCATTTTTTTAAAAAAATTTATTATCTTTGATTGAGTATAAAAAAAAATTATATAAAATTATACAACTTTTTATTTCGGCTTTTCTAAGTCTATAATTTGGAAATTTTTTCCGAATCGGATAAAATCTCTTGTACCTACTTTTATCCGAATTGGATTCAAAATTTTGCATATCCCCCGTACAAATTATTCTTCTAGTTCCCGATTACCTAGTATTCTATATTTTTTTTACAAAAATCAGCATAGGTAACCGCATTTATTGGTCGAATAACATGTTTTTAAAGCAAAGAATAGTTTTGACATTTTTTCACAGAATCGAAACTTGCAAACATTTTAAAAAAATTTATCAATTCGGACAATGCTTCATGTAGAGTGCATTTCCAAAAAATTATAAAATTGCATTGAAAACGATTGCTATCATTCTTAAACAAATTTAACATTATTTTGAAGTTATTTTACAAAATTTGAAGGAATAAGTGTAGCCCTTTTTAAAATTATCAATTTTTGACATATTTTCTCTATACGTATGTATATACATAATGAAGCCATTTTGTAAAATTTATTTTATAATTGTAAAGTTATATTTTTCGATAATGGTAAATTGTATTTAAAATTGTGTTGCTTTTTGGATATCTGTGTAAAAAAATAAAATCCCAGAAGTATATATCTGTATTAATAAATGGCAAAATTGGGAAAAACTTAGGTTTTGAGAAAAAGGACATGTGGGAGAAAGTCAAGTACTTGTACCGAATAAAAAAAAAAAAAGTATCTTTTTAAAACTTATTATCCGTTTTTAGTGCATTCTGATCATTAATGTAGCTAAAATTCAGTTTTTGAGGAAAAGGATATATGGGAGTTAGTAATGTCCTTGCACCGAATGAAACGAAAATTGTCATAGAGCAAAAAAGTATCATTTCATAAACTATTCGGAATTCTTACTGTATTCTTATCATTAATGTAGCCAAAATGTAGATTTAAAGAAAAAGGATATATGGGAGGTTGTTATGTCCTTGCTCCGAATGAAACAAAATTAAGCACTTAGCTAAATGACATAATTTAACAGAGATTTACCAATTTTTGCTTCATTCTGCTCATAATAGTAGCTGGAATTAAACTTTTAAATTTAAGGATGTATCGGAAGTAGGCGTGTCCTTGGGCCGATTTTTTCGAAACTTCAATTTTTTTTTAATTTAGATATCCTGAGCCAGCATACCAAATTTCAAGTTTCTGCGACAACTCCTCTAATTTTGCCGATTCACTATATGGGGACAAAGCACTGTGCCCCGGCCCCCTTAACCCTCTGTATCATAGTGTTGGCCGATCGGAGATTGAATGTGCGATATATTGTGGAAGACATAGGCATTTCACATTACTCAGTAGTTTCAATTTTGAACGATCACTTGGGTATAAGAAAGCTTTCCACAAGATGGCTGCCGCGTTTGCTCACAATCGACCACCAACGGAATCGTATGACAGCTTTGTTTCCAATGCAAAAATCCGTGAAGTAGACTACGAATTGCCCCCTCATTCACCTTATTCTCTGAATTTAACCCCCAATGACTATTTCCTATTTCCAAACTTAAAGAAATGGCTCGGAAAGAGATTTAGCTCCAACGATGAAATTATTGATCAAACACATGCCTATTTTATGGACCTTGAAATATCCTGCTTTAAAACACAAAGTAAATTACGGACCTTGCTCAAAATTTGACAGTACTTTATTACTTGATGGGAGCAGTGTTGCATTTCATATAACAAAGAGAAAAGTTCAAAAAGTCACGGACTTATTCATCCGCCCTCTAATTGATTTCGCCTAATAGACATCTGGCGAATTCAATTAGTGAAAAAAAAATAGTGAAAGTGAATTAAAGAACATCAAAATGTTTGAATTATTTTTACTTTTTGTGTAATAAGGTTCCAGAACATAGACGCTAATCTTCTTTTTTTACTATTAATAATATTGTTGATAATAGTCAGTTATTTTAGCGACATCTGCAACATTCAGGTACAACAAATAACAACCAGAATGACAGAGGTCTCAGTTATTGATCTTAGCTAAAATGTGAAGCGTCAATGAAATAAATAACGAATGATTTTTTTTTAATATTAATTTTTTTTTTTTTTTTTTAATATATGTAAAAGAAAAGTAAATAAAAATAATTTAAAGAAAATTTTGTAATTATAACAAAAATTAATATAAATTTAAATTCAATATGAGACTTAGAATTAAAATTAGAATTCATAAATTAACATTAAAATATTATGACTAGTTACTAATTCTAAATTTTCCTAACGCTGTCATAATTACTTCCGTTTCAGGGTCTTCTTTATTGTTATTTAAACCACCACCAACAGTGGCTCCAGTTCCTCTGTTGCGCTTTTGTGATGAATTACCTTGACCTTTGCCACCAGTTCCAGTTCCTCCTTTTCGGTTACGGCCACCAAATTGTGATTTACGATTTTTACGTTTGCTACCACCATTACCAATATGCTTTGGTCTGAGCATGCTAACGACATCTTTTAAGAATTGTACACTCATGGGTCTACCATCCAAGGGAATACCATTGTAGTATTCAATGGCTTCTAAAGCATCTGCCCTATTTTCGAATTCTACTTCAGCAATACCAAGTGATCTACCACGACGATTATAATATACGACCGCCTTCTTCAATGGCCCAAATTCTCTAAATAGTTCTCTAATTTCAGGATCGTACACTTCATGATACAGATTGGAAATCACGATAGTTGTATCTGATATTTTAAAAGTACGTCCTTTGTGTCCATCATACGAGTCACGTTTGCCAGCGCCGTTCATATTATTGCTTGCCAATCTGTCTTTAAGTATTCCTCCAAAGCCAGACGACGATTGATTTTTGCGATTTTCTTGACATTGTGTTTCTTTATTAAGGCCATTCCGAACACCTCTTGAAGATTTTTTATTTTGGCCACGATTAAAATTGAAGTTATCATCGAAATTCATCTCAATATTTTGTAGTTAAATATAAATTAAAAGTACTTGAAATTTTATTTATATTTATTTTATTTTTTAATAATTTTCCGTAATTATAACCGCCTCGTACAAAATCAAATATATCAATGAAAAATGCTTATGAAATATTCATAAGATCTCGGCTGTTGCTTTAGGTAAACAAAAAAATACCTGCTATTGTTAACGAAGTGCTTGTAGAAATGTGCACGAGGCAGTTAAAAGTGTTCGTAGCTTGACAACGATAAACAAGAGTTAGATTTTTTAACTTCTGCAATTTTTAAACTTCTGCAGAATAAAAGATATGCTGTCAGCTGTTGATTCACAACTGATGGTATATCTTTAAACACATTTTTTTAGGTCTTTAATTTTATTATTATGCACCCAACATTAGAGATCATTAGCGCAGCAACATATGCCCATAGCGTGCCATGATGTAGGCAGTGGCGTGCCCAGGAAATTGTTTCGGGGGCCCAAGGTATATATTTTCTATAATTTTTTTTTTTTAAATCTGGTTATTTCCAAACCGAAATTTTTCGACCTATTTGAAGCATTTGATACAAAATGTGCAGCTATTAAATTCTTATAAAGTTTTTGTTTTAAACTTATTAATTACATTGTCTGAGTAGACCACTTAACATTGAGCTTTAAAATTAATACAACAATTTTTCGACATAAAACTATCAACAATTTTGTCTGGGTCGGTCTACCTCTTCACGATATACTGACATTAGAGCCAATGCAGAAAGTCCTACTTCGCCCATTAAAATCTAAGGTACGTTTTAATTATTTTTGTGTTGTAAAGCTTTTCTCCGCTTTGAGAAGATTTTTATCAAAATTCTATTAGGCCACCAATTTTTTTTTTTTTTTTGACAAAATATTAAAAGAATTTTGTAGTCTCAGAAAATCAATTTGAGATTATTTTATCGAAATATGGAATAAAAAAAAAACTGATTTGTAATATTCCTTTGGATCATCTGTTTGTAAATTTGAACGCTATTTGTGTGTTCCTAGCCGTGTTAACTTTATTTCAGTAGTCTCCATAAAAATAAAAATATTTATTTATTTATTTTATTTATTAATCATATAATTACAAATTATATGTTTATACCCTAACCGAGCACTAGCAACAAAGGCCTTCGGCTCGTTGTAGCGAAAACAGACCAGAGCCTCTGGTGGGAATTGAACCCACGACCCCCGCACTGATAAGCTAGTACGCTACCAACTAGCCTACCGGGGCGCTCTAAATAAAAATAAACTCCTTAATATTGTTCCACAACCGAATTGTACATATAAATTACTAAATTGATATATTCATAAGCCTTTATACAAGGTGGCGCAAAAGTAATCCTCCTATCAGAAAATGCTATAAATTTTGCGATTGGCCCCTTATGTCAGTTCTGTTTTGACATTTGTGTAGTAAACGCATCCGAAATACACGTTTATAAACAATGTTATGCTACACTGCTCCAGAACGCGGAATATTGGTGACTATTTATTTGAGCAAAAATGAAGATGATTTTTCATCAAAAATAATAATTACTGTGAATGGTGAGCGCTACAGAGCAATGATCAACGAGTTCTTTTTACCGCAACTTGATGAATTGGGATTGGAAAACATGTGGTTCCAACAGGACGGTGCAACGCCATACACTGCACGTGCCACAACCGATATGCTGAAGGATGCATTTCCCGGGCGCCTAATCTCCCGTTTTGCCGATTTGCACTGGCCAGCAAGATCGCCTGATTTGACCGCTCCAGACTTTTTTTTGTGGGGCTTTTTGAAGTCGCGGGTTTATGTCAACAAGCCTCAGACTCTTGCAGCTCTTCAAAGACAATATTCGTCAAGAATGTGAGGACCTATCGCCGGAAGTTTTGGCCAAAGTGATGGAAAATGCCATAAAAAGGGCTGAAATGACAATCAACTGTGGCGGCGGCCATTTACATGACATCATATTCTCGACTTGATGTAAAAAAAATTAAAAGACCAAATAAAAATAATCCACAAGAAGAATCAAAGTTTTTCATTTTTTTTTTTAAATTACAGCCAAGAAAAATCGGAAGGTTATTTTTGCCTTCTGTATATGAGTAATTAATAACACGGTGCTACACTGAAAAAAAACTTGGGAAAAGACCTATAACATTGTCATTTTTTAACCGATTTACACGAATAAAAGCTTGTTTTACTCAGAAGGACACTAACTTTGAGGTTATTGTTGTTTTAAAAGAAGATTCGAAAAAACCTTCGTAGGAAATGAAAATGTTAAAAAAAAAAATTTTAAATTTTTATATAATTGAAAAAATCTCTACATATTTGGAAAGAGCACGTTCTTTTCTAATTAATTCTAAGAAATGACTGAGGTAGGAAAGAAAAAATCCTCTTTTCCCCATATCTCGAAATTTTCTCGGTTATATAATATACTCAGCTAGACCTACAACCTATACCAGGTCATTTCACAAGTTTTTGCAATTTTTTTTTGTAGCATAGTGTAATTATTTAGTAACACTGTAGAACAATTTCAGACTTTTTCCAAAATTACTGGGTTCCGACGATTGATTCTTGTTAAGGAGACCAAAAAAAAAAATACACTTGCGTCGGCGTTTCGATAACTCACATCGCAATTTTATTTAGAGGTGGTTAAAGTTTCCCAGCTCTCGTCTGTTCTTGCAGAATATCGGTATATTAAACTATGTTTTATTTACATCTGAGGTGTAGGGTATGTTAAGCAACTTTGTAGATAATGGTATGGCGAATATTTTTCTAGCACATATTAACCCTCTGACTCCCCCTCATAAAGGCATTTTTGGCTTTATGCTAGCAAATTGTAAAAGACATCCCGAAAAAGGGAAAGCGGTAATGAAATTTATTATTTTTTTTAGAAAACGCTCGAGGAAAGATAAAATGTGTTAAATTAAATAAAAAGACAACTAACTGGGTTTTAACCACTTGAAAGTATATTTTTAAATGTTTTTATCCAAATAATATTATGAGTGTGGGAATAATTATTTAGATGTCGTCATGGAGGAAGGCTAAGTACAGAAATTTCATTGTAAGCAGCGGCCAAATACAATTTTGTACAGATTACAAAGGTTCGATAACTGAAACAAAATTGGGAAAATTTCCCTGATTTTAAAGCAAATGAGGAGTCGTAGAATTAAACGTTTTTTCGGTTTCAAGTGGTATTACACCTAATTAACACCACAAGCCAAATCTAGCATGGAATTTGACAAATAAATAAATAAGTTTTTAATTGTTATCTTTTTATTTAACCTTTTACTTTTTTATAACTTATTTATTTTTCGAGCTTATAAAAATATTATTTATTTTTCAATATTTCGCTACTCCATTATGTAGCATCTTCAGGAAATAATAATATTTATTATAATAATATTTATTATTTGCTGAAGATGCTACACAATGGAGTAGCGAAATATTGAAAAATAAATAATATTTTTATAAGCTCGAAAAATAAATTAGTTTTTAGTCGTGGTGTATTCAATTTTATTATTTTTTAAATTTATTTATGCTGTTTTACAAGGATATGAAAAAAGTAATCCTAAATTTCGCAAACATTTTAAATTAGCAAAAAATCACGTTTTATTCTGAGACTGGAATATCACTGAAATTTGCTAAAACTCAATTAGAATTGCGAATTACAATTTTATTTACATTAAACAAAATTTTTAATGAACAACAAATACAAGCTATATTTTATATATGTATACTAAACATAATAAAAAAATTATATTTTGAAATCATTTCGGGTGGGGGTGCCAGGGCACGCCACTGGATGAAAAGTTAAGATACGTATAAACTTAAAGTTTATATTTTGCCATTTCTAGTCTTTATCGCTTATTTTTACTTTTATAATAAGCAATATGCCAAAATTCACTTTTTGCGAAAAATAACTTTTTTTATTGTTGAAAATTGTTCTAGGGCTTCAGCAGAAACTTTTGTTCTGCGACTTTTTTATAATTCCGTTATTTACAAAATTACCGTTATATTTAGGTTATTGAAGAAAATTAAAATTTTGATCTTTGAATTTACAGAACTCGACCAAATGATGTTTGCCAACTTTGTACAAAATCTTTTGGCGAGTATTTTTGATGCACATATGAACCCATAATATTTGCAAATACAGACTGTTTTGATGCATAATTCAATAAAAATTTATTTTGTGCCATCTAGCGGCAATAAATTGTACTAACTTTATTCAGCAATTAGAAAGGTAATTTGAATACCTTTCCAACAACAAATTTTAAAAAACAATTTTTGAAAATCGGGTGAAAAATACCCGAATGAGAAAGAAAGGAGCTATAAGATAATGAAATAGTTTCAAATTTAATTTAAAATATATATGTAACTAATGTTGATCATTAAAGTTTTGTACGTACATACATTTTTTGTTTTGCGAATAAAATTTTAGTTATTTTAATAGAATTGTATTTAACAGAATTTTTATTATTTATACTTTAAAACACCTCAAGTTATTTTTAGTATTTAAATTTTTAAAAGGGCTACATAAGAGTGTAAGTTCTTTAGTTTTTGTTTGAGTTGAGACTTTAAATCAAAATTTGTTGACTTCACCGTGTACATCGACATAAGATAGTTCATGTAATAAATTAAATAATTCCATAGGCTGATCCATATCAACCAAATTTATAAATAGGACTTGTTTGCTCTTCATCTCTTTCAATCTCTTTATTCATTCCTCAACATTCTATTTTTTATTTTTCAGAAAAACCTTTTTCATTATTTTTACACTATTTTCCATATCTTGCTTCATTGGATGAAACTACAGAATATCGCAAAGGAAGTGAATGCATTTGTTTTTCCGGGCCCTTACTTGCTGACAAATGGCGTATATTTCTTTATAAGAAGCCCATTGAAAGGAATTTTGTTCCCCAAAGTGAAAACAGTGTCTATGGTCTTAATTGCTAATGTATAATTTATTTCAGAAGCATAAATTCCCAAAATAGGCTTTAATATTTTTTACGCCACAAATTGGGCTGAATATTATGTCTTGAAAATCAACACAGTTGTTGATGATGATTTGTTGGTGGTGCTTTAAGATTACATTCCTACTTCAAAAGTTGTATGTGAATGAAGATGAAAAGAACGCATTTTTTCAAATTTTTTCGCTTTTTTTTGAACATTTTCCTAATTTTCTTGTAAACAAAAAATGCGATCGTCACATACAACCGCATAATTTTAGATTTTGAAGTCATTAACAACTGTATTGAGGGGCAAGATGTAATATTCAGACCAATTTGTGCCGCGTTAAGTGTTAGCAGTAGTATTTCCTTGGCTTTGTTGTTGCCATTTTTTTCTCAGTGTATTATTGCAGCAATATCCGAAAATGGAAGATTACTACGTAAACTAAATAGCCAACAAATAAAAACTTTGATTTTGTAGCTGTTAACATAAATAAAAAATGCAAGTTTTAAAGGCCAACCTAAATTTCGGTTTTAAGACAAGTGAAGGACACCCTAATTTGTAATTAAGGTACCTGACTCTACCCGCGAAGCATTCAAAATCATTTTTTTTGGCATATTGCTATTTATAATACGATACATCTGCAAATATATGTTTGTACAATAATAAAAAAAATCATAATTCTTAAAAATTAAAAAAAAAAAAATTAAAGCACTAGGAATCGCTTTCGGTGCGTAAACTTTTTCACAACATTGCCCACATGGTACGGGACTGATATTTTGCACTCAAAAAAAGTTATATCCCTAATGCATATGGTTGTTTATCTAAAACATGCCGTTATTAATAGGATTTTTACACTGAACAATATCCTTGTGAAATGCATGGAAGATGTTGAAAACGTGAAACATGTATTAACATTGGCAACATCTTTCCTCTGCCATTTTTTTAGCTATCAAACAAATAAAAGAAAAAGATGCATATTTTTGTTAAAAATAAAAAATGGATTTATAGAAAGCATTAATCGTTGGAGTAGTGTTGCTTTGCAAGAACAAACCCGAATTTTAATGCAGTACATTGAAATATTAAAGGTCATTCTGGAAGAAGATGATGATGAAGAAGAATTTTTGGTAGACATAAAAATGAAGTTCATACATGTGCCGCTTATTTTCCTTTGTGGAATATTTTTTTTTTTGTTTATTTTCTGCAATGTCAGTTTTCTAGTGATGGCTCAAAGAAAATCTATTTTTTTGTCATTTTTTTTTAGTGATGGCACTTAAAATAACGAAAGATGTAAGATGGAACAACATGGGAGAGGATCATATTTTGTAGATGTAGAACGATGTAGAATTTTTGGCCTGTATAATTCTTATGGGAAGATGTTAACATCTTTACAAATTGATGAAAGATGTGGCTCAGTGGAAAAAGGCCATAAAAGTTAACCTTCAGCCGCATACATCGCAAAATATGGTTTTAACTTTTATTGAATTGTATTTTTTATTAAAACGCTACTTATTAAAAAGGGAATAATATTCGCCATTTTCTTGGCTTTGTTGTCTACAGAAATGTAAGTTCAAACTTTAATTTTAGATAGCGATTTCTGGTCTAAATTTCTGCCTTGTTAGCAAAAACTCCATTTGTGTTTTAGTTGGATTTTTTTTGGTGATTTTGAGAAACAGAAAATTTTGAGTAGCGGAAATATGGAAAATGCTCAAAATTTTACCATATAAATTGCTAAATGGAATATAAAGGGTGTTCCAACCATAATGCACGATGTTAATTGTGAGTCACACCTTAACGTCAAATTTTTTGCCCAACTTAATTTGACATACATATCTTTGTTTCAGTGTTTAAAAAATTCAACCATGGAGAGGTACACAACTGAACAGCGCGTTAAGATTGTTGAAGCCTTTTACGAAAATGGGCGTTCAAATCAAACTACATTTCGTGCGCTTTGTAATTTTTTTGGTCAGCATAATCGACCAAATATGTCCACCATCGGGAGAATCGTGCACAAACTTCAGTAAACCGGGTAGGAAATGTGAAAACACCGGTCCATGCTCGCCCAGTTTGTTCTGCGGTAAACATTGCTATTGTTCGCGATGGTGTGGTAGAAGAGCCGTCAACCTCGACTCGTCCTCTGTGTTCGTTATGACGAGGTGATAACGGACTTCTTGCGGCCAGAAATTGAGGATACGGATCTGGATGTGGTTCTAACAGGATGGTGCCACTTGCCACACAACCAATGAAACAATTGCTCTTTTCCGCGAAAAATTCAATGGCCGTGTTATCTCACGTCGTGGCGATGTTAATTGGGCGCCACGATCATGTAGTTTGACACCGTTGGACTTTTTTCTTTGAGGATATTTAAAAGAAAAAGTGTAGGACAATTAACCAAGAACAATTAAAGAGCTAAATGATGAGATAATTCGGCACATTAGCGACATTGAACCTCAATTACGTCTCAGAGTCATTGAAAATATGGAAGATCGTATAGAGGAATGCCACCGATGCTGTGGCTTGGCCAATATTTTATTTTACACATAATTGTAATAGATTCTTCTATCATAATAAAAAAATATTAAGATAATTATCTGAAAATTTTTTGTTTATATACAATTAACATCGTGCATTGGAGCACCCATATATTTGACCTAATATTTTTTAAAATATGTTTTCCATGCGAAATTATTATTACTATTATTTTTAGTTTTTTTTTTTAATAGAAGCAACACTCAGGAAATTATTACTCGTAATGTGTTGCTTTCTTTAGAAGGGAGATAGAGGAGAGATGAAAGTTGGTAAAAGATGTAAGACTTTAAATATGGCAACACTGTGATTACGCGAGATGATAAATCTTAGAACAGTTGTTGCTCGCAATCTGATAAGGAGTGGACAAAAATTGTTGAAGCTTTTTAGTTAATAGCCCTGTTTTGTTATTTTACTTCGGTGGGGTTAAGCGCTATCTAATCACCGAAGGAGGACGTTGCGATATATATGAGGAAGAGAAAAATCACATATTTTATTATTTTTTTAAATTTATGTTGCCTTCGCAAGGAATCGAACCTGCAACCTTCTGTGTAACAGTCCAACGCGCTAACCATTACACCACAACGGTGATCAAAATAGAAACTGTATCAAAAATAAAATTGCTTTTCTGTTAATGCAACCAACAGTTATTAAATTTTATTTAGTAAAATATGATATTCTGAATTCTGTTATATTCAGTTGACATTACAAATATTTTGTCTCTAGCAAAATATAAAGCTTATAGTACCTGATATGTTAGAAGTTTAGTCGATATTCTTCTGTAGTCGTAAAATTATATTATATTATTATATAATTGTGCATCTAATCACTTTTTGGTGTATCCCAACAAAACTGCACATTACCAAATAATGTGTAAAGTAATGTGTAGCCATAGAGGCTCATGGATTACTTTACACTTAATTCACTAATGAATTCTACAGGTAATGAACCAAGTGGTAATGCATGGATCTATTAGAGGTGACACAGGAAGGGGTTATTTATATGTACCCCGTTTCTGTATCTGAGAAATTCATGATTACCCTACTTTATACAGGATGACTTTGTATATGATTAAGAGGTCTAAAACTATAGACACATTTAATTTTGTAAACATTTTCATTAGATAGAGACGTTACATGAATAAAGCGCAATATTATTCTCTTTTGTTTAATATATATTTAATTGCCTGTGACTCACCCTTTAGAAAGCAGAACAAGGTTGCATTTTACATATTTTATGAAAGTTTTATCGATGCGAGAAATACAGAAATAAGGAAATATTTACGAGGATAGGAAAACTAATGTGTCTCAAAACAAATTCTATAAAAAAATAAATTTATATTAAAAATATTATTACAAGTTTGCTCTGGTTGCCAGCCGAGAACTCTAACCACTGAGCTATCCACTCATATGATTTTTGATTGCTTGATACAAAACCAAATTTTTGCAGTTCGTTTTTTCGTTAGTTTTGTCAAAACTGGCATATATTATACTTTTGCTTACAAAAGAATAGACAAAGTTATTTAACTAAAGGAAGATTTTTAAAAGTATTTCAATTATTATTTTGCATTTATAAGTCATGTAATACGTAATCAATAATCGGTAACTTAAAACTTTATGCTTGAAAGTAATGCAAATGGTAACGAGCTAACATTACGCATGAGTATATCGCACTCATTACCAAAGTTTTGTTGGGATGTCTAAGCATATGTCAGAAAAAATATAAAAATATTGCAGATGCTAATATTGAGTAAATTAAAAAAAATTAAAGAAAATTAAAAAAAAAATTAAATACTTATTGTTTTTTACCTTTTAACACATATATGCGCACCATTACGACATTTACCTCAGTTTTTATTCTACCTTAAGGCAACAGCTGAGATCTCCTGCATTCGTCTCGCCATTTGGTATAAATGAGAGCAAAAGTCTTAAGAATACTTCATTCTTGTTTTTGATTTCGTATCACACGGCTATAATAACGGAAGTTATTTTTTGCGAAATTTATAAAAAAGAGAACAAATATTAATAAAATTTCGATTACTCTTAATTTGTATTTAACTACATAAATTACTACAATGGTGAATGAAATGGAAATGAGTTTAGATGATATCATCAAAAGTAATCGTAGCCAAAATAGAAAACCTCAAGGAGGCAATCGTGGTCGCCTTAATAAACGTGATGGTGCAGCCAATAAAGGACCACAACGTCATCGAGCACGCAGAGTTCAAGTATCGCCTCAACGTAAGCCCGCTGGAATTATTCTAAAAGGTCGTGGCTTTGGAGGAATTAAAAAAGAACAATTCTCAAGGGATAAAGTGAACAGTGCTTGGAAGCGTAACATGCGTGAAGAAACCAAACGTGGAATTTTGAAAATATCGGATTCATCTAAAATTTTGTTATCCAACTTGGATTATGGTGTATCAGACTCTGATATTAGAGAGCTTTTTACCGAATGTGGAGCGTTGAAGAAGGTGGCCGTACATTATGATCGTTCTGGCAGATCACTAGGTACTGCTGATGTAGTATTCGAAAGAAGATTGGATGCTTTGAAAGCCATTAAGCAATATAATGGAGTTTACTTGGATGGTAGAACCATGAATATAACCAGTATTGCCACACCAATACGTAAAGGCGGTGGTTATAATCATCGAAAGCGTATGCCAGAAGTTGGTGCACCTCAAAAGCGTAGACAACAAGTTAATGGCGGTAACCGAAGAGAAGGATCTGATGGTAATGGCAACCGTCGTGGAGGTCCATCTCAAAATCGCAATAGATTAACTGGACGCGCTGATACTGGTGGTCGAAAAAGCACATACTATTGATATAATTAATCAATTTTGATTCTTATTTTAATTCTTGTATTTAAATTCCGATTTGCATTTATTATAAAACTTTTTTATTATTATTTCCGTATAATTTGTTTTAACAATAATTTTTAGTTATTTTGTATTAAAAAAAATATGAACATAAAAAAAATTTGTCTCCCTATTTATTTTATTGACGATACAGATTTTATATCAGGTCAATGCATGATATGTACCGCATTCTGGTCACTATTTGTTCTATTGCATTCATCTTGCTATTTCTCACATAAGTTGATATATTTTCTAAATATACATATTTTCTAAAAAATTGATTTATTCCATTTTTATGTTCCGATTTCAAAAGTAATGAATTTAATCCAAAATCACCAATCACTGATTGAATTTAATTCCCATTTGGCACCGTTCGATTTATATTTCAATGAATTAATTCAATTAAAACCGTTCGCTTTGTCAAATCAAATCAAATGAATTAATTCATTTCACTCAACCGTTCAGTGCTTAAAAATTCATTTTGATAACAATTTCAGTGCGCCACCTATTTTTTAATTAGCATACAATACGCCCAGCAAACAAATTTATTGTACAACATAAGCATCAACGAATTATTTCAATCAACACTTTTTATTTCATCATGGATTCCTTAATCACGAACTGCAACGTTTATGGAAATGATTGCATTGTTTTATGCTGGCTATGCTTAGGTAACTACTCGTACCACATAAAGTGTACTGGTCTTTAAGCTCGTGACGCTGATGCGTTTGCTAACCCAGGGAAGTCTCTTTAATGTACTTGTTTTCACTGCAAAAAAATAAATACAGATTTCTACAACGGCCCCCTTAACCCTCTGTATCATAGTGCTGCCCGATCGGAGATTGAATGCGCGATATATTGTGGAAGACATAGGCATTTCACATTACTCAGTAGTTTCAATTTTGAACGATCACTTGGGTATAAGAAAGCTTTCCGCAAGATGGCTGCCGCGTTTGCTCAAAATCGACCACCAACGGAATCGTATGACAGCTAAGTTTCCATGGCAAAAATCCGTGAAGTAGACTACGAATTGCCCCCTTATTCACCGGATTTAGCCCCCAGTGACTATTTCCTATTTCCAAACTTAAAGAAATGGCTCGGTGGAAAGAGATTTATCTCCAACGATGAAATTATTGATCAAACACATGCCTATTTTATGGACTTTTAAATATCCTGCTGTTAAACGCAAAGTAAATGACGGAACTTGTTCAAAACTTGACAGTACTTTATTACTTGATGGGAACAGTGTTGCATTTCATATAACTACGAGGGAAGTTCGAAAAGTCACGGACTTATTCATCCGCCCTATAATTGATTTCGTCTGTTAGACATCTGGCGAATTCAATTAGTAAAAAAAATAGTGAAAGTGAATTCAAGAACATCAAAATGTTTGAATTATTTTTACTTTTTGTGTAATAAGGTTCCAGAACATAGACGCTAATCTTCTTTTTTTACTATTAATAATATTGTTGATAATAGTCAGTTATTTTAGCGACATCTGCAACATCTTCAGGTACAACAAATAACAACCAGAATGACAGAGATCTCAGCTATTGATCTTAACTAAAATGTGAAGCGGCAATGAAATAAATAACGAATGATTTTTTTTAATATTAACTTTTTTTTTTTTTTTAATATATGTAAAAGAAAAGTAAATAAAAATAATTTAAAGAAAATTTTGTAATTATGACAAAAATTAATATAAATTTAAATTCAATATGAGACTTAGAATTAAAATTAAAATTCATAAATTAACATTAAAATATTATGACTAGTTACTAATTCTAAATTTTCCTAACGCTGTCATAATTATTTCCGTTTCAGGGTCTTCTTTATTGTTATTTAAACCACCACCAACAGTGGCTCCAGTTCCTCTGTTGCGCTTTTGTGATGAATTACCTTGACCCTTGCCACCAGTTCCAGTTCCTCCTTTTCGGTTACGACCACCAAATTGTGATTTACGATTTTTACGTTTGCTACCACCATTACCAATATGCTTTGGTCTGAGCATGCTAACGACATCTTTTAAGAATTGTACACTCATGGGTCTACCATCCAAGGGAATACCATTGTAGTATTCAATGGCTTCTAAAGCATCTGCCCTATTTTCGAATTCTACTTCAGCAATACCTAGTGATCTACCACGACGATTATAATATACGACCGCCTTCTTCAACGGCCCAAATTCTCTAAATAGTTCTCTAATTTCAGGATCGTACACTTCATGATACAGATTGGAAATCAGGATAGTTGTATCTGATATTTTAAAAGTACGCCCTTTGTGTCCATCATACGAGTCACGTTTGCCCGCGCCGTTCATATTATTGCTTGCCAATCTGTCTTTTAGTATTCCTCCAAAGCCAGACGACGATTGATTTTTGCGATTTTCTTGACATTGTGTTTCTTTATTAAGGCCATTCCGAGCACCTCTTGAAGGTTTTTTATTTTGGCCACGATTGAAATTGAAGTTATCATCGAAATTCATCTCAATATTATGTAGTTAAATATAAATTAAGAGTACTTGAAATTTTATTTATATTTATTTTATTTTTTAATAATTTTCCGTAATTATAACCGTCTCATACGAAATCAAATATAGCAATGAAAAATGCTTATGAAATATTCATAAGATCTCGGCTGTTGCTTTAGGTAAACAAAAAAATACCTGCTATTGTTAACTAAGTGCTTGTAGGCGTGTGTACGAGGCAGTGCGGAGTTTTCGGAGCTTAACAACGAAAAACAAGAGTTAGATTTTTTAACTTCTGCAATTTTTAAACTTCTGCAGAATAAACGATATGCTGCCAGCTGTTGATTCACAACTGATGGTATATCTTTAACACATTTTTTTAAGTATTTAATTTTATTATTATGCACCCAATATTAGAGATCATTAGCGCAGCAACATATGCACAGAGCGTGCCATGATGTAGGCAGTGGCGTGCCCAGGATATTGTTTCGGGGGCCCAAGATATATATTTTCTATAATTTTTTTTTAAAAATCTGGTTATTTCCAAACCAAAATTTTTCGACCTATTTGAAGCATTTGATACAAAATGTGCAGCTATTAAATTCTTATGAAGTTTTTGTTTTAAACTTATTAATTACATTGTCTGAGTAGACCACTTAATATTGAGCTTTTAAATTAATACAACAATTTTTCGACATAAAACTATCAACAATTTTGTCTGGGTCGGTCTACCTCCTCACGATATACTGACATTAGAGCCAATGCAGAAAGTCCTACTTCGCCCATTAAAATCTAAAGTACGTATTAATTATTTTTGTGTTGTAAAGCTTTTCTCCGCTTTGAGAATATTTTTATCTAAATTTTATTAGGCCACCAATTTTTTTTTTGACAAAATATCAAAAGAATTTTGTAGTCTCAGAAAATCAATTTGAGATTATTTTATCGAAATATGAAAAAAAAACTGATTTGTAATATTCCTTTGGATCATCTGTTTGTAAATTTGAACGCTATTTGTGTGTTCCTAGCCGTGTTAACTCTATTTCAGTTGTCTCCGTAAAAATAAAAATATTTGTTTATTTATTTTATTTATTAATCATATTATTACAAATTATATATTAATACCCTAACCGAGCACTAGCAACAAAGGCCTTCGACTCGGTGTAGCGAAAACAGACCAGAGCCTTTGGTGGGAATTGAACCCCCGCACTGATAAGCTAGCACGCTACCAACTAGCCTACCGGGGCGCTCTAAATAAAAATAAACTCCTTAATATTGTTCCACAACCGAATTGTACATATAAATTACTAAATTGATATATTCATAAGCCTTTATATATAAGTAATTATTAACACGGTGCTACACTGAAAAAAAAACTTGGGAAATGACCTATAACGTTGTCATTTTTTAACCGATTTACACGAATAAAAGCTTGTTTTACTCAGAAGGACACTGACTTTGAGGTTATTGTTGTTTTAAAAGAAGATTCGAAAAACCTTCGTAGGAAATGAAAAAGTTAAAAAAAATTAAAAATTTTTATATTATTGAAAAAATCTCTACATATTTATATTAATAGTGTACGGAAATTATATATATTTGGAAAGAGCACGTTCTTTTCTAATTAATTCTAAAAAATGACTGAGGTAGAAAAGAAAAAATCCTCTTTTCCCCATATTTTTTTTTTTATTTTAGAGGTGGTTAAAGTTTCCCAGTTAAATACAGTCGGTAACGAAAAATATATTGTGAGTGCACCATTAAACGCTCTCAAAGTTTCCGTGTGAGCCTTAATTTTTAAAGGAGCCGACGGTAACACTATTGCGGTGAACGGCGACGGCATAGAGCCATTCTGATGATCATGTTGCGGAAGTTGATGATCTGGATTGAAAGGAAATATGATTCCAACAGGACGGCACCATTTGTCATACGCAATGCGTATTTTGAAGGATGCCAAATTTTAATCAACGCCGATGGCGGCTATTTGTGATCAGTTAAAAACTAAATTAATTCTCACTTTAAAAAACCCCGCCACCCTGTATTGCCTGCCGCAAACTAAATTCTATGAAAGTCCTAGCTTGATCTACCTTATCATACCGATATACATTTAGTTCAAAGTAAAAAGAATTTTTTTTCCAACAATACCTCAGAATAAAAACAAACATTCTCATGAATGTATGCGTGCATAAATGTATGTGTTAAAGTATGTGGCTTTTTCTCACACTAAAATGTGTCGATGGGACTACATGTTGTTGAAGTGTTGATTTATATTACACATTAATATTTTAATGTCTTCATCGCCTGTTTTTTAGTCGCTTATTTTGGTTTTTATAATCCGCTTCATCTTTTGTTAAGTACTATTGTGAGAGTTTGAGGTTTGTGTCGAATCTATTGTTTTTGTCGCACGACAAGTGAAACTTTGTGGCTTTTTAGTTTAGTATGTAATTGTAAAGTAAATGAGGAGTGTGTGTATGTGTGTGTATTATGTCTAGCTGTTTACATTATGAAGCATCCATTAAATGTTATCATTTATTGTTATTATGGTGATATTGTTATTGTTTTTTCTGCCGCTATGCACTGTTATGACTTAAAAAAAGTTTTTTGTTGAATGTTTATATTCAGCGTTTTATATATGGAAGATTTTGTTTATCTAACATTGTCGAACTTTTGGTTTAAGGAATTAAAGGTTACATATGCTTTTTTAATGTAATAAATTTTAAAAATTTCGGAAAAAATTATGAAATAATATTTAAAAAAATTATTTAAAAAAATGAAAAATACCAAAAATTGTATGAAGATGTTTTAAGATGCCATATTTGAAATCCTTCATCTTTTACTGCCTTTCATTTCTCCTCTACACCCTTTGAAAAGACCACAACTTTTTAATTAGTAGGAAGAATTTCCAGAGTATTGCTTCTCTTTATTAAAAAAAAATAATAAAAATGGAGTATCATTTTCACATATAAATCTAATGCATTTTTAAGAAAGTAGACTAATCACAACAAAAATTTCAAAAACAACATTTTTTCTTTAGTTAATTTCCCAATAAAATTATCAATTTTAAACTTAACAAAGAATTCTTTCATGGTTTGCAATACAATTTTATTTGATTTCGATGTAATCTTTTCCAAGTCGAAGCCATCTGTTATGATCGACCTTTACCGTCTTTTCGTACATATTTTCAATTATTACTTGTATTAGTAACTCGTACATATAAAGGGTGTCCCAAGAAGAACGCAATTTTTAAATCTGGCAACATTCGAAGTGTCATTGTTTGACATTTGAACAATTATTATTGTTTGCTAGTAGAAGGTACGAGGTTAGTAAAAATGGAGCGCTACACGAATGAACAACGCATTCTCATTGTGAAATTGTTTTACCAAAATGGTGAAAGTTTTGAGGCTACAGTTCGCAAATTGCGATCAATTTGGGGTCACAAGAATGCTCCAAAAGAGTGAACTGTAAAGAGATTAATGGATAAATTTGCCGAAACTGGGTCTGTTAGTGATGTAAAGATAACAACGCGCCATCGACCAGGTCGATCGACCGAAAATGTCGCAGCTGTACGTGATGATGTCGCTCAAACTCCATCCACCTCAATTCGACACCGAGCTCAGCAAATTGGTGTCTCCAAATCCACTTTGCAGCGAATTTTGACGAAAGATTTGCATCTTCATGCATACAAAGTTCAATTGACTCAGGAACTGTAGACAGCGAAGGAAGTTCGTTAATTGTGTATTGGACAGACAACATGAAAATGCTGATTTTGCCGATAAAATCATCTTCAGTGACGAGGCCCATTTTCATCTTGATGGCTTCGTCAATAGGCAGAATTGTCGCATTTGGGGTGAGGAAAATCCTCGAGTGATTCACGAGAAGCAAATGCATCCTCAACGTGTCACTGTGTGGTGTGGTTTTTGGGCTGGAGGAATCATTGGACCTTTTTTTATGAAAATGAGGCAGGTCAAGCGCAAACAGTCAATGGTGTTTGGTATCGTGAAATGATAACCAGTTTTTTCTTGCCTAGAATTCAAGAAATGAATGTGGAGGGCATGTGGTTCCAACAAGACGGCGCCACATGTCATACAGTCAGAGAAACAATTCAATTGCTGCATCAGTCATTTCCCGGTCGTGTTATTTCGCGTTTTGCAGATCAGGATTGGCCGCCTAGATCGTGCGATTTAACACCATTAGACTTTTTTCTTTGGGGTTTTTTAAAGTCGATGGTTTACGCGAATAAGCCGACGGCGACTCAAGCCTTAAAAGAGGAAATTGGACGCTGCATTAATGAAATACCGCAGCATTCATGCAAAACGGTCATTGAAAATTTCATTAAAAGATCGCGTGCATGCCAGCAAAGCCGCGGCGGCCATCTGCACGATATATTGTTCCATACATAACCTCATTCTGTCTACTTTACGATATAATAAAGTTTCACGATTTTTTTTTAAATATCTGTGTTTTATTTAAAATTTAAAAATTGCGTTTTTCTTGGGACACCCTTTATAAGATTTTCATTACAATGTCAACAATGTTGCTTTCAAATCTCATTTACATCACCATGTTTTTCATATAAAATTGTCATTGTTTTACTAACTCCTGTATTTTGAATTCATCTTCCTTTCAGCCTGCTTCCTACTTTGGTGGATTTGAATTGAAATTTGGTTTTACCATTGTAAGCATTAATGCCTGCGGAACTAATATATATATGAAAAAGTTTTTCTTTACTGTTTCTTTATATATATATTTTTTTTTTATCAGTTTTTGTTTTTCTTTTGGCATTTTATCAGTGTTTTTCTAATTTATTTTATTTGACTTTGAGTAATATGCCAAAAAATTTAAAGCTTTCTTAATGCTCTCACAGGGTATCTCATTTAATCGTGTAGTGTTGATGATTTTTCTGCTGGTGAAATTTTATTATCATCAGTGATTTTTACATGAACACAGATGTGATTGGGTAGATGGAGTGGCTGTGTGTAAGATGTGAAAAAAGTATGAAAAAGTTTCTTTTATCAACATAATGCAAAAACAACAAAGTTGCAAACGTTTACAACGATATTAAATTTATTAGGCAAATAAAACAACACAAAAGTTTATTGTCTTCAAGTGTATTCATTATTCAAGGTTTGACTATTAAAAAGCTTCTTAGTATATAAAGGGTGTCCCAAGAAGGACGCAATTTTTAAATTTTAAATAAAACACAGATATTTAAAAAAAATCGTGAAACTTTATTATATCGTAAAGTAGACAGAATGAGGTTACGTATGTAACAATACATCGTGCAGATGGCCGCCGCGGCTTTTCTGGCATGCACGCGATCTTTTAATGAAATTTTCACTGACCGTTTTGCATGAATGCTGCGGTATTTCATTAATGCAGCGTCCAATTTCCTCTTTTAAGGCTTGAGTCGTCGTCGGCTTATTCGCGTAAGCCATCGACTTCAAAAAACCCCAAAGAAAAAAATTTAATGGTGTTAAATCGCACGATCTAGGCGGCCAATTCTGATCTCCAAAACGCGAAATAACACGACCGGGAAATGACTGATGCAGCAATTGAATTGTTTCTCTGGCTGTATGACATGTGGCGCCGTCTTGTTGGAACCACATGCCCTCCACATTCATTTCTTCAATTCTAGGAAAGAAAAAACTGGTAATCATTTCACGATACCGAACACCATTGACTGTTTGCGCTTGACCTGCCTCATTTTCATAAAAAAAAGGTCCAATGATTCCTCCAGCCCAAAAACCACACCACACAGTGACACGTTGAGGATGCATTTGCTTCTCGTGAATCACTCGAGGATTTTCCTCACCCCAAATGCGACAATTCTGCCTATTGACGGAGCCATCAAGATGAAAATGGGCCTCGTCACTGAAGATGATTTTATCGGCAAAATCAGCATTTTCATGTTGTCTCTCCAATACCCAATTAACGAACTCCCTTCGCTGTCCATGGTCAGCTGGCTTCAGTTCCTGAGTCAATTGAACTTTGTATGCATGAAGATGCAAATCTTTCGTCAAAATTCGCTGCAAAGTGGATTTGGAGACACCAATTTGCTGAGCTCGGTGTCGAATTGAGGTGGATGGAGTTTGAGCGACATCATCACGTACAGCTGCGACATTTTCGGTCGATCGCCTGGTGATGGCGCGTTGTTGTCTTTACATCACTAACAGACCCAGTTTCGGCAAATTTATCCATTAATCTCTTTACAGTTGACTCTTTTGGAGCATTATTGTGACCCCAAATTGATCGCAATTTGCGAACTGTAGCCGCAAAACTTTCACCATTTTGGTAAAACAATTTCACAATGAGAATGCGTTGTTCATTCGTGTAGCGCTCCATTTTTACTAACCTCGTATCTTCTACTAGCAAACAATAACAATTGTTCAAATGTCAAACAATGACACTTCGAATGTTGCCAGATTTAAAAATTGCGTTCTTCTTGGGACACCCTTTAGAATCCAGTTTTCGTTAAAGTGAATTTATTAAAGTTGTTAAATTTTGTTGTCAGACTTTTAATATTTACACAGAGAAAAGAGATTCACTATAATTACCAAATTTCTTTCAATTGCATTATTTTTTTTTTGCGACTGATATACGGGTGGGTGATTTAATTAAATTTCAATTGGTATATTATATTTCGAGAGCAAATTGCTGAAGGTGTAATCATAAATTTACCAAAAGGGATCTTACAGAACGTAAAAACTGGTGATTGCCCACACAGTTAACAAAAGGCTATCATCTGCTCTTCTTCCTGAGCTTAAATTAGAACAAGCCGTTTTCCGCGCCCACAATTCCTGGGTAGACCATGTAAATAGTCTGAGAGTGATATAAGAGCAGTCAGTGGAATGGAGATTACCTCTGTAACTTACTTTCATAGACTTTGAAAAGGCCATTGACACCCTACACAATTCTGCGAAATGGAATGCAAAGGTGTACCTACTAAGATATTAGGACTCATAAAAGGTCTATATGTTAATGCAACCTGCCGAATTCTGTATAAAAGCCAACTAGGTAACAATAGAATTAGCATTAATTCTGGTGTTAGACAGGGCTGTGTTTTATCTTCCCTTTTATTTAATTGCGTACTTGACCGATTGGAGGACCTTGATTACGTTGCTGATATCTTTCTACTCACCCACACATTTTCAAAAATACAGACTAATTTGTCAGTAGACCAAGAAACTGCATTATACGCTGACCTAAAAATTAAACAATGAGAATAAACTCTAATAAAGATCAAAGAGTATGCGTCCAGAATCAATGGCTTGATGAGGTAGAATTATTCTGTTATCTGGGAGGTATACTGGACAAATGTAGTGGTTCTGAGGCTGACATCTCAAGCCAAGGTCCTTGATCAAGCCGCATAAGCAAAGCAAGGCAATCCTTCGGACAACTTAAGCCGTTTTGGAACTCATTGTACATATTAACAAAATCTAATTTTTTTCAACTCATACTTAAAATCCACACTGCTGTATGGATGTGAAACTTGAAATGCAGCAGCACGTGTCTTAAAATCCGTACAAAGTTTTGTAAACAAATGCCTAAGGAAGATCCTAAATATATACTGGCCCAGAACAATTTCGAACAATGGTCAGAAACCAGACAAGAACCGATCCATCTAGAAATTCGAAAGAGGAAATGGTATTGGATCGGACATACATTGCGGAAACCATCGACAAATATTTCAAAACAAGCCATAGATTGGAATCCGCAAGGCAGTAGTCGAATAGAAAGACCATCATATACCTGGAAACGACAAATCGAAATTAAGAGATTCCATCTTAATCTTTAGTTTAGTGAAATAAAACATCTTGAATCAGATCGATTATATTGAAACAGTCTTGTTATGGTCCTATGATCCTTGTAGGAGTAAAAGGAACAAATATATAAAATATATTATATTTCATTTGAAGTCTCCCAACGTAGCGTGTATTACAAATTAGCTCAAGTAATATCACATATTGATCAATTTAATACGGAAAATATAACAAAAAATGTTAGTGGGTACCTTCAGGTTCAGACAAAACGATTTAAGATGTAAAAAAATGTCACATCAAATTAGATCCAGGGGATTTTGAACGATCTAAATTTATCAGAATAATGCCAAGTCAAATTAGATCTAGCAATATATTCAATCAATAAGCAGGTTCCAAATTTATACAAAAAAAAAAAGCTTGTCGAATTGTATCAGATTGTATTCAACAATATATTATCCGGATTCTAGTTTAAAAAAAAAAATATAAAACGAAATAAAAAATATTAAAATTCCAATAAAACATTTTCTTTGGCCGAATTTCAATAAAATAATAACAAAATTCCCACTTGGGACCGATTGCTGAATGCATTGTAAAAATTAAATGCATTATTAAAATTAAATTCAAATTCTATAAGGGAAACAACAAAAAATGTATATGTGAAATCCCCAGCTTAATGTCCATTGCGCAAATGAGGCTTAAAAGACACAAGCGGACGAGGTTACGTGGTGGGAGGGGAGGGGTTGATGTGGGTCGAACTAATGTTCTAAGATATTTTACTAACAAATTCTCAATTATAAGCTTAAAAAAAAAATACATAGCAATGTCTTATATTCGGATTTTTTCGTGTAAGAAGTTTTCGGGTTCTTTAAGAAAACTTTAAATTATTAGACATTTAAAAAAATATCGGAAGTAGGGTTATATTTTTATGAAAACTTCAAAATATGAGGAACCCAGAAAAACCAAAAAATATCTAAAGAACTGTATAGCCGTAGGGGCGGATCCATTAATTTATGTCTTTATTCATTGATGAATTTTACAGGCGAACAATTTTTATTAAAAAAAAAATATTACAAAAATTTCAAATGCTTTTAAATATAACGTGGTCTTTATGGGAATAAAACCTGTGAACTCTGATTAGCAGGCGGGAACACTATCGATGCAAATAATATTTTATTACTTTGAACCATAAATTAATAGTTGCGCTTCGTGTTTTGCTTCGTGATGTCGAAAGGTACATGTATAGTTTACTTTTTTTTGGTACAAAAAAACACAGTTATAAGTAAAAAAATAAGTTTTCATTTATTATTTTAATTATTACTTTACGTTTCAAAATCATGCAATACATTATCAATGATCTGTAAGGGAACGAGCTATTATTAAGAAAGAATTGTTGAAGGATATCTTCATGTTTTAAAAAGTTCCTTAGTTCCCAAATAGCTGGACCTCCCATAAAATTGTCGTAGTTTTACTTATTGCTGCGGTATCCCATAATGTTTTATTAGCACTAGCGACTGGATTCATTCAGCCCTGAAAAGGTTTGAAGTTCTCCCAGTTGACTGCACTCTGAGAAGAATCTTCTCTTTCCAATTTGTCCTAGAACCCACATAATATCAATACCACCCGTGTTTGTGAAGTTATTAATTTCCTCTTTTTTCGCGAGGATTGCAGCTAATCTTACAGAGTTCGATAGATTTCCATATTAAATTAAATGCATTCCGCGATTGCCCTGATCTCCGCATTTTATAGTTATGGAAGCTACACTCAGAAAAAAAAGTTAGTAGAAAAATTTGTAAACGGTTTTCAATCCCACTTTACTATTTTTGTACTGATTTTTAGTAAAAAAAATATTATTTAGCAAATCTTTTTGCTATTTACATTTTACAAATTACAGAATATCTACAAATTTTCGTTGCTAATTTCAGAAATAATTTTACAAATTTTCGAAAACCGATTTGCTAAAATTTGCAAACAAAAATACTTATTTTAAAAAAGTCGATATTGAAGGAAATGTTATTTCTAATAATTTAAACTTATACATACAAACTTAAATTGCCCTAAAATGTTACATAGGATTAAAAAAGGGATCGGAAGTGAAG
Organism: Eustalomyia histrio; assembly: GCA_949748255.1. Taxonomy (NCBI): domain Eukaryota; kingdom Metazoa; phylum Arthropoda; class Insecta; order Diptera; family Anthomyiidae; genus Eustalomyia; species Eustalomyia histrio. Next base: position 47,233,877 of record OX456526.1, on the reverse strand, counting down.
ATACCGACTCATGTTCTAAAAATCAGCTCTAAAAACAATTAAATTTAACCTTAAAAGTAAAAAAAAATTGACTAAAATATTTTTCAAAACAGAAATTACCAAATTAAAACAAAATGATAAATTCGTTTATGTTTTAACAATTTTTAAGATTTTTAAGCCTTTGATTTCTTTTTTCATTTTGTATAAAACATCGTTTAAAAAATATAATCAAAATTTTTAATGCTCGATAAAAAAAATAAATCTAAAACTTCGTACTAATATTAATAGTATTTAGTAATTTTTTTTTTTGCTGATTTTAGCAAACAGATTTTAAATTCCACTTTACAAAAATTCTACTAAAATTTAGTAGCGGCTACTAATTTTTCTACTAATTTCACTGTACTACACGTCAGCAGACATGTGTTGCTAAGATTAGCATAAAATACCGCTGGGCTCAAACTAGCAGAATTTCCCGTAATAACAGCAAAATTTTCAGTTGCCATTACAGACTTTTTTTGATGAGTGTACACTCAGTCCTTTCATCCAATTTAAAACCATACGTATAATTGCGAATTCATAGATTGTCCCTCAAAAACCATCTAACCAGAATTCTGTGCTCGGAATTCGTGTAAAGTATCTTTTGACCTATCGGAACTTTAATCACAATTGAATTCTGTGATATTATATCCTGGTACCTCGTTTAAGATCTTCTGGCAGTTGGTCTTCCGATGACCATAATTCAATTCCTGCGTGTATTCAGCTAAAGCTGGCTAATATTTTAGTCAAATCTCATTAGGTCTGCAATACTTTAATCGATGTAGTTATAATGGCACTGCTGATGGCTACGCATTATTGGTGCTGTAATTTCTGAAGTGTCTTATTATTGCACTTTCTTTGCATTTATGTCAATCATACTATTCTTGTATAGAGCCATTGCATCATTTTCGGGTATAAACCTCATTTGGAGTATACAAATGTTCTACTTGAGACATAAATGATGGAATAATTGGATAAAAAATTTATGTATAAAATTTCAAGATACACAAAAAATTCAAAAGCCCGAAAAATCTAAGATCTCGAAATCTCTTGATCAATTGGAAAACTAGCATTAGAGTGAATCCGCAATCTCCACAATGTTGCCCTTATTCATTAATGCCTAAAAACTCTATGCCAAGTTTCAGCAAAATTTATTTATGTTTAGGGTTACGAGCACAAAAATTTATCTTGTAATAATTTGTTGTTAGAGTAATTTGTTGAAAAAATAGGGTTGACTTTAAATTTTCCAAAATATGTTAATCTTAATTTATGTGCATAAAAGAAATATAAAATCAAAATTTAAAAACTTTTAAGTGTTTTGCGATTTTTTTTTTAAATGCATAAAAGGACAATGTAAATTTCATCTAAACTCAGTAATAAAATAAAATCAACTGTATGTTAGCATAAATAGCTTTTTACTTTGATTTGTGAGGTAAATTGAGATATTTATAATGAGCACTTTCAAGGGCAAGAAGAATGTTGATAAAGGTCGTAGCGGACCAGAAAATGCATTCCATTCAACTTGTGCCTAATAACTTTTACTGTATGTTCTCCATGATTACTAAATAAAAATAAGAAAATTTTTTTATTTGAAAAAAAAAATTCTATGATCTCGAACCAGACTAAAAATACATTTTTATACATATAAATATATAAAATATAAAATAAAAACTTTACTATTTATACATAAAAACACATATTTTAGTTAAAATATTAAAAATTTTATGAAAAGAGGTAAGTAAAAATTTGACTTGCTAACGCAAATTACTCAAATCTGATCTTAATTTTTATGAAGATTACGAATCTTCAATCAAAATTAAAATGAAATTTGTGGTTTTTGAAATTGTCGTGGGTTTTTGAAAATCAAACGAAATTCGACTTGTTTAAGGTATTTTCCTATCTATTTAAAAATATTGTTTAAAATTTTTGAAAGGATACAAGTTTCGTTGTAACTGAACGTAAAATTTGACTTTTTTAATTTTTTGTTATTATTTAGCGTATTAAAATCAGGGACCGTAACGGTTTTAACAGTTATTTTGTGACTTTAAAAGGGAGTTTTATTTCGCCGTCATAAAATAAAACTCTTTTAAAGAGTTTTATTTTTCTCGCCAGAAAATAATACTCATTTTATGTAAATTGCCACCCAAATTTTGTCGCTAGTCAAATTATAACAATATTTAAAGCTTTCGGTGAAATCGATAAATTTTCTTCAAGGCCATTATCGATTGATGAACCTCTTTTTGAGTTCTGGAAGGTAGAAAATTTGGAAAAAATTATGTTCATTAAATAAAACAAATAAATTAAACATTATATCAGATTGACTCCATAAAAAAGAGAGTGTGAGAAAAAAGAAGAAAATAAACAAAATGAGTTTTATTTTACATGGAAAAGATAAAACTCCCAAGAGTTTCATCCGATCTTTTATTCTTGCGCTGAAAAATAACCCTTAGCTGTGGAGTTTAAATCGTTTTTTTAAGATCACCATAAATTCTGAAAGAGATCTTCAATACGAATCTAATGGTATATGACAGTATAGGTTTCTGTTGACTTCAAGGTGGAGAATTTGTTGCCAATGCAATTCTAAAGGTTATGGTAACTGACCTAATATATTCGGAGCTTTCCTGGCTACAAAATTTTATTTTTGTTATGGAAAAGTACTGGCAAACCTATTAATAAAGTGCTTTTCCAACGATCAAATAAGTGCTTTGTCAACGCCAAAATTAAAAACCAGGCTGGGCATGGCTGTTTCTTTTTTAAAACCTTGAGAAAGTACATATAGTGCTTTTGTTATAATAACAAAAGCGCTTTGAAAGCTCAAGATTTATAATTTTAAAACGAATTTCTAATCAAATTAAAAAGATTTTAAAATAAGTAATAAATGATTTTCTTTTTGCAGTGCTGGGAAATAATTTTTTTGTTTTTAGAGTTCCAGGAATTCGCTCTTCTTTTCCTTTTGAAAACTCTAAAAAAATGACTTAATTTTTGTGTTAAATGCACTTTAAAATCAATTTCCGGTTGGGCAGTTTTAAATATCTAATTTATTTATTTTAATTCATTAACGATTGTAAATTTTTTAAGCCGAGTACTGGCAAAGTACTTTTTGCTAATGATTGGCTAAGGATTCTAAACCACGTCTTTTTCAGTGCTCTTATTTTTTTACATTTATACATTTTGTAAATAAAGTACTGGCAAAGCACTTTTTTATCAATTATTGACAAATCACTTTTAACTAACGATGACAGAGTATTTTAAATAACTGCTCTTCTAGCACATTATTTACTGTACCATTGAAAATCAGTGTTCTACTAGTAATATATTTATTACCATCAGCAATTCCTGGCTGGCTGGCTGGCTGGCTGGCTGGCTGGGTGGTTGGTTACCTATTAAATTTTTACTTAATTAATTAACCAGAAAATTTAAATAAAACTTCCAGTAATAGGTGAGTTTATGTATATGTATTAGTCTATAAATTGTATTAACATTCTGTATTCATCTCAATGCTAAGTAAATAAACAAACCAATAAGGAAAATATAAAAAAAATGTGTCAAATCAAATAAACAACAAAGTTCATGAATATAAACCATAGAGATGAACATTTCCGAAACAAACGAACTGAAACGAAATGTTTAGTGAACTAGATAGTAATCAGTTTGTTGGGCAGGCAACCTGAAGCTTAAATAATTATAAATATTTGTGGAAAGAAAAAACTGTAAATTTAATAATATTAATTAAATAATTTCACGAACGATTTCTCTTTTCCAAACATAAACAATAGAGCGTATTCGCATCATAGCATTTCCACTTTTTTTTTTTTTTTTAATTAAATAAATGTGACATTTTCATTAGCATTACTTGTGTCAAAACACATTTGTAAGGACCTTGTTTTCTTTAGAAACAAAAAGAGAAACTAAAATATTAGTGTTTTCTGCCATTCATACTACACAAACACACACACACACGTATACAAAACAATATACGTATTCAGCCGTGATATGACAACAATGGAGATGGTGTTAGAAAAAAAAGTCAAGTATGCAGATATAACCTAACAATTTGAATGAACCTTATACGTTTGTTTCTTGGTTAAAGTAAACTGCAAAGTTATATTACTAATACTGCTAGAAGTTTAAAAGGAACATGAACATATTGTACAGATGCTTAAGCTTTTATGCAAAATAGCAATTTTTTCTCTCTTTAGAAACTTATTTTCCGGAATAATAATTCACGCCTTTTTAATTATACGTATGTATGTTGTATGTATTATATGTGATGAGGTCCTTTGCTGATACTGCATCACAGCATCATTTCTTGCATTCTTTCGAAGACAAAATTTTCAATTCAACATTGTGTGTACCCCATGCATCTTGTAGGGGTTATATATATATTTTTTTTTGTATTTCAAACCTATTATTGTTTAACCAAAAAATTATATTTTTAAAAATAGAACTTTCGTTGTATTCGCTTATTCATTTATACATTCATTCACTATTCTTTTGTGGAAATGTCTATGTATTTGTTGTTGTAGTTGTTTGAATTCTGGAAAATTGTAGTATTTTTTCCATGCGGGTGGTTTTTAATGAAAAAATAAAACTTAACAAAACTAGATAATATGCATACTATATACCGAGAAATATTCAGATTTATACAATGAAATACTTATACTACAACCATATTTTTACATATCTGCTGGGTACAGTGGTTTTGATTGCCTATGCCTTTATATATTTTGGATTATTTATATATTCTATCTATTGAATCTGTCACTTCGAAAAGGCCACTTTTCAGGATTAACAAAAAATCTATTTCCTCCAAAAAACTCTATAGTGGTAATGAAACTGTAAATAGAAATTAATAAATACAAACATGTATAATTTTTGTAATGTTTATTTTTTATAAAAAAAAGCATTTATCATACAGATATTTTAAATTGAAATTTTACACCAATACTTTTTTCAATATGACCTCTAAGATGTAAATATAAATCCAAAGATTTTCAAAACAAGTGACAGTTAATTATCATGTTAGCTCAAGTTGTAGGCCATGAAAATTCTCTGTATGGAAATGTTTGTACTTGTCTGGAATGCATTTTTCTACACTCAGAAAAAAATTGTTAACCGTTTTTAATCCGACTTTACTATTTTCGTACTTCTTTTTAGTAAAATAAATTATTATTTAGTAAATCTTTTTGCTATTTACATTTTAAAAATTACAAAATATTTACAAATTTTTGTTGCTAATTTCTTAAATAATTTTTAAAATTTTTGATGACCGATTTAGTAGAATTAAAAAAAAATACTTATTTTAAAAAAGTGGATATTGAAGGAAATGTTATTTCTAATTAAAACTTACACATACAAATTTAAATTGCCTTAAAATGTTACATACACTGCCCGACAACCGATTAGCACACCCTTAGACGGGGAGCGTCTTAGGAGCTTAATATCAGGAAAATGAATAAAGTTTTTAAGATGAATTTTTTTCCAATTAAAAGAATATAAAATTTCACACGAAAGTAAATTGTAGATAGGATATTAAATTTATTAATAACATTTCAAATTAATTTAAACAAAATTCACTTTTATTTTTGCGACTTTTGATTAGCACAGTCACTTGAAAACTTAAAATAGCAAAAGAAAATGGGTTCAAACTTCATTCAAATTATTTTTAATATTAATTTCAATATTTTAGATCTTATTTGTAAAAAAATTAATAATGTATTGAGCCTCCACGGTTAAGTATGACTTCGTACATCCGCTTGGGTAAGGAGTCATATAATTTTTTTAAATAATTGAGTGAAATAGCCTGCCAGGACCTTTTTATAATTTTAGACGCTTTATATATTATATAACTCTTTGCACAGTCCGAACGCACGCTTTCACACCAGTTTTTTCTTTTATTTTGGCGGCTGAGTCATGAGAATTAGATGCGTGCCTTAATATGATTCGCTTGTCAGCTGCTGTTATTACTGATGAGGGCCGACCTTTCATGTTTTTCCCATAGGTATCCTCATTGTTTACGGCTGCGTTTAATATTTTTCGATATTTGAAGAATCGAGTGGCCGCACTCCCTGTAAGCCTTTATTTTGCCTTTTTCAGACTCATCCAACGGTTTTCCTTTTCCCATTATTACTTTATTTGATTGATAATTGGTCCCAATAAATAAACAATAAACTTAAACACCCAAACAAGACAGCTTACACGCAAAAACTGACACGAAAGCGAAAATGTGCTAATCGGCTGTCCCAAAAAAAATGCATTCATTTTTGTCACACTTCAAAGAAAAAAGCATACCAAAATAACGGTACACTTCCAGAGCTCACAGTTATTCTTAGAATGAGTGAAAATGATGAAGAATAAAAGAAAAAAAATAATGAGTATGAAACATATTCAGAGTAGGGAGTTATTTGCCTTTAAACTGATAGGTTAGAGAGTGTGCTAATCGGTTGTCGGGCAGTGTATATTTAAAAAGGGATTAGAAGTGAAGATACCGACTCATATCTTAAAATAGGACATCCACTTAAAATGGCACTAAAAAGTTTTTTAGTTCTAAAAATCAGCGCTAAAAACAATTAAAATTTGACCTTAAAAGTAAATAAAACTTAACTAAAATATTTTTCAAAATAGGAATTACCAAAATAAAACAGAATAATAAATTCGTTTGTTTTACAATTCTAAGACTTTGTTTTTTTTTTTAATTTTGTCTAAAATATTAAAAAAAAAAATTTAATGATTGATAAAAAAATTAAATTTAAAATTTTGTACATTAGTAAAAAATTTTTAACAATTATTTATTAATTATTATAAATAATATTTAGTAATTTTTTTAGCTAATTTTTTCTACGAATCTTATTGTACTACAGGTTAGCAGACATGTGTTGCTAAGATTAGCAAAAAAAAAAAAACCGCTGGGCTCAAATTAGCGAAATTTCCCGTAACAACAGCAAAATTCTCAATTGCCATTACATACTTTTTTGGTGAGTGTAGGTTTTTAAGTCTGAAATCGTCATTGGCACTTGACCAGTATATTCAGGAGTATTACTTAATGGTAAAGGCGTCCTTGTGCCCATTCTATGTAAGAGCTGGAATTCATAACAGATTCAATAATCTATATGCAGTGAAAAATCATAGTTGCAAACATGATCAATGCTACTATATTAGGCTTCCTGCATTCGGATATGGATGTCACAGTAAAGTTGTTGGCTTTTAAATAGGTTCTAGCCATCAATATATTTGCTACCAGTTCCATGTAAAAATTATAATATATGATAATTTTTTCAGGGGGAGTTTTATTTTTGAAAGTGCTGCATACATATAACATTACAATTTACACTAATCAATTCATTATCAAAATTATTCTATGTAAAGATTTAATATTTTTGGATTCTTTTCGACAAAAACAATAATAAATATTTTTTAAAAACAGATTTTAATTAGTTGATTTCTTGTAAAATAACGATTCTTTTTTGGAAAAAGTACTCAGAGTATTAATAAAATAATTTTTTATAAGAAAAACTCTGTAAAACCCCAGAATTGTTTTGTACGAAAATGTTTCTTATACAAAATACTTAATTTTTAGAAATTTATCTGATAGAAATATTCTTAGGTTCTGTGAACTTTTCCTAAAAGTAAAATTCTCACATTCTCCAAACTGATTATTAGATAAAAATTCATGTATTCTTAAAAAACCTTAAGGAATTTCTTTGAAAAAAAAATTTCTTAGATTTTAATACATTTCTTCATCAAAAAAATTCTTTTGGCTATGTAATATTGTTGTTTTTTCTCGCTTTCTCGCTAATATTGTTATTCTGTTCAGTTACCACTTGTAACAGTAGGCAAACGATGGCATGCTTCCAACACAACCGTCTAAAAATTAGTGTAGTTCTTCGGCTTCATTACACTGTTTGTAGTTTAAAAAGAAAATTCTCTGTTTCATATAAAAATAAAGGAACATGCATTTTTTTTTTAAATATATTAACTTTTTTACACAATACATTTATTCAAATAGATTTACTATCATTTACCGATTTTTTTTCAGTTTCATTTATTTTTTTTTTTTATTTATTTAAAATTTAAAAAAAAAATTGTAGTTTATTTGTGTTTGTTACAGTTAATACAAATTTTGAATTTAGTTTGCTGTCTGTTCAAAAAAAAATATTCAAAAAAATTCCAATTTGTTTTTTATTTAAATTGTTTGCTTATATACAAAATTATTTCAATTCAAATAACAAGAACTGCATAAACACACATACATATATAAACGCATTCATACAAAAAGTTTTTATAGCCATGCATACATTCATTTTATAGATTAAAAATACAAGAAATACAAAAACGGAAACAATATCAAATAAATGATAAAATCATTTATTTTTAGGGAATTGATAGGTAAACTTTTAACATTTATTTTTGTTCAAATAACATTAAAAAAATAAATAATAAAGTCAATTGATATAAATAAAAATTAAGTAAAAATTAAGGCATTATGTGTACTAATATTTTTTTTAATATTTATAATCGAGCACAAAGTTATCCACTTCTTTGGGACCTTTGTTAGCGACACCTTCACAATAAGAATAAAAAACTGATTTACCAGTTTCGAGATCATAAATGCAAAATTCATGTAGCCATATTTGAAGTGGGTAGAACACATGTTGCACTGGAATGTGTAGAAGTGACAAAGTGAAGTAGTGACTGGTGGCATTTTCATATAGACTTTAATTTTCGATTTCAATGTGTGATGGTTTGTTGTACTTGAAGATGTGTCATTTTCAAAGAGAATAAGTAAATATGAATGAATACTTAAATAAGCCAAAGGTTTTACTAGGAAATCTTGACTTAAGTCAGCCTGAAAAATTGGCAAGTGCTTGTGTAGGGCCTGTGTGGAGGATGGTGAGACCCTGAAGCACTTTCCTTGCTTTTTGCTGGCTGTCGCAAGGAGAACGGTAAAGCATTGGCATGAATATGTCATACCGTCATTTTGCGGGGTGTTGTTTTCGGAAAACTGAAAGAATACTTGATGGATTCTGGATTCATCAGGTACACCGGAATATTTATTTTTGAATAATCATTCTATTTTATATATTATTTCTTCTAAATAACCGGCAATAACAGTGTCATTTTCGTCCCCAATTTATAATTATTACACGTAAGATTGCACTCCTAAATAATTCGTGCCTGTAATCTTATAAATTATGCAAGTTTTGTTAAGTTACCCCACATAGTAGTTTCCTTGTAAATTTGTATGTCGGTAAGAATTAATTTTTTATTATTCAGCTTTTGTAAATAAAAATATTACCAAAGATTAAAGAAAATTCCATTTACAGATATAAAAATATATTAAAGAAAAATTTAAAAATTTAGTTTTTCCTCTAAATTTTATAGAACAAGATTTTAAAGAAAAGAATCTTAAGTAATGTTTCCGTTTAACTGCGTTTACGATTATAATTGGGACGAATAATCCCGGTTAACAAATATTGGAATGAAACATGTATTTACTTGAACTTCCTAGCACGACTCACAACATTTGACTATTCCTTCATAATGTAAAGTACTTGGCACCTTATGTGTTGTAGTACAAATATTTTCTAAGTTGACGACTTTAAATTTCGTTTCATTTCTGTTAATTCTGTGACTTTATAATAGCTAAATAACCCACAGTAAGTATGAGCAATTTTATATGTATTTAATTAATATTACGTATACGTCCATTGTCCCATTATTAAGTATCTGTATATAAAGTAGCGGTACCCAAAAAGAGAAAATTCTAAAATGAAAATACATTGGTGCTATTACACCGAAAAAAATTTCTTGCGTTGAACTTGGATAAATAGTTACATTGTTTTACTTTATTTTTATGTGTTAAATTTTAAGAATTAATGCACAACGGAATAAATGCATGATTTTATGAAGTAATGCATTTTTTTAAATATGAATTATGAATTGATGGTCTGCCCGAACCGCTTTTGATAGAAATCTGAAATTTGATATATGTTTCCTGGAGTATGGGCTAGCTCACGTAGTAATGATAAAAAAATAAAAAAGTGCGAAAGGGAGGCTTTGCCCAAACCGCTCAAGCTACGAAGTTGAAGGTCCTCCTTCTGCGTAGACATCGGACCAGACGCTATTTTTATAAATTCGTTAAGGTATAAGCAGACTAACTGATAAAAGGGAATTTTTGCATATCCTTACAAGAAGTAGAAAAAGTGGAATTTCCCACTTAACGGCCTGCACAAATTCGTTTGGCTAGAAACCTAAACTTAGATATACCTGTTTCTTGGAAGATGGGCAACCACTGAAGACAGGAAAGTTTTGGAAATTTATACTGGGAGGGAAAAGTCTCCCTCTTGACTGTTTGCTCAAACTGAAATGTAAAATATGTGTTAGTCGGAGTATGGATATGTGATTAATAAGACGGGATCTTTGTAAATTTCTATAGAGATGGGTAAAATGGTGAAAGAAAGGGTAAAAGTCTCCCCCTTGTAGATCTGCGAAGTTTAAATTTGTTTTCTTGGGGATGGGCAAACTGAATGACAATACGGGAGTTTCGTAAATTATCACGAGAGGAGCAAAAATGACAGAGTCCCCTCTTTAACTGGGAACGAGTGGAACTGAAATACCAGACAATGAGAACGATAAGGAATGAGATGGGACACTAGTGCAATTAAAACACCCGACAGAAGAACGGATAAAATGGAATGCAGATCGAGAGGAATTAAAACACTACACAAGCTGAATAAAATAGAATGAAACTGGGAACGAGTGGAATTTAAACACTATACGAAGGGAACCAAATGGAAAGGAAAACGAGTAGAATTATAACACCAGGAAAGGGCAATTATATGGAATAAAATAAGGAACGAAAAGAATTAAAACACCTGACAAAGGAATGGATTGAAATGGTGTGTAAGGAATTAAAATACTACACACTCTGAATGAGATGGAATGAAACGGGGAGTGGAATTAAAAAACTAGACAAAAGGACCGAAATTTAGAAAATTGAAAAGTCAAATTAAAACAGTTAACACAGGGAACAAAATGACGTGGCTAGAAACCAGAAATTTATAATGTGTGTTCCTTGTAATATGACACAGTTTACCCGAATATGAAAAAAGGTGGTTCAAAATGACAAAGTCTCCTCCTTAGCAGTATGTCCCAACCACCGAAATTTAGAGTGTGTATTTTCTTCCTGGCATTTTTGGAACAACCACTGCAAAGGTATTTTTATTAATGTTCGAAATGTTAAATATGTTTTTTTTTTTTGGGTATGAGTTAATTTAATATTAAGAAATTAGATTTATTTTAAAGGACCTATGCAGAGCGACCAAAAGATGTTGATCTTTTGTGCAGCCTAATTTTCTGCCCTTAAGCTTCCAATGAAGCCAGTCACCTTACTAGGCACAGATTTCGAAATTTTCAAGGGGAATAGTGTATATCCACCAAGGAATTGTAGTCTCTTGCTGCGAAGGCTAGGACATACGCAGAGTATATGCTCTGCTGTCTCAGCGTAAAACTCACAGAGCTTACAAGTATCTGAGTCAGACAGACCTCTGATCCTCAAATAGTATCTGAAATTACAATGTGCAGTGAAAAATCCTGTGTGAAAAATCCTATTTAGGCCCTTAAGTCCATCCTCTTCAGAGAAAAAAGTCTCCTGGATTTTTCATAAGATGGGACGATGAATCCCTAAGCTTGGCGCTGGCAAATAATAGCTTTCCAGCACTAATTGGTCTTGCATTCCCTCTACCAAATTTTTCCCTGATATACCCCAAGGGTTCACCACACAAAGGTTCATGGCCAAAGAAGTGGCGACGATCCCTGCAGTTGGCCAACCTGTCGGCCCGTTCGTTGCCCGCATGCCCCTCGTGCTCAGGAACCCAAGTAAGAATCAATTTGTTGGATCAGACCTGTACAAGACATTAAGCCAAAAACCTTGAAGCATAGGGTTAACAAAATTATATAAAGAGGAATATTCACGGAAAATTTTTTAATTATCTGCTTAATAAAACCACCTATAACGAAATATCGCGAATTAAAAAAAAAGTCATTCCAGACTACTGTACACTTTTACTTCTGTGAATGTTCTTTTTGGCAAAAGCTGGTAGTATATCTCCTACCATTTATGTACACATTCTGATGTATGTTTTTGTTCGTGGAATAAAAACTTTTTTGTTCATATTCATTTTCGGTTTGGAGTTTAACTTGCATAACAGTAACAAAAAATATAAAAATATAAAAATATTTTTCTATTCAGAGATATACATTTTTTTTGTTTGTTTTTATATATTTTGCATACTCATAATGCAAATGACAACGCTCGTTCATAAAAGGTCCCTAAAGCGAATTTACACACATAAAAACCCACAATTATATACGCTATACATAGCAAACATACATATTATTTTGAATGGCTATATATAAGGCTCTTTTATGTATATTTATTTATATTAAACCAAAAAAAGAAAAAAAAAAACACTCGTAAAAACCATACAGTTAGTTACACATTTCATTCCGTTATGTAAATTGGTCTCTAGTGTCATTTTCCTCTTGTGGTTTGTTTTGATAACAACACAAAAAAAAAAGCAAATGCTTCATATTTACAAAAATAAATATTATGAAAATTTGCATTATCAAAATTGTCATTATTTAAACCATATTTTCTTGTTTTTAATAAAATACAGAGTGTTACTTTTATGATGATCATAAATTGTCATAAAAAAATAACTTAAAAATTTCTTGAAAGGTCAGCAGCTATAGAATATTACAGGATACTTATTGTCGTCTTGTATATGATTGTAACTAAGGTTTATTTTATAAGATTAAGGACAGCCTAAATTTAAACCTTAAATATTGTCAAATATTTTGTAGCTTTGACAATCAATTAGAAATTATACCCATTTAAAATAGTTTTTTGATCTTGATAAAAAGAAGTGATTGCTCTCGTAGTTTTAATACCATCTGAGTAAACATCGTCCAACAATTATGAAAAATTTGCATTTTTTTTTACTTTGTGACCCGATTTAGAGACCTAAAAGCTACGGTTACAATCACTTTAAAAATAATCATATAAAGAGTGTTGATAGCCATTATTGGTCGTCAAAGGATTAAATTAAATTAAGTGACTTATAATTTTTAAAATAACTACAAAAACTTTAAAGCTAGCTAGTAATTTATAAACACCCATTCAAGGCGAGTTTTCATTTTATTTGTGTTTTTTGATATTTTCAAAATGCATACACTCAGAATATTATGTAGTTAACTGTTTGTAGTTTAATAAAAAAGTTTTCCGTTCCATTTAAAAATAAAGGAATATAGATTTATTTTTCAAAGAAGAACGCAATTTTTAAATTTTAAATAAAACACAGATATTTAAAAAAAAATCGTGAAACTTTATTATATCGTAAAGTAGACAGAATGAGGTTATGTATGGAACAATATATCGTACAGATGGCCGCCGCGGCTTTGCTGGCATGCACGCGATCTTTTAATGAAATTTTCAATGACCGTTTTGCATGAATGCTGCGGTATTTCATTAATACAGCGTCCAATTTCCTCTTTTAAGGCTTGAGTCGTCGTCGGCTTATTCGCGTAAACCACCGACTTCAAAAAATCCCAAAGAAAAAAATCTAATGGTGTTGAATCGCACGATCTAGGCGGCCAATTCTGATCTCCAAAACGCGAAATAACACGACCGGGAAATGACTGATGCAGCAATTGAATTGTTTCTCTGGCTGTATGACATGTGGCTCCGTCTTGTTGGAACCACATGCCCTCCACATTCATTTCTTCAATTCTAGGCAAGAAAAAACTGGTTATCATTTCACGATACCGAACACCATTGACTGTTTGCGCTTGACCTGCCTCATTTTCATAAAAAAAAGGTCCAATGATTCCTCCAGCCCAAAAACCACACCACACAGTGACACGTTGAGGATGCATTTGCTTCTCGTGAATCACTCGAGGATTTTCCTCACCCCAAATGCGACAATTCTGCCTATTGACGAAGCCATCAAGATGAAAATGAGCCTCGTCACTGAAGATGATTTTATCGGCAAAATCAGCATTTTCATGTTGTCTCTCCAATACCCAATTAACGAACTCCCTTCGCTGTCCATGGTCAGCTGGCTTCAGTCCCAGAATCAATTGAACTTTGTATGCATGAAGATGCAAATCTTTCGTCAAAATTCGCTGCAAAGTGGATTTGGAGACACCAATTTGCTGAGCTCGGTGTCGAATTGAGGTGGATGGAGTTTGAGCGACATCACCACGTACAGATGCGACATTTTCGGTCGATCGACCTGGTGATGGCGCGTTGTTGTCTTTACATCACTAACAGACCCAGTTTCGGCAAATTTATCCATTAATCTCTTTACAGTTGACTCTTTTGGAGCATTATTGTGACCCCAAATTGATCGCAATTTGCGAACTGTAGCCGCAAAACTTTCACCATTTTGGTAAAACAATTTCACAATGAGAATGCGTTGTTCATTCGTGTAGCGCTCCATTTTTACTAACCTCGTACCTTCTACTAGCAAACAATAACAATTGTTTAAATGTCAAACAATGACACTTCGAATGTTGCCAGATTTAAAAATTGCGTTCTTCTTGGGACACCCTTTAGCTTCATATGCATACATACATTTTGTATTGTACGAGTATATTAAAAAAAAACAAAAAATACAAAAACGGAAACAATTTCAAATAAATGATAAAATCATTTATTTTTTAAGGAATTGGTAGGTCAAATTTTGACATTTATCAACATTTAATAATAAATAATAAATGGCGTTTAATTTAAATGAAAATTAAGTAGACCGGTTTTTAAATGAAATATCATTTCTTTTAAATGATATTTTCAGTTATTTTAACTTACAAACTTTTTTAAGTGTAGAATTGATTAAAAATTTTTGATCAAGGAATTAGTTTGCTTAAAATCAATTTTGACTTATGACTACAAATATGCATTTGCATTAAAGTTGTTGCCCTACTTAGCAAAATACAATTCAATGAAATATTACGTTTGTAATTATTTTCTGTTTAACAGGAATTCTTATTTAATATAATTTCTAGTTGTTCATTCGTGCTTATAAAGTGAACTTAATTTAATTTAACCCATGATAAAAAAAAAAATAAAGTTTTAATATAATAATTTAATATTTAGCTCTGCATATTTATTACTATCGTACCGTTTACAATAACATGCAAAAGTAATCAATTGAAATGTTTTAAACATTTTCATAAAGTTAAAAATTGTTGTTTCAAATAAAACAAAACAAAATTAAAAACAATACAAAACAAAACTGGGACATAAAACCAATTGGTGCAAATTTTATGAACTTATGTTTTCGGTTATTAGTTTTTTTTCGAGTTATTTTTCACTGATATGTACAAAAAGTATATGGAAATTTTTATCAAGGTTAAGGAAAAAGTTTCATTTTATATACACTCAGAATATTATGTAGTTAACTGTTTGTAGTTTAATAAAAAAGTTTTCCGTTCCATTTAAAAATAAAGGAATATACATTTATTTTTCAAAGAAATATCTATGTTAATTTTTTATACATTTATTCGAAATAATTTACTATCATTTACCATTTTTTTCAGTTTCATTTATTTTTTTCATTTGTTTGAAATTTAATAAAAATTTACCCACAAAACGGAAACTTGTGGTTTATTTGTGTCCGTAACAGTTATTACAATTTTAAATTTTGTTTACTGTCTGTTTCAAAAAAAAAATATTCAAAAAATTTCAATTTGTTTTTTTATTAAAATTGGTTGTATACATACAAAATTTTTCAATACAAATTACAAGAACTTCATAAACACACATACATACACAAAAACATTCACACAAAAAGTGTTTATAGCTTCATATGCATACATACATTTTGTATTGTTACGAGTATATTAAAAAAAAAAAAAACAAAAAATACAAAAACGGAAATAATTTCAAATAAATGAAAAAAACATTTATTTTTTAAGCTTTGGTAGGTAAAATTTTGACGTTTATTTTAACTGATTATATCAGTTGTTTCTTACGGATGTGTCAGTTGATTAATCAACATTTAAAAATAAATAACAAATGGCATTTAATTTAAATGAAAATTAAATGATATTTCCAGTTATTTTAACTTACAAACTTTTTTAGGTGTATGAAAAATTGTATATATAAAATTTTTCTTTATATTACTAAAAGCTTGCTTAAATAGTTATGATGACGAATTTTTAGAAAGTATAAAGTAAGATTTATGAAATACTGGTTAGTAATTATGAAGAAGTCTCTTCACATTTATAAAGAAAGTTCATCAAAATTTATGCAAAATTTTCAACATACTTATGAAGAACTTTTTTAATTTAATACATTTTTGTAAATTAATTAAATAAATAAAAATGCAATTTTAATGAGAACTACAAAAAGCAGTGTTTTGCAACCGAAATTAATAATTTGTTTTAGTTACTTTTTTAAATTTATGAAACATTTATCACCAATTTTTATAACTCTTCATCATGAATATGATCAAATATTTATGACAAAAGATTTATTAAATAGTTGCACCATCTAAAGAAACCTTTTTTCCCTGAGTGTAGTAAACAAACAAACAAAAACCAGCTGATAATGCTACTGATAAAACCAGTTTACCCACATTTACATAAAAAAAAAAAAAAAATTAAGACTTTTTCGTGTAAGAAGAATCTTATTATGTCATGACCGTTACTATTTACCCAATTTTTGTTAACGTGAATGCTTTTTAAAAAATTAAATACCATGGGATCCCAATGTTGACTACGCGAAAACATCTAATATGTCTATTTGTATTTTTTTTATAGAAAATTTTAATTTTATATGGATACATCCGGACAACAGATTCGTGCTGACAACCGAGTTTTTTTTTGCCAATTGCATGGTTTAGTTGTGTTAATCGAAATTTTCAATTGTGATCATAGAAAAGTTTTGGGTGATCAGATTTATATTTTTCAATAATTCACTTGTATAAATTGTTCATACTACGATAATAATGCTATCGAATCTACGCTTACATTTGTGGGATGATGGGATGATCGAGCTGTTTGGGAGTACAGTAAAGCAGCAATTTCTATACTGTTTTTGAGTTGTGTTTTGTATCATTGTTTAAATTTAATCCAACCTCTATTTTTCAACACTGCGTGACAAATTATATTTTTAAATGGTGAGGCAATCTGTGCTCTCTATGAAAACTAAGTTATATATATATGGCGGAATTCACTTTTATTTGATGACTCAACTGACACCGTGCTTTACTCTGGGCATTGGAGGGTCAAATTTTGAATATTTGCATTAGCAAGTTTTAACAAGATTTTTTCTTAACCAAAATTTAAAATTCGCTTTCGCCGCTTAAGACCGCTTTGTTATAAAATGCATTTTAATAAAATTTCAACATCGCTGCTGATTGATTTTTGAAATATGCGGTACAGTTTTTGTAACAGCGCGCTAACCATTACACCACAATGCCATTACATCCACTAAATGTATTTTATGGTGCCCCATTTACCGCGAAGGCGTCATCGGGCCTTATTTATTCGACGACGCCGTGGCCACGCGGCTAAAGTTGTGAAGAGAAAAGTCGTTCCTCATTTTGGCCAACACAAAATTGTTAATTACATACTTAATAAAATTAATATAATATTAATAATTTTTATTTTTTTTGCAATCAAATTGTGATAATTTACTTTATTTTTTTTTATTTATCCCTCTAATGCCAAATGCCGTCTTCGGATTTCTTAACTAGTCGTTCATTGGAACTATTGGAACCTTGAATTTATAATAAGCGTTTCAAACAAGAGTCCGCCACAAGTATATGAATCAATATTCCAATTTTCAATGTCTTGCTGCTAAAACCTTTGGTGAAGGAGAGCGTCTTTGACAGCTTGTGTCATTTGATTGAAATGTAGGCAATAACACTAATAATTGCCTCCAACAATTTTAAACCAGATAAAGTGTTTTTGCAGTGGGTTCTTCTTCAGTACTACAATATAAGTCATGGGTTTTGCTTGTACATCCATCAATACCCTGCGGGAAAAGGACCTATCCCAGGACACGTCACGTGACCTGTTCATTGTTTTAGGGACCAGTCACGGGACCAGTCACGGGACCGGTTTTTTTATTTGAAAAGGACCGGTCATTTTAACATGGGCTTGTCCTTGGAGAGGGTCAATTGCCCTCTGTGACATGTCACAGGATTGGTCTAATAGAACATGTCACACAACTAACCCTATAGAACATATAACAGGATTCGTGCTTTCAAACTCATCCCGTGATAGATGCTTTTAAGCCGAGCATGTGTTTTTTGATAAGCGGTACTGTTTTTATCTAATACGGGACTAGTACTTTCAGACCCAATACGTGATAAAAGTCTCTATCACGTATTGGATCTGAAAGTGCTATACCAGTTTCATGATAGATACTTTAAAAACCGATTATGTTTTAACCTACCACAGGACTGATACTTTCAGACTCATCGCGTGATATAGACTTTTAAACCGTTCAAGTGGTAGGTACTTTAGAAACCGGCCACCTTTTTCCCTCTTTCCTTTGCAAAGTCGAATATTTCTGGAATAAAGCATGTGCTCAGTATTTGGTGGGACCAGCGCCGTATAATACAACTGCATATAATACAACTCAGGCGGCAACCCTATCAACTCAACTCATGCGTTTGAACTGCGCACTGAATCAGAAACGGCTGTAATACGAATAAAGGCACGACAAAATGGTCTCTAAAACAAACAAATGATTCTTTAACGAGTCCTGGACTCAACTGAGCGTATGCTGACAATCAGTGAAAATACGCCGCTACAATTTGACTGATTAAAGAAGCATTATCAACGATGTCCTCCAGTAACAATTCATCAATTGGTAGTTACAATGTGTGATTCCAACAGAACGGCGCAAATTGTACGATTTAACCACTCCTGTCATTTTGCTTTGAGGGTTCCTGAAGTCATAGTTCTTGTCAACCCGGCACAGACTCTGAAGGCTTTCAAAGAATATATCCGCAAACAGTACGAGAATTTATCGCGGAAAGTTCTCGACATAACGATTGACAATGTGGTAAAAAAAGCCCACATGATCATTAACAATGACGGAGCCCTCCTGACTGATGTAATTTCCAAATATTAAAAAAATTGAATTAAGTCGTTTCATTTTAAAGATATAGCAAAACAACATCGGGCGAAATTTATTAGAACATCCCGTACTAGTTGCCATTATCAACTAGACCTTGGCCAATGATGTGGTTTTCGTACCTTCTACAATTTTTACCTGTCAATTATATGCTTGATTTGTGATTATATGATCGTTTTGAAAGATAATGGTCATACAACTTTTTGAATAGAGTGTATTACTACGTTATATTGTATTTTACACTTTATTTATAACTGCCATGGTTATTACAGCAAAATGCAAAAAATATTACTGAAATAAAGTCTGTCCCTTTTTGTTTTTTTATTTCATATGCAGTAAAATATGTTCGAAAAAAAACAGATAAAAATAAATAGAAAAAGTTTTTAGCCATTTTCATATTGAACAAGTTTACCCTCAGAAAAACCAATATGAAACGGAAATAAAAAAATTAAAGGAAAATGCAAAAACAAAACATAAACAAGAAGCAGAAAGAATTGGTAACAAATCTACGTGTTATATTGAAAAGATTTTTTTTTTAATTTAAAATAAAGGAAAAGAGAATAAGGCCTTAAAAACGCCCAAAAAAAAGTAGAAACAGGAAATAAAATGGTGTGTTTTCCGTATTAAAACATTGATTCATTTGTTTATTCATTTATGTTTTGGGTTATTATTACCCAAGTTTACATTTGTTGTTAATATTGTAAATTTATAACGATTTTCACCAATGAACCTAATGAAAAACAATTGAGAACATAGTAACGGTACAAAATGTCTTATTAACTTGTTGTTATTGTTACAGCAATAAAAAGTATTTTTTTTTTTTTTTGCTTTGGTTAAAAAGAATCTGTATTTATTTTTTAATAATACCAGTGTTCATCTTTTGTTTTTGTAATCATTAATGGTAGAATGAAACTTAAGGCTGTTAAGTGAATACTTCATATATTTTAATTTATATTTATTAACAAATAAAGCCACCCAGATTTGTTTATACTTTTTTTACATTTCATCAGGCTAAGTATACAGTTTTCTAAAGTTTTGAGGCTACTAATTAAATGTTGAAAGCTTTTTTTAATTTTATTAATATAGCCTTTAAGATATTCCCTATAAATTAAATTAATCTTAATTAAATTAATAATTTAAAACAAATATTTAAATAGCATTTTTTTATAAATGAGAGTAAACAGACATTAAGAATAAAAAAAAACTGTTAAATATAAAAAGTCATTAAATCATTTTACGTGTTTGTACTCCTTTCGCTATCGTCATGGTATAAATGGATAATTAACTTAAACTGCGATAATCATTGAATATGCAAATTAAATAAGAAATTTGCATAAGAAAAAAAAAAAAAGAAATTAAGATATGTATGCATTTTTTCTGTTAAGGAAAAAAAGATGTCAATTTCATTATATTCAACAATAAATTCGATTATGTTCTTCATCTTTATACACTCACCAAAAAAAGTCTGTAATGGCAACTGAAAATTTTGTTGTTATTACGGGAAATTCTTCTATTTTGAGCCCAGCGGTATTTTTTGCTAATCTTAGCAACACATGTCTGCTGACGTGTAGTACAATGAAATTAGTAGAAAAATTAGTAGCCGCTACTAAATTTTAGTAGACTTTTTGTAAAGTGGAATTTGAAATCTGTTTGCTAAAATCAGCAAAAAAAATTACTAAATACTATTAATATTAGTACAAAATTTTAGATTTATTTGTTTTATCGAGCATCAAAAATTTTGATTATATTTTTTAAAAAATGTTTTATACAAAATAAAAAAAAAAAATCAAAGGCTTAAAAATCTTAAAAATTGTTAAAACATAAACGAATTTATCATTTTGTTTTAATTTGGCAATTTCTGTTTTGAAAAATATTTTAGTCAATTTTTTTTTTACTTTTAAGGTTAAATTTAATTGTTTTTAGGGCTGATTTTTAGAACTAAAAAACCCTTTTTAGTGCTATTTTAAGTGGATGTCCTCTTTTCGGACATGAGTCGGTATCTTCACTTCCGATTCCTTTTTTAATCCTATGTAACATTTTAGGGCAATTTAAGTTTGTATGTATAAGTTTAAATTATTAGAAATAAAATTTCCTTCAATATCGACTTTTTTAAAATTAGTATTTTTTTTTGCTAATTTTAGCAAATCGGTTTTCAAAAATTTGTAAAATGATTTCTGAAATTAGCAACGAAAATTTGTAGATATTCTGTAAATTGTAAAATGTAAATAGCAAAAAGATTAGCTAAATAATAATTTTTTTACTAAAAATCAGTACAAAAATAGTAAAGTGGGATTGAAAACCGTTTACAAATTTTTCTACTAACTTTTTTTTTCTGAGTGTATGTATGAGTAAATATTTTTTTTGTAAATTAGAGTCGCCAAAAAATTCAAAATATTAAAAATATTGAAATTAAATTTTTTAAACAAGGTTTAACGAATTTTCCTATGATCAGCTCAAATATGCTTAAATGATAACAATCGTTTTTTGATTATTCTTTTGGACATTGTTAATCCTTTACCTATACTTACACAGTACAATAACAATAAGCTTGATGCACCGGAGATGAGGCTCCTCATTTGTAATATACTTTTGGAACCAGATAACCAATAACTATAGTCTATGCCAATAAGCCAGGGGCAATCGACTTATAGTTAAAAGACAACATTCTCCGAATAAACACTGATACTTAAAAAACGATTAACGGTTAGCAAGTAGATATCATTCATTCAGGTTTTTAGCTTTTAACTTTTATATGTTTTGTTAGATTAGCGTGCAGAGCTCATCTGACGGCTGGTTTCAAATCCCGGGTGTATAACTTAAAAATTCGGGCATGTTAAGGCAAATTAAGGGTACACTCACAATATTATTTCGTTAAAAACAACTTAAAATACACATTAAATTAATCGAAAATATAATTAAAAAGAGGACTACTGATTTTCTACTATATTTAATCCATTTTGTTGTTTATTTTCAATCATTGTTTAATAATCGACAAAAGTAAAAACAATAGAAAGTCGTTTAAAATAACCATCAGTTAGGAAAAACTACTTTTGTAACTGATTCGTTTTTCAAATTGAAAGTTTTTTTTTATTTGTATGTAATTACAAAACAGAACACAACACATGCAGATGTATATATTTTTATTGGCTTTGTGTGTATGTATATCCCTCCGATGAGTGAGAAGGTCCCTAGGGACCTTTTTGCCTTTTCAAACTGAAATTACTCCTACTTCGGCCACTACAACAAAATACTCTGTATTCCAAGAGTATTTTGTTGCGCATCTTTTGGAAAAAAACCAACCGATCGGATCATTACTTTAGGAGTTATTGAGGTTTTAGTGAGAATAGTACGCGGACGTGTGAATAGGTCTTTATGGACCTTGTACTGAATTTCACTAATAAATGCATGTTTTTGGGCATCATTATAATTTTTTTATTGTTTCAACACATAATTTACTTGTTCTGAATACAAAGACCTAAACTCAAAGACATTAGGGATGATGATAAAAACAAAAAATTCTAAGAAAAATTCGAAGACATGAACTTTATTGCTTTCAAGGAAAGGCACAATATTCTAATTTTATACTACTAGCAATAAACCAGTTCTTAGAATTTTTTGTTTTTATCATCATCCCTAATGTCTTTGAGTTCAGGTCTTTGTGTTCAGAACAAGTAAATTATGTGTTGAAATAATAAAAAAATTATAATGATGATGAAGTAATCCGTAAATGTCTTTGAGTTCAGGTAGACGTACGAAAGATTATAAAAGAAGCTGTAGTTTCGTAAACGAAATCAGTCAAAGTTTAGACAGCGAAGAGTAAAATCGTGTGTGATAGAAACAAAAATATAAATATGGCAGATGCAAGTAATTTGGACGTTCCTCAAATGGTTGTACGCGGTAGTACACGTTACCAGCAAATGACTGCGGATGAAAGGCGTGCAGCTGATAGTAGATTTGCTGATTTTATGGATGAAGAAATTGATATTGCTGCAATTGTTAATTATGAAGTTGAGCATGATGAAGATCGCACATACCAACCTACTGAAGAGTCAGATGCCGAAACTGAAATATACATCGAGCTAAATGAAGATACTGATGACGACGATGATGAAGAGGAAGAAAATGATGGACAGGAAACGAATGAAAGTTACTATATTGGTAAAGATGGCACCCAATGGAGTAAAAAAGCACCACCAACATCACGCACTCGTAATCATAACGTGGTCGACTTCACAATAAAGAAACCAGGACTAACAGGAAATATACACGACCCCTATACAATAATGCGTTCAATCATGACACAGGAAATAATACACTTAGTGCTACGTGAAACAAATCGTAAAGGCAGAGAGGTTACAGCTGCATGGAATTTGGCGAATCCCACGAAGAAAAAGGAGTGGAAGCCAGTGACAGTGAAAGAGTTTAACCCCTTTGTAGCTATTCTTTTGTATGCTGGACTCACAAGATCAAACCATGAACCAGCTATGGAATTATGGGGCGCGACGCGTTGCCCAATATACAAAGCTGCGTTGTCGTACGATCGCTTCATGTGTATAAAGCAATTTATTCGATTCGGCAATGGAAATACTCGACAACAGCGACTCATCAACAGCAAAACTGCGGCTATTGACGATATTTGGCAAATGTTGCAACATAACTTGGCAGCAGCTTACACTCCTCATGAAGCACTAACAGTTGATGAGCAGTTGTTCCCTTACAGAGGCCGCACCCGCTTCACGCAATATATTCCGTCAAAGCCAGCTAAGTATGGTTTGAAAGTATGGTGGTTATGCGACTCACACAGTTATTATCCTGTGAAGAGAATGATATATTCTGGAAAACTGCCAAACCAACAACGGGAGATAAACCAAGGGCAGAACGTAGTGCTGGATCTTGTGGAAAAATATTTAGATGCTGGCCGTACTATATACGCGGATAATTTCTTTACAACTCTTGATTTGGCGCGTATTTTGATGAGGAGGAAAACCGCATATTTTGGTACAGTGCGCTACAACAAAACATTCATTCCACAGGAGTTCAAGAAGAACCTGAAGCGCACCATCAATAGTATTATAGCGTTATGCTCATACGTGCCGAAAAAAAATAAAGTGGTGAACGTGCTTTCCACAATGCACTACACCTGCCGCGTTGACGAGCAAACCGAGAAGCGGAAGCCCTATGCTATATTAGATTACAACGCCAACAAATGCGGCGTTGATACCATGGATCAAATGCTAGGCACTTACAGCTGCAAAAGAGCAACACAACGATGGCCGTTGGCCATGTTTTATAATATGCTGGACGTCGCTGCATTGGCTGCTTTTACGATTTACAACGAAATGAAGCCTATAAAAAGGAGTGACAGACGGCGGTCGTTCTTGTTACTGCTAACGAAACAATTGGCCACACCGAATATCGAAGAACGTGCCCTGAACAACCATATAACCTCATATCCAAGGATACGCAATGCGATGGAAACATTCGATGTCAGGGTAAGAAAAACATCTTCAAATTCAAGAATAGAATATATATTTATTTGTTTTTTATTTTTCTTTTCATTTCAGGTATTACCAAGACCGATGGAAGGCAATGCACCGTCGTTTGACCGGCTAGGTCAAGTAGACCGTCATGTCGCCTTTGCCGTTCTGAAAACGGGCGGCAGCGGAATACGCGGGCACACTGCTTCGGCTGCGGCAACGCTGTTTGCGGAGAACATAGCACACTTTTACATCGCTGCAACACTTGCGCACAGGGCGGGGGACAAGAAGTACACGCTCAACAACAATAATTTTTAAACTTTTTTTATAAATTCAAGCAAAAAAAAAAATTAAAAAAATTGAAAAAATTATTTTTGTATGTAGAATTTAGTTATAAACAATAAAAACAAAAAAAATCAAAAAAAAATTTTTTTATATGAAAAAAACATGATTTACAAAAAAAGTCCGTAGGGACCTTTTCACACGGCCGTGAAGTTCAGAACTCATTGGAGGGATATTTGAATAATTTATTGTAATTTTTATTGAAATAATTTTGTATATATACAAACTATTTTGGTGAAAAAACAAAAAGGAATTATATGAATTTCTATTTTTTGAAGCAGAAAACATAAAATTTTACATATAACTGAAAATATCAACTCCTACTGAATGTCTGTAAATTTTTATAGTTTGTTTTTTGAATGACTGATTCAAATATTTCTATGCATTTCAATTGATTCTTCATTTAAAAATAAACTTTACGTTTTACTTTTTAAATAAACTACAGTCGGAAAATATATTGTGAGTGTAGTTATTGCGAAATTTTGGTACAATACAGTTAATTTATTCAAAGTATTGGCCATCGTTAGCATTGATTTTTTCCCATCTTTTTGGCAAAATATGAATTCCGTGCCAAAAGAATGCCTCATATTTGAGGCCAACAACCAATCAATACCCTGTTCTGAAATGAATGCCTGGAATACAAGACGGGTGAGGTAAAACTTTCTAATAAATATTTTCTAAATGGTCTTATTCGTTCTTTCAATATGTGGCCAAGCGTTGACATAATGGAATATTACGGCTTTATGTCTGCGTTATGTCGTTTTCCGGTGTATGCTTGTTTCAAACGAATCAATTGTGTTCGGTACAGGTCCCCTGTGATCATCTTGCCCGATTTCAGCAGCTCATAATAGAAGGGACTCTTAACCTTAATGCTCTTACCCTAATGCTATACATGTTGTGCTTTGGCGTTGATTTAACTAGTTGGCCGGGATTCATATTTAATTTTTTTGCCCTTCGGGTTGTCATAATGAGTCCATTTATCATCTAGCAGCATTTCGAACATGCAAATTGGTTTTTGAACGTCTCTCGGCTTCAACCTAATTTCCTTGCTTTTGAATGTATCCTGATGCATGCAAACATATTGAAATTTCTATTTCAGTGACTCCCAATGGTTTTTGACAGTTTTTGAGTTTGACAACCATCTTCATCGAGTAATGCCTCCAATTCATCATCATCGAACTTCTTTGTCTGATCTGAGCGGTCTATGTTTTCCGTGTCAAAATTACCACTTCTGTATAGCACAAACCATCTCTCGCACATTAAAAGCAATGGAACATATTTAGGATAAGCTTGAGGGCTTGTGGTGTAATGCTTAGCGTGTAGGACTATTACAAAAAACGTTATATGTTCCCCAGAGACGGCAGCATCAAGTAATAAAAATATGCTAATATGTTATATCGCAACAACCTCCTCAACCTCCTCTGAAATTTTGTTTCTCTACTGCTTTTCTGACGGTTTTTTTGGTGTTACCATTTTGGGTTTGGGAAAGTAATTTTTGTAAAGTGCCTTGTCATCACTTTTCCATTTGTATTTTTCTGACTAATGTAGTTCATTTTAAAGTTCTATTCCTGGCAGACATTCGGTAAAAATTAATATTGTATTTATGTACTCGTAAAAGGAACACCTAAACGTATAATTAATATAATTTCAGAACAGTTGTTATGAAAAGTAGGTTTTTTAGAGGATTTCCGAAAGTTTTTATATATATTCGAAATAAACATTTATTATTCCTGAAATTAGAAAAATATTTTTCGGACAAAAATGGATTTTTAACTTTTATAAAGCTCTTCAAGTTCACCGAATTAAAAATTAATAAATTATGATATATTTAACCAATTTTTTTGGCAAACATCCTCTGCAATGCGAAAGGTTTAAATCTGTATAAATTTAAAAAATGCATTTGTTTTAATTTTTTTTTATATTTTTAACTACTTAACTTTTCTTGCTATTTTTAATATTCATTAAAATTTCGGCCAACACTAATTTAGAGTATGAAATCATCCAGATGTACATATTGGGTTCAATAAGAAATGAATTGAACAATATATTGCGGAAATATATTGAGAAAGCATTTTTATTATTCTTTTTTGTTTACTAACCTAAACCTGTGACATCACGTTTGAATACTTGTAAAATTTAACCCTCGAATAACTGTAAACTGTTTTCAACAAAATGTTTACCAATGTTTTGCCACTGTTGTAGAAAATTTGAAAATCAGTAGACCCTTTTATTTTTAGGCACTTCTTTTAACCCCTAAAAGAAAACCTGAACAGCTAAATTAAGGGGTTGGTCAAAACCCAAATGAGAAATATATTTTTAGCGGCCTACATTTAAAGGTTAAAAAATTAGTAAAATATTAAAGAGTTTTTTTGTGGCAAAAATTTTGCAGATCATATACTGTGCAGAAAGGGTACTGCCAAAAATCTTTGATTATTTTAATTGCAATACCTTCTATCAACCAAATAATGTCAAATATTATATTATTTGTATGTGTGTTATACAGTACACTCAAGAAAAAAAGTTAGTAGACAAATTTGTAAACGGTTTTTAATCCCACTTTACTATTTTTGTACTGAGTTTTAGTAAAAATACAATTATTTAGAAAATCTTTTTGCTATTTACATTTTACAAATTAAAGAGTTTTTACTGAATATTTACAAATTTTTGTTGCTAATTTCAGAAATCATTTTACAAATTTTTGAAAACCGATTTGCTAAAATTAGCAAAAAAAAATTACTAACTTTAAAAAGGTGATATTGTAGGAAATGTTATTTCTAATTAAAACTTACACCTACAAACTTAAATTGCCTTAAAATGTTACATAGATAAAAAAAAGGGATCGGAAGTGAATATACCGACTCATGTCTGAAAAAAGCACCCGAAAAGTGTTTTTAGCTTTAAAATCAGCCCTAAAAACAATTAAAATTTGACATTAAAAGTAAAAAAATATTGACTAAAATATTTTTCAATACAGAAATTGCCAAATAAAAACAAAATGATTAATTCGTTTATGTTTTAACAATTTTTAAGATTTTTAAGCCTTTGATTTGGTTTTTAATTTTGTATAAAATATTTAAAAAAAAAAAAAATAAAAAAAATTGATGCTCGGTAAAAAAATTAATTTAAAATTTTGCACTAATACTCACAATATGTAGTAAACTTTTTTGCTGATTTTAGCAAACCGGTTTTAAATTCCGCTTTACAAAAAGTTTACTAAAATTTTGTAGCGGCTACTAATTTTTCTACTAATTTCATTGTAATATACGTCAGCAGAAATGTGTTGTTAAAATTATCAAAAAATACCGCTGGGCTCAAATTTGCAAAATTTCCCGTAATAACAGCAAAATTTTCAGTTGACATTACAGCCTTTTTTTGGTGAGTGTAGTCATATGTAGCCAATATTTTAAAATATATATTGGTTCATACTTTAAGAATTTGGGCATAAATCAGTCTTTTGCCTCTCCTGAGAAAAAGGGTATTGAATATAAGCTCTGATTATTTACTTAAAACAAGATGAGTAAAAATTTACAAGAAAAATGTCCCTAGGTCAATCCATTTCCATTGAACTCGATTGTAATAACTACGAGGCGGATCAATAAGTCCGTGACTTTTCGAACTTTCCTCGTAGTAATATGAAATGCAACACTGCTCCCATCAAGTACCACCTTTTAATAGACAACTGTCAAATTCTGAGCAAGTTCTGTCATTTACTTTACGTTTAACAGCTGTTCAAAACATACAACCTCGTAGATTTTTTTAAAAATAGGAAAAAGTGAATTTCGAGTGCTCATTAAACATTATTTTTGCGAAAAAAAAAACCGTCAATCAAACCAAGGAAAAGCTTGATAAATACGGTGGGGATACTGCACCATCGATTTCAATGATAAAAAATTGGTTTGCTGACTTTCGTTTTGGTCTCACAAGTACAAATGACGCTGAACGTTATAGACGGCCAATTAAGGTCAATACGCCCAAAAATATCGAAAAAGTCCGCCTGACTTTTTGCTATTTCCAAACCTAAAGAAAGGGCTTGGTGGAAAGAGATTTAGCTCCAACGATGAAATTATTGATCAAACAAATGCCTTCATCATTTTTTAAAACAATTTTTTTAATATATTAATATTTAATTTATTTTGAAACGTACCGCAAGTTTTATAAAAAAAGTCAAAACTTTTTAAGTTTAAAGAAATATTATTATTTACACTAGAGTCGAAAAAATGTTGGGTAATTCTTACTCCAATACATAAAGAAGTAAATTTTTTATTTATATTTAAAATGTACTTCTTTTATTATGCAGATATATGAATGAAAATGCGTTCTTAACGGTGATTTAAAATTATTCAATGAAATTGTTTCAGTACTAAGCATCTTTGCACTTTTGATTCTGTAATATTTAATATGAATTTCACAAAAATAAAATAAAGTACTCCCCCATAATTTTTCCTTATTGTTTTGTAAATAATTTGGACTTGAAAATTTATTGATTGAATTCTATTCTGGAAAAGGTATTTTAGGAGACAAACTAATAGACAGAAATTTAAATGACCTTGGTATATAAAATACTGTTATAGAAATAGTTGTAGGAAACAAATTTGTTTAATATATGTAGTAGTAATACATATTTAAAAAGTCTATAACTTTAATAAGGTTGATAGAGGATATTGCATTCAAAAATAAATCTTATGGTTGACAGCTAATTAGCAAATACTAAAAACCCCTACTAAGATTGATATTTTATCTGTAAAATTTCTATCAGATACATATGTAGCTAAACAGTTTTCCATCAAGAAGTTATTTTTTAAGAAATTAGTTCATAGAAGATATTAAATATAAGGTAGCGATATGAACTAAAATTTTGTCAGACCTTCCGTATCTATAAGATTTTTTTTTCCAAATTTGTTCCCTATAATTTACTGATAACATTACAATTATTGAAAAATAATGATAATATAATCTCAATTCGAGCAACGCAACTAAATTTTCTAAATTTAAGATTAATTCAATATTTTCTTTATAACCGTATTTTATATAAAATCGTTCTCTTTTATTAAACAAATGCAAATAACACGTATAAAACTAATAATTTATTTTTTAAACTTTTCGAAAATAAAATAGTTAATCAAATCTAATTTATAAATGCTTAAAATGGGTTAAAACTTTTTAAAAAGTTGCACCCATGTTTCCGGTGAAACACAATACAAACATACATACATACTTTATGTACTGACTTGTAGTTGATAATAATATTATTGTTGTTCTCTTTTTTGTATTTCTAATGTTTGGCTAAATTTCGTTTCGGTTAACTGTTTTGTATGCAAAATAAAACCTTCTGATGCAAATATTTTGCAAAAAAAAAAGCGGCAAAACCTAAAATACAACAAAAAGTTTTACCAACACATTGCAATTGCCAAAGTCGAAAATTCAATTTCCTCATTTTATTTCAACGCTACGCTGCTTAGCTGAAATGTGTGTTCTTAACACTTGACTATTGAATTTGCATTCAAAAGTCGTCGTCATTGTTGTTCAACTTCTTTAAAATTCAATGTAGTACCTAGTATGTGTACGAGTATGTGAAAACCAGAGAACATCATACATACATCCTTAAAAAGGATCACACATACATTCAGTGCTGTTAAAACAGTAATAGTGTTGATGGTAGTCATAGTTATTCGTATGTGTTTAGCATAATATGTGTTATTGTGTGTTGCCTGGTCTATTGCATAATATGTGCGAGTTGTGTGCATGTAGCGTAAGAGCGAGGAATTCGTATGTGCCACTTCCGGTTGAATTTTGAGCTTTTTTTTGGCCAAAGGCGTTAATGTGTAATGTGCATGAGACAACACTTCTTGAATTTATATAAAACGTAGAATATTCGTTTAGTTTTATATTTATGTGTGCTTTGCTTTCATTTTTACCCAGTTGAGACCGGTAGTGTAATAAACGCTTAAGTAAAATAATGAAGGGGAGGCGTTACAAGAGTTCCTTAACGCAAATAACCTGTTTACTCTGAACACTGCAAATTTGTTAACAGGATAAGAGAGAAGGTGATGGATATCCTATTCTGTTTGCGGAATTTGAAAAATAAGATCTATTAATGTGACGTGATAGATACACTTTTCTTCGGCCCATAGATATATATCTTTTAGGCTCTCACATCCACCACCGGAGCCCATTTTGTTCCGAAATTGGGTCAAAACTTGTAGGCCTTGCTTAAGATTGAATTTACGGTCCCAATCTGACACCTCAAATGTGGTTTTTAGGGGTACCGAGGATTTAGATAGGGAGGTAAATAGGTTAACTAGTCACCTATTTGAATCCTTTGCCCATTGCGTGAGAGAAAATCTTTCAGGTCAGAAGGTTCGTAAACTTTTTTACAGGGCAAGACGAAAGACGAAATCGGGAAACTGGCACAATTCTCACTCAAAACTGGATTTTTACAATAAAAAGATACGTACGGCGAAACCCAACTCCTGGAGGGTTTTTTTGTGAAGAGGTCGATGGCGTAAATGACTTGTCGAGGATTAAAAAGTTCTTGGCAAAATCCCATACACATATTGAAGCTCTAAGTGATGGTCATGGAGGAAGAGTGGATTCTATGGAGCAAACAATAGGGATATTAATGGTGACACTCTTCTTACTAAATGATACCGGCATAAGATGGGAGGTAAGATAGGCTATAGAGAGCTTCACCGCATGTACATGGGATTACTAAAGCTTACCGTGTGTGGGCTATGTGTAGGTTCTAAATTTGGCTTTACAGAAGTGTGGATAGACCGATAATGGTATATGCCGCTATTGCGCACTGGCCTTCGATCCTGAGGAGATGTAATGCGGGAAAACTCCAAAGGGTTCAGCCACTATGTTGTCTGGGCATTAGCGACCCAACTAGATCGACATATACAAGGGCAATGAAGACGATACTCTCCATCAGACAGACAGATGTTCAAGTAAGATATGAGGCTACACTTGCGACTTACAGAATGATGGTGCTCGGTGAAGGCTCAAGGAGGCCGGCATACCCAGCACAAGAAAGTCCTTGAAAATCTGTCACATTATGGATAGGGAATGTGATAGTTTGGAGGTACAACGTGTATTGATGGACTGTGGTTTTCTTATTCTTAACATGGAGCGGTGGAGGAATGAACGTGCAGTTTGACAATAAAGGGTGCGATACAATCGTTAGTTCAATGAAACTATTCTTTTGATTGCTCAAATTGGCTTCAATATATTTGGTTATATAAAAAAGTTTTAGTTTATTAGATATTTACAGAGTTTTTTTACTCTAAACTATATAAACGAAAAATTTACTACAATGCAGCCGACATGCACTCCCATACTGTAACATATCCGCCTCCATGTTTTACTGTTTGTAATAAAATCAGAGTATCCATCGTTTTGTTTGATTTCCGCCACACACATTGCTTATCATCATATCCAATCATATCCAAAAATTTTTCCCTTGGACTCCTCACTAAAACTTACGTTTTTTCACTAACGGAAATAGTTATTTTTAATGCAGTTTTGCGAACTGAATTAATTTCTGCACTGGTGGCTCCAAACTAGACGGAATAACTGATTTAGGTTTCCTTTGTGGGGATCTGTGAAATGTGCTTCCGATTTTTAAGGAGATCTGGATTGGGGATAATGTTGGTGCGATCATAAAAGTTCTGTGGATGGACCAGGACGTGAACAGGACAAGGATTATTTAAAGCTGGGGAAAAGAAAACTGGCCAACATGATGTAAATTCTCACGGGACACTCTTCGCTACAATCACAAATTTCGAAATTGTGTTAAAGTGACTCTGTGGATTGTACGGATTGTGCGGAGCACTTTGAGATGCTTAAGTAATTGCTATTTTTTCCCCGGCTTTCGCAAGGAATAGGGTAAGCCACGGGAACGTTATACCGTCTTTGGAGTGCTTGCGTAGGATTGATTTGAGAAAACTAAAGGGCTACCTAAGGATTACTGACTCCTTCAGGTACACTCAGAAAAAAAGTTAGTAGAAAAATTTGTAAAAAGTTTTTAATCCCACTTTACTATTTTTGTATTGATTCTTAGTTAAAAAAAATATTACCTAGTATTTTTTTTGCCATTTTCATTTTACAAGTAACAGGATTTTTACAGAATATTTACAAATTTTTGTTGCTTAATTCAAAAATTATTTTACAAAATTTTGAAAACTGATTTGCTAAAATTAAAAAAAAATACTAATTTTAAAAAGTGGATATTGAAGGAAAAGTTATTTCTAATAATTTAAACTTATACCTACAAATTTAAATTGCCTTAACATAGGTAAAAAGGAATCGGAAGTGAAGATACTTTTCACAATCGACTGATGTTCGCAAATAGGGCATTCTCTTTAAATTGCACACACAATCGACTGTCCAAAAATAGGGCATTCACTTTAAATTGCAATAAAAATATTTTTTTTTTAATTTTAAAAATTTTACTTTAAAATCGAAAAAAATTACTCTAAAACTATTAAAAAAAAAATATGCAACTTAAAACAAAATGATAAATTTGTTTGTTTATACTATTTTTAAACATCATTATTTTTTTTTAAATTTTGTCTAAAATATTTTTGAAAAAAATAAATAATGAATTTTTTATGTATTGTTTTTTACTAAACTACCAACAGTTAACTATATAATATTCTGAGTGTACTGTTCAAAAAAAAAAAAAAATTAAATAAAAATATATTGTTGCTCGATAAAAAAAAAATTGTATTTTTTTCGTAACGCAATTTTAAAAGAAATTAGCAGCTTTAAAGTATAATAAGTGTATCTTAAAATAATTCAGTTAATTTGTGCATTTTTAAAAATAATTTTTTTAAATTTTTCCATATTTTAAAATTTATTGAGCTTAGTTCACTAATATTTATCAAACATTTATGGTAAATAGATCTAATTTATTTAAATAAACTTTGTACATAATTTTATCAGTGTTAAGTAGTAATCTTTCTGCTATTTCCATTTCACTAACATTAAGTAAAATTTTAGCAAATCTATTTACAAATTCAAAATTTTGTAGCGCTTACTAATTTTTTAAACTAATTCATCATCTTACGAATATTAATAATATCTCGTTATATATATATTTTTTTTTGATTTTAATAAAATTTTCAGTTGCCATTGCAGATTGTTTTTGGTGTGTGGACTGGAATGTTTTTTCACACGGTATTGGTGAGCGCAGAACATGCTGATTCTCTGGTATAGGTGTCTCCTATTTTTGGTTCATTTCTCTCCTGGTTTATTTGTCTGTTTCAAAAACAAAAATTATAAAAATTATAATTTTTATATAAATTGTATGTTTATATAAATGCAAAATTATTTCGATTCTAATTACAAGAACTTTATAAACACACACACATAAGGACATTCACACAAAATGTGTTTCTAGACTTTGTGAGTATACATTTTGCAGATTAAAAATACAAAAAACCGAAACAATAATCATTTATTTCTACGGAATTGGTGGGTAAAATTGTAATTTTTTTTACTTGATAATCATTTGTTGTTACTTATTATTTTGTTTAAACAACATTTGAAAATAAATAATAAAAACCATTTGATTTAAATTGGAAAGTAAGTATACCGTTTTTTAAATGAAATATAATTTGTTTTTAATAATATTTTCTGTTATTTTAACTCACAAATTATTTCAAGTATATTTATGTTGTGACAAAAAGTCACTTTAAATGGATGCATTGAAATGCTTTTATAAGTTATTAAGTATTTTGAAATTTCATAAATAGGAATCCGCATAGATAAGATGTATTTAAATTATGCTGAAATTTTGTTACGTAGAAAAATAAGCGGACTGATATATTTACTTTCGGCCCACTCTTTGATTTATTGGATTAAAATGGTGCTAGATGTATTGGATTAAAATGGCGTAACCCCATTTTGGGGGAATTTACGATTTTGTTTGTCTTCGTACTTGTTGCAAAGCAGTTGTGTGTATTAAATAAAAACTCTTCCAGTTTGAAAATTTGTGCATGAAAATTATTTAAAAATCTTAATAACGCTTTAAACGATTTTGGAAAAGAAATCAGATGGGTTCGGTAATTTTGACTTCTCTATCACAATTAAAATTTTAGCAAAGTCTGAAATCTCCCTTGGAAGAGTTCCATTGTTAGTGAATGTTTACAAAATATTTTAATTAAATAACTATTGAGCAGAAAAAAATTTCAAAAAATTATATACACAAACAAAAACAAACTTTTGGGTTAACTGTTAGTTAACTCAGTGTACGTCCCAGCGTAAGTAAAATTTTAAAATAAACTATAAAAAAAATTACTTAAAAAAAATAAATAAAATTTTTTAAACCTCTTTTCCATTTGTTAAGATGTCAATATGAATTCTATTGCAAGTTTGTCAGAATATTTGCCAAAAATCTTGCAAATGAACACTAAGTGTAACTTAAAAAACAATGAAAGAAGTGATAACCAAAGAATAACTGCCTTTATTTTTGCTGGGTCGTCAAGCAACTTTTTTGTAAGTTTGCTATTTTTTTGCCACCTTCACTATACTCTGCAACTTATCGATGTTTATATGCATCAGCTGCAGATAAATGCCAGCATGGATGACATTGCATTTCAACGAATACATGTGAGTATTATTATCTCATTTCTCCAATGTGTTCCTGATGCAAGAAAAAAAAACATTTTGCTTTAATGTGAGTTTATGTCCTAAGGACAAATCAATAGTGAGAACAAGAGATTTCAAAATGGATTTACAAGGTGGCGCAAAAGTAATCCTCCTATCAGAAAATGCTATAAATTTTGCGATTGGCCCCTAATGTCAGTTCTGTTTTGACATTTGTGTAGTAAACACATGCGAAATACACGTTAATAAACAATGTAACGCTATACTGCTCCAGAACGCGGAATATTGGTGACTATTTATTTGAGCAATAATGAAGATGATTTTTCATCAAAAATAATCATGAGTGATGAGGCCCATTTCCATCTTAGCGGGTACGTAAATAAACAAAATTTACGCTTCTGGGGCACTGAAAATCCGCGTGTAACCCACGAAGAGCCATTACACCCGCTCAAAGTCACTGTATGGTGTGCTGTTTTCGCTGGAGGAGTCATCGGACCTTTTTTCTTCGAAGACGTCGCGGGCCAAACGGTTACTGTGAATGGTGAGCGCTACAGTGCAATGATCAACGAGTCCTTTTGCTGCAACTTGATGAATTGGGATTGGAAAACATGTGGTTCCAACAGGACGGTGCACCGCCACACACTGCATGTGCCACAACCGATATGCTGAAGGATGCATTTCCCGGACGCCTAATCTACCATTTTGGCGATTTGCACTGGCCAGCAAGATCGCCTGATTTGACCGCTCCAGACTTCTTTTTGTGGGGCTTTTTGAAGTCGCGGGTTTATGTCAACAAGCCTCAGACTCTTGCAGCTCTTAAAGACAATATCCTTCATGAATGTGAGGACCTATCGCCGGAAGTTTTGGCCAAAGTGATATAAAATGCCATAAAAAGGGCTCAAATGACAATCAACTGTGGCGGCGGCCATTTACATGACATCATATTCTCGACTTGATGTAAAAAAAAATTAAAAGACCAAATAAAAATAATCCACAAGAAGAATCAAAGTTTTTCATTTTTTTTTTTAAATTACAGCCAAAAAACATCGGAATGTTATTTTTGCGCCACCCTGTATGTTTCAGTGAAAAATACTTTTTTGTGGTTTTATTATTGAAACACGACATGAATTAATCTTTGTTTTTTTATCTTTTACATGCACTCTAAAGTAATATTTTATGTTATGAGGAAATATTTGAACAATAAGAAATAATGTGTGATTAAAGTAAAATTTTACAAATTTTGTTGCTTCAGCAGAGGTTAGTGACCTAAATATTATAAAATTGGTTTAGCATTGGTTTTAGGTAAAGTCAAAAAATTTTTATTTGTTTTAACTTCTTTATTTCTGCTCGAAAACACATTATAGTTTCTTTTCTATTACACAACTCTATTTTATTAATTTATTTCCTCCAATTTTAAAATTTTCGATGTACTAAAGAAAATTTTAAAATCATTTACTGTGCCAAAAATTCTATACAATTTTACAAAATTTATTACTCAGAACTTAAGATAGTCTCAAATAATTATCAACAAATTAACATCTACTTTTTTAAAGCATTAAATTAAATGACTGCTATTGTATTCATTAACATTTTTTTCTTAAGTATATTTGAACTTTAAACAGAATTAAAGAAAACAAAACAGTAGAAAAAAAAAAGTTAAATAAACATAAATAAAATGAATCTACTCCTAAAGAGCAATGGAGAATCACAAATAATTGCTAAAACACTCTGACACAAAGGCAATTAGGACATAAAACAAAAGCGCACCACTTCATTCAAGTTCTTTATAAAATGGAGCAAAACACATAAACATCCAGCTGCAACATTATTTTTGTTGTTGCACAGTGGTTCCAAACAAAATAGTAATAATTATGTATCTTTCAAACTACTCATACAAATAGGAAGAAGTGTTGAGCATCATTAAATAGAAGGAAAACTGCTTTGATATCCACATATCCCAGAATATCTTACGTGGGATTCCTAACATATCTTTTCCTGACTAAAGTAAGTCAGAATGGCCTGTGAGGACGATGTTTTTACGATCCTTGGAAAACGTACCGTTTTATTATTTAAGTTTTTTTTGAAAATTAAAAAAAAAAAAAGTAAGCTTTGGATTTTCTTGCAGAATTGGAAAAAAAATTGAAAATTGAAAAAGATACTAAAACAAAACTAAAGAAGAAAAAACGTTTAAAAATTTACAAGAAAAAGCAAATTATTCGCAGAATTTGATAAAATTTCAATAATTTTAATTGTGGAAAATAGTGGTCTTCGAAATATAAAATTGAAAGCTTATTTTAAACTCCTGTGCACGTTAAAAGGAATATTATACACAGCGATTCCGAGAAAACTAAGGGAACCTTTCGGAAGTAATGTTCCGTACTTTACGCCAATTCATATAATAAGCATTGGAATATTCTTACGCAATTCACAAATATAACGGTCGAAAAATATTGTTATCAAGAATGAAGGGAGAAATTCTATCCTAATTACTGGAAATTGTCCTTTCTAAAATTGTTTAGATCCCTGAAAATCATCGGTAATCAACTTTTGGTGAATGCTCATAGATAATAACCTGCAGATGTAGTTATAACCAAGGACGTTCTACAAATAAAGGGTGTCCCAAGAAGAACGCAATTTTTAAATCTGGCAACATTCGAAGTGTCATTGTTTGACATTTGAACAATTGTTATTGTTTGCTAGTAGAAGGTACAAGGTTAGTAAAAATGGAGCGCTACACGAATGAACAACGCATTCTCATTGTGAAATTGTTCTACCAAAATGGTGAAAGTTTTGCGGCTACAGTTCGCAAATTGCGATCAATTTGAGGTCACAATAATGCTCCAAAAGAGTCAACTGTAAAGAGATTAATGGATAAATTTGCCGAAACTGGGTCTGTTAGTGATGTAAAGACAACAACGCGCCATCGACCAGGTCGATCGACCGAAAATGTCGCTCAAACTCCATCCACCTCAATTCGACACCGAGCTCTGCAAATTGGTGTCTCCAAATCCACTTTGCAGCGAATTTTGACGAAAGATTTGCATCTTCATGCATACAAAGTTCAATTGACTCAGGAACTGAAGCCAGCTGACCATGGACAGCGAAGGGAGTTCGTTAATTGGGTATTGGAGAGACAACATGAAAATGCTGATTTTGCCGATAAAATCATCATCAGTGACGAGGTCCATTTTCATCCTGATGGCTTCGTCAATAGGCAGAATTGTCGCATTTGGGGTGAGGAAAATCCTCGAGTGATTCACGAGAAGCAAGTGCATCCTCAACGTGTCACTGTGTGGTGTGGTTTTTGGGCTGGAGGAATCATTGGACCTTTTTTTTATGAAAATGAGGCAGGTCAAGCGCAAACAGTCAATGGTGTTCGGTATCGTGAAATGATAACCAGTTTTTTCTTGCCTAGAATTGAAGAAATGAATGTTGAGGGCATGTGGTTCCAACAAGACGGCGCCACATGTCATACAGCCAGAGAAACAATTCAATAGCTGCATTAATCATTTCCCGGTCGTGTTATTTCGCGTTTTGGAGATCAGAATTGGCCGCCTAGATCGTGCGATTTAACACCATTAGATTTTTTTCTTTGGGGTTCGATGGTTTACGCGAATAAGCCGACGACGACTCAAGCCTTAAAAGAGGAAATTGGACGCTGCATTAATGAAATACCGCAGCATTCATGCAAAACGGTCATTGAAAATTTCATTAAAAGATCGCGTGCATGCCAGCAAAGCCGCGGCGGTCATCTGCACGATATATTCCATACATAACCTCATTCTGTCTACTTTACGATATAATAAAGTTTCACGATTTTTTTTTTAAATATCTGTGTTTTATTTAAAATTTAAAAATTGCGTTCTTCTTGGGACACCACACAAACTCGTTTATTTAGTTTTGTTTAAAACCACTGTGTGTTATTATTGAAGAACAGCTGGCGTTTTTTTCTTTAGCAGTTAAACAATGAAAAATCAGTATAAACAAAACAATTAATGGCAATGGTACAACAATTCCATTTCCTCGTTGCTGTTTTCTTGTTTTTAGGATGTTTAAATGTTTGCATATGTCTGTGTGTGTTTGTGAGTATTTATTTGTTGTTTTTGGCATTAAAACTGTTTTGTGGACATTGAATTTTGAAAAGTGGAAAATTGTGCTTCAATTTAATTAAAATACACAAAAATTAAATGATTTTTACTATAAGGTTGGAATGATAAATATTAAAATAAAAAAAACTATGGTATTAAACTTCGGGAACAAAGGTGAATAAATTTAAGCAAAACATGCAGAAAAAGTGTTTTGCTGCTAGAATAAATCGTGTTAGTGAAATCAAGCTCAATATCAGTCTATTAATTTAAAATGACTATCCAATGTTCTCATACATAAAGTTATTTATTTGCATCAAAATTTAACTGCAACTAAAACAAGTTCTAAAAGAAAGGTTTCTTCAAAAATCGAAGCCTTACCTACGAGCGCGGATCAATAATCTCATGACTTTTCAAACTTCCCTTATAATTATATGAAATGGAACATTGCTCCCATCAAGTACTACCTGTTAATAGACTACTGTCAAAGTCTACTTCATGGATTTTTGCTATGTAAGCAACGAAAGTCAGTAAACTTGAGGAAAGTTCCAAAAGTCACGGACTTATTGATCAGCCTTCGTTTATTAGCAAAAAAATAGTTAATATTTGAAAAATAACTGTAATAAAGTTAGAAGAAGAAAATTCTATACTTCCCGATAAAAATCGTAAACATAATTTAATATTTCAGGACATCTTTTAATATTTCAAGACACAGCTTAGGTCCTTTGAGGTCAATTGTCCAACTTATAACTTGCGAATTTCATGTAAGTTGATTTGCAGCCATGCAAGTTCATCAGCTCTACAAGTCAGTTGGAAATTGTAACCTGTCCCGTTATAGGTGAAAGCTGGACTGGTTTCGAAAATACATATCACGAGATACGTGAAAATAGGATCAGTTACTAAAGTACCTACCACGTGACCGGTTAAGAAGTCATGACATGTTCTTTTAGAACAGCCCTGTGACATGTCACAGAAGACAATTGAGCCCCTTCTAGGATAACCAAATGTCCGGTGCTCATCACAATGAACCGGTCACGTGACGCACAGTGGTCCAAGGCGCCAATCTAGCTGGAAAAAAGTCATAACTTATCTTCGGAAGCAGCTAGAAGCATGAAATTTTGGAATTATATATTTATTATTGAAAGCATTCTTTGTACCAAAAATGGGCGTTGTAGGTAAAATGGGCGTGGCAATTTGTGTTACATTTTTAAGAACATGAAAATGTAACGAATATTAAGCATTAATTGAGAGGTGCCGAATACCCATTTTGGCAATATTTTGAAGGACGACTCGAATGAGGGTTTCGGGCACCTGTTTTTAAGATTGAAGATTCATATAAAAATTTTTAAAAATAAAAAATTCTTTGTAATAATTACGAAATTTTCAGTAAAAAGTTTCATTCAAATTTAACATATAACAAAGGGGACCGGTCCCCACCACCAATATGCTACCTTGGGTACTCCACTAGGTTCAAATAGATATATTTCACTAATATACAAAACAACATAAGAATATTAATATATACTGAAAATAATAATCATTTATTTAAATTATTCTACATCTTCCTGTATGAAAGGATCTAAAAGTAACGAAATGTCTTCATCACCTAATAGTTCTTCATTTCGAGAGCTAAGAAATGGCTTTGTTGAAAAAGATGAAATTACTGGATCTGATGACAGAAGCAAATAATTGAAAAGATCTTCCATTGTTTTCTCTCGTGACATTTTTCTAGTGTGATGTTCGCGAATAAATCTAAAATCTTTGTTTCGAGACTCTAGTGCTTCCTCCGACATCATTCCTATCGGTAGTGCCGCATTTTGAATTATGTCTGCGCCGTGAATCAAAATTTTGTGAACACTCGATGGCATATAGTACCATTCATACAGTTCTACGTATAGTTCCGCAGTATCCATCGCATATTTTCGGAATGCTTCCACATTAATTGCATAACCAGATGACATAGTTCTCAAAATTATTCCTAGTCTTTTTATCAAACTTTCATTTACTCCTGTTATTTGAGAAGCTAAGGAAGGTTGTTGAAAAAATTTTCTAGCGGTATTACCGTCATTTGTGCTTCCTTCTCCCGGCTTAGGAATATCAATAAGCAAATTCATTTGGGATTTCAGAGCGCTAATTATTTCATCTTTTCTTTTCTTCTGTAAAGCTTTATCGGACTCACTACGAGCTTGCCATTTTTTAATTTCAATTTTGTAAGATATATGCAATACACATTCCAGGCACCTTATCCACGCATGCAATGTCGATAACCCATATTCGTAAAGATTGGCCCTTACATTCAAGGCTTTAATTTCGTCCAATTTATTCATAATGGTTGGTGTTGCTCCACAAATACCACATGTTTGAGTAGAGGAATCGCTAAGAATTGAGAAAACCTTGCCATCAATCATTGTTAAATAAAACACATGTTTAACAATAACTGTTTTATCTTCAATATTATAAGCTGTTGACACTATTGCATTAATTTGATTTCGTATGTAATTAGTTTCATCTTGAATCAAAGATTTTGTTTCCTTTTCAAAAATCAGTTTAATCGGCCTGCAAAAACGTGTAGATGATGGACGCGGATTTTCCCATATGATATGGTTATCGTTCTTTAGCTGCAAAGGTACCAAGCAAATTGCAAACAAATATTTATCTGTTTTATGGGAATCATTTGAACTAAAGTTTTGCTTATAGGTTGAGTGGGCACTGCTACCATCACATCCCCATTTATAAATCAAAGTCAGTTCCATATAATTGAATTTCTCTATGACCTCTTTTTGTAACTTTAAAATTCTACATGCAGTGTGATCAACTAAGTCCTGCAGAGGCACTTCTTCTATTACATCGGATACCTTTATTCCATTACTTGGGTAGCACTTTTCTTTAGCTTCCAAAATTCTATGATATGATGGGTATATATCCGCGTTACGGATCTTAGCACCAGTACGCATCGCATTATAACTTGCTTTTGTATATTTTCCATCGATAAACA
Source organism: Eustalomyia histrio (assembly GCA_949748255.1). Classification (NCBI taxonomy): domain Eukaryota; kingdom Metazoa; phylum Arthropoda; class Insecta; order Diptera; family Anthomyiidae; genus Eustalomyia; species Eustalomyia histrio. The sequence continues at coordinate 47,191,202 of OX456526.1, read as the reverse complement.
GACGTAATGCTTCTTCATCTGTATATGGTACTGGTTCCTTAGATTGTGCATTAACAATTTTTTTAATTTTAGTTGCTCTCGTTGGAGATTCATTTATGTTCTTTAGAATCGCGGAAGCATCCCTCTTGCCAGATTTATAAAGACTAACGCCAGCAGCGAAAACTAGTTTCTCAGGTGAACATCCACTAACTAAAGCCGACACTTCCAAACGCTTCCCTTTTTCAGATTTACCTGAAAAATCTGATCGAGGTCTGCCAAAATTTGACGTTGATGGTTGGATCCCTAAATCCTCTGGAATTTTAATTACGTTTTCAGAAGGAAGACCAAATACTCCATTTAACCAAATTTTGTTGGAGTCTTCAAAATATTTCTTTGATCTTCTTGCTTTTATCCATCTTTCGTTAATTGAATACGTTAATCTCCGTACAGCTAACTTTACTTTATTGCAATAATCTTCTGTTTTAGTTTTCTGTAACCCACTCTTAGCGAGAAAATAGCTAATGACAGTTTCTACCCTTTCTTTGCCTTCCATTTCGGCAACCCACACATTATATAGTTCTCTCCGTGTTATGGGTATGTTACCTATTATGTATATAAAAAGTTTACCGGTAAATAATTGCAGACAATTTTTTTTCCATCTAAAGTGGACATTACACAGATCAACAGGGCACAATTCATTTCACGGGAATCCACGGGAATCCTATTTAAAAGTTAATCTAAAAACCACAAAATGCTAAATTTTTACTACACAAAACACATATTTCCTCTTATCTATTATTTTGCACACCGAACATTTAAATTAAACATACCTGACATAATGCAATGTAAAAAAATAAAAACAAAATTTGCTCTTCTTTGATGTTACGATCAGTTCAAATGTGATGCTGTAAATCGACTGACCTGTTATAACAACAGTGACAATGCAATTGTTCATTTTCAAAACATCATAACAAAGCAAATACGCAAAAAATAAAAAAACTTGATATACAGTTATGCACAGTGGATAGCTATCTAACAATTACCAAACAAATTATGTGAACTTTGAAACATAAAAAAATTGACTTTTTTCCAGCTAGATTGGCGTCTTGGACCACTGTGTGACGTGTCCTTTTCCCACAGGGGACCTATAGAAGCCAAATATAAAACTGCTTAGCGATTTTATTTAAAGATATGCGGCAATTAAACTAGAAAAAAACGTTAATCCCAAACCAAGCCCACCAACATAAAATACAAAGCAAACTCGGTTGGCAAGCTTTGATCCGTCCTTATTAACTTCGACGCCATCCGCCCAGAAGTCCTTGGTCAGTTCATGGACGCTTAAGAGGTTTTCATGCGCAACCACTGAAGTTATATGGTCCATATTTGGTTCAAAACCGCTATTCCTTAATATCACATTCGAGGTCATCCTACACATTCGAGGTATATCCTATATTCAAAGGAATAAGATGCATCTGTAGTATTATATACAATGCCTTTATCTTCACCGTCTGCAAATATTTTAGATAGCTCACCTTAACCAGTGCCGACAACCTCAAATAAAAGAATATGGCGAATTACAGTCTTTGGGGACATCCGATTGCCTTCTTACAGGATTACAGGGAAATCTCCAACTTTTTCATCACGGACGCTATGTTTAAAATACCTCTTCCTATTTATAATAACAAAAAAAGTTGGATTTCCAGGCCGTTCAAGCGCAAAGGTGGGATTGTTATACTCCCTGTGAAAGATTGCAAGATTGCACAGACAGCACAATACTCCTCATCATATTAGGAAACTACCCTTTCACCACAATCGCCGCGTCATCAGCGTAAGCCAATCACATCCCTACTACTCGTCCCAAGGAGATATGTTGCAATATTCCACTAAGAAGGAGATAGGACAGCCCCTAAGCCGTTTACCCCCAACTCAGCTGTTATACGCACGTTGGTCACATACTTCGCAATCAACCGCGGTCTGAGGCGCGAATAAAGGAACTGAGTTAAGTAGGCAATTGAACGTTCTCCTAACGAATTTTTTATAGTATCTGTGATTTGGAGTTTCAGAGGTGCATCTGCAGCGATATTGTTGGTCTTAAATTTCCTTTTATTTTTATGTTATTGTAAAAACGTACTCATATTTAGGCACTTCGTATTAAGATTTATACTAGTATGGCGACAAAATGTATATACATATATTAATCATCATTAAGTTTAAATGTCTTTAAATCTGCGAACAACCATAATTACAATTTTTGGAGGACCCTTATATGATCACTAGGGGTTACAAACATATACCGCTTTTACTTAAAATCAATGGTCTTCAACCAGGGGTTTGAATCAGTTTTAGTTTTTAGTTTAGTTTTCTGCAGCACTAAATACAGCTAAATTTAAATAACATAACAGGACTTTGCACTAAAAAGCTACAACAATTTCGCTAACCCTCCATCAGATGGCGAGCAAAAACAGTTCTAGGAATCATCATATCCCGCAATTGCAGTGTTGCCATATTTGAATCCCTTTTTCTTTCACCGCTTTTCATCTCTTGTATATCCCCTTTTTAAAGAAAGCAACACATTAATTGAAAGGAAGAACTTCCTGAGTCGACATGCTAATAGATGGGTCTAGGCGTAATATTTATTTGGTTTTAAAACATCAGCACAAACTCAGTATACCCACATAAATGTGTAGGGTATTTAAAATGTTTTCAAAAATATCGCAAAGATTAAATAATCTTTGCTTACAAGACTCTTTAAAAATCAAGAATCGAAATGAATATCGGGTACGGTTTTCATAGCGGAATAAATTTGCTTTTATTCCGGTTTGCGGTTAATATTGAATATTTATTTTAAAGGGTTTTCCAATAAGGGCATCTAGCCATCGTTATCGTGGTCTCTGCTGTGTGGCACGTATTGCCATCAATTGGGGTCAAAATAAATCGGTTATCATTATTCTGTAGTGCTCTCCGTTAACGGTGGATAGCCTCACCAACATCGTTTTAAAAAAGTGTGGACCAGCGACCCCGCCGGCGCAAAATCCTCTCAAAACAGTAACTTGTAGTGGATGCATAACCACCTGGTGAATGTCATGTTGGTTGGCGTCGTCACATATACGTCATTTTTTTTCATTTGGACGCGTTGCTCAATCATGTACCTTACCATGGTGCTTTGGTATCAGTAACTGAATAATAAACAACATATTAGACAGACGCCACCTAAACAACATGGTGGTCACAGACCGCTAATATCTACACGCACCAATTTCAAACCCCTTAAGCTGTTTTGGTATACATTGACATTAATCTGTTCTTTATATTAGACAACGTGACTGTTTAGGAGGTGGACAAATAGCAGCTACAGTTTTTCAATCGGTTAAGATTTTTAAATTGAACCGGTTTTAAAGAGGTAACCATTTTGTAGCGGTTATAATATCGATCCATTATAAAAAACATGATTTGTTCTGTTAGGGCCAGTTAAATGGTATGTCGTCGCTTTACCAATCACGGGAGAAGTTGAATCAGTATGATTGATACTGCCTGATGGGGGTCATTAATAGGAAACTGTATTACTTTCAAAATAATCCAGGACTAAAAATACGAAATTTATGTTTATTTATTTATTATTATTTATTGATAGTAAAATATTAAATTCATTTACATTTATGTCCTTGCGAGGCCATTGCGGCTTGCCTGCAGGTACAGAAATTTAAAATTACATTTATAATTTACAATAATTAACAATAATGGAGCATTCATTGCTGGTTTATAAAAAAATGTTTAAATATTTTTTTCCTTTTATGATAATTGGTTGCGTTATTTATTAGTTCATTTTTCATTTTGTTGAATATTGTTGGTAGCATTACAGATAGGGTGCTTTTCCCGTAATGATTTTTGTGTCTTTGTACACAGTATCTTTCTTCAGCATTCATTCTGGTCTGGTAGATGTGATCAATTCTTTTCAGAAATCTAGAGTCATTGAAAAATTCTATCGACAATAGATGATGTTACCGTCTAAAATATTCAAAACTGTAGCTTTATTGTTAGTTGATGAGCTGTAGTTCGCATTTGTTGTACTATACGTGTTGTTTGTATAAACATGATCATTCAAATTATCTGATACATTTTGTAAGTGGCCAATATTACTTGCTGTGTCGTAATTGGTGTTAGTATTAACCATAAATCTATCAGCGTTTTTATTGATTGTTGCAGTATTCAGTGGATTGTTTGTTGTGTAGATGTTTTTAATTATTTTTAGCAGCTGATTTTGTGTTCGTTAAAGTTTATTGCAATATGTTGAGCTACCCCAGGCTGTTATCCCATGACGAAGATGAGTTTCTACTAAGGAAAAATATGCTTGTCTGACTACCATCCTGTTTGAACTGTAACTTAAATGTCGCATCATGAAGGCAGCTTTCCTCAGTTTTTTATGAACTTCTTCAATGTGCACCATCCATTTAAAGTTGTGATCTACGTACACGCCCAGATATTTGTAGGTGTTGACAATTTAAATTGAAGTGGAACATAGGTCGTCATTATAATTGAAATCCAATAGCTTTTTATTATGTAAACATTCAGTGGAGTGAAATTTTAAATTAATTTCTCTAAATAATATGTGTGGTGGTTTAATATGCTTAAGTTTGGTTTTCGAAGCATTAATTATTAAACCATGATCGTGGCACCACTTAACCGCAGTATCGAGCTGGTGTTGCATCTACGTTTTTGTGAGCTACTACCATGGCTGTATCGTCCGCATATGCAAATGTTTTACAAGTTCTTAACACGTTAATAAGTTCGTTCGAATAAATGATGTAAAGAACTGGTCCTAATTTTGAGCCCTGTGGTACACCAAAATGTGAATCTGATTCTTTACTTAAGTTGTTGTGAATTTTAACGAAGTATTTTCTCAGGGTATGATAGTTTTTGAACCATTCTATAGCATTTCCACAAACTCCTATGTTTTTTAACATTTGTAGTAGTTTGGTATGCGATAAAGTGTCAAACGCTTTACTAAAGTCAATGAACAATGTAAAGCAGTGGTGACTTTTACTTAATTGTTCATTCAAAAATGTTTTATATTACCAATTATAGCTGATATTGTAATGGAAAAATTATTAGATTCTTGTATAGAAAAATTAAATGTGAAACCAAAAATCATCACAAAATATGTTGATGATTTATTTTGCATTATTTCGAATGATTCAATTAGTGATATTTTATCAACTTTTAACTCATTTCATGACAATATAAAATTTACGATTGAGAAAGTATGTAATTCTAAAATTCCTTAATTAGATACATTGATAATAAGAAAGGGTGAGAGTTTATTAATAGATTGGTATCAGAAACCAACAGCTTCTGGAAGAGTTATTTACTATTTTTCTAAACACCCGAAGAGAATCATACTTAATACGGCTAAGAATTTGATTGAAAGGATATTAAAGATTAGCGATACAAAATTTCATAAAACTAATATAGAAAAGATAATTACCCAATTCAATTAATCTTTAGATTGATAAGACAATGTAAAAAACAGAATAATTTAGTTCCGAGAACGGTTACTGAACTTAAAATTTATAAATCTTTAACTTATGTTCCTCTTATATCTGAAAGATTAGAAAAATCGAAAATTTATGATAATAAGAAATATATAGTAGCACATAGAACATATTACACATTAGGTAGATTATTTAGCAAAACGAAAGATAAAATAGATAAATCTGAAATGTCCAATTTAGTTTATAAAATACCTTGTAGTGGAAATGATAATGAGAATTGTAGTAATGTATATGTAGGTACAACAAAGAATAAATTAAAAACAAGAATTGCAGGACACAGATCTGATCAAAAATACAGGAACACTACTTCTACACAGAAAACAGCATTATCATTACATTGCACGAATTTTAATCATTATCCTGATTTTGATAGGACGTCAATTTTAAACACGAAAAATAATTACAGACGTAGATATATGTTAGAAATGTTACAAATTATGAAGGTACCATCTACACAACGAATTAATTATAAAACAGATATAGCAAATATTGCACAAAATTACAGACATTTAGTTAATAAAAACTAGGATAAATATTATTATGTTAAATGAAATGTATATAAAATATTTTTGTTCATGTAATATTTTAATTTTTCAAATATTGTTATTTTTGTTTTCTGTGATATTTTTATTTTTTAATATTGACAAAAAAAATAATTTTTGATTTACCGCCTTTTTTAAAAAAATTGTTATATATAAGTTTTCAGTTTTATAATTTTAATTTATTAATTATAAAAAAAGACAATTTCCCCTGAAGAAGTCACCCAATGTGGTGACGAAATATTGGGATAAATAAAGATTTATAATTAATTTTTTTATAAATAAAGGATCTTTGGCTCAATAAGGAATATAATATAAATAGAGAAGATCGAAGAAAACTAGAATAATTATTTTACGAAAACTTTTGTCATTTTGATAAAGGGTGGTCGAACCATAATATACGATGTTGATTGTAAATAAAACAAAAAGTTTTCAGAGAATTATCTTAATATTTTTTATTATGATATAAGGATCTATGACAACTATGTGTGAAACAAAATATCGGCCAAATGTTCGTCTCGGCTTCGGTGGCATACCTCTATACGATGGTCCATATTTTTGATGAGGTTCAATGTCGTTAATATGCCGAATTATCTCACCCTTTAGCTCTTGTATTGTTCCTCGCTTTTAAATATTCCCGAAGAAAGAAGTCCAACGGTGTCAAATCACATTATCTTGGCGGCCAATTAACATCCCTACAACGTGAGATAACACGGCAATCTCGCGATAGCGAACACCTTTCCCATTAACTTCTTGGCCGACCTCATGCCACACTATTGCTAACAACAGGATTCCCCTTGGGGTACTTTTAATGTAACTTAAAAAAATATATGTCTTATACACCCTTTACATATATTTGTATGCCTGCCGCCTAAAATCCTAATTATAGTCACGCTAATTATTGTAAGTAACAATTTTTGTTGTTCAATTTTCACCGTTAATCTTTAAAATAAGCTTAATATACTTTTTGAAAGTTTTTTTCATTATGGCTAAAGCTTAATAAATAAAAATATGTACAACAAATTTCGAAGATTAAAAAAATATAACAATAAACAAAAAGATCAACAAAAATTGCAATACATATACACACAAACAGTGCCAAGATATATAGAATTTTGAATTTGTTAAACAATTGTGTTGGCCAACTTCAATAAATGTTGTTGCCAAAATCTGCATTAAAATTTATACAGTTTTGTTGTTAAAACAATTGGTCTAGAAAACTGGTTGTTTGTTCGTTTGTTCGTGTCTATTACTCTCTGTGTGCAAATATTTAAATAAAAAACTGTTTACAAAAACACACACATACACAAACGAACCAAGCTCAATGCACCATAATTAGGCTGACCATTTGTATTCATTTCTGAAAAATATTTGATTTTGATCGAATTGTAGCATTGAAAAACATAAATAAGGTAATAAACATTAATGGTAATAAGTATTGATCTCGTTTAATATTTGTTTGCTAAATGCAAAATATTAAAAAAGTTTGCAATAGTTACAATTGGCTAAAAATCAGTACAAACGGTCAGCTTGACCATGATCCCTGATAAAATAGTTACTGCTACCACTACTATTACACTAATACTGCTTTTGTTGTCAAACAATTGTAGTAATCATCGTTTTTAAGTCAGATTGTCTTGTTTAGTAGATTCTTCATAGTCGTTGTTGGTTTGATTTTTTTTTTTTTTAACATTCAAGTTTACTACCAAAGTTTACAACCATCTATGGTTTTTTTGTTTTCATTTACAAACTGCATAACTTAAGCGAGTAGAACTAACGACAATAATGATGACGACTACTACTACTAAAGGGTGGTTAAATTTTAAGGGCCGATGTTCAATATGAACCACACCTGAACGTTAAGTTTTTTCTGCATTTTATTTGACATTTCTCAATTTCAGACCATTTCAATTTGAACCATGGAAACATACACAATCGAGCAACGCGTTAAAGTTCTTCAGGCTTATTATCGGCGTTCAAATCAAAATGCATTTCGTGCACTTCGTGATATTTTTTGGTCAGCATAATCGACCGAATGTGTCCAAAATCGGGAGAATTGAAGGCAAATTTCAGCAAACTGGGTCTGTGTTAACACCTGTGCCTGCTCGCCCAGTTCGTTCTGCGAAAAACATTTCTGTTGTTCGCGATACTGTATCATGAGGTCGGCCAAGCATTTACCATGAATGGTGTTCGCTATTGCGAGATGATAACGAACTTTTGTGGCCAGGAATTGAGAACATGACCCTGGACGATATGTGGTTTTAACAAGACGGTGCCACTTGCCACGCAGCTAACGAAACAATGGCTCTTCTGCGCGACAAATTCAATGGCCTTGTTATCTCACGTGGTGGCAATGTCAATTGGCCGCCAAGATCATGTGATTTAAACTACATTATTTGGGATTATTTGAAAGAAAAGGTGTACGTCGATAAGCCAGCAACGATTCAAGAGCTAAACGATGAGATAATTCGGCACATTAACGGCATAGAACCTCAATGTTGCCTCAGAGTCATCGAAAATTTGGACCATCGGATGGAGGTGTGCCGCCGAGGTCGCGGTGGCGATTTGACCGATATTTTGTTCCCTACATATTTGAACCATACCATATTATAATAATAAAAAGAAATGACAATAATTTCCTAAATAATTTGTGTTTTATTCAAAATCAACATCGGCCCTTAAAATTTAACCACCCTTTACTACTACTATGTTTGTACATCGTTTACAGGTTTTTTTTGGCAGAGATGATGATTCTATTTTAATACCCTACTTCAGCCTTTTGTATTGCACTAACTGTACAAGTTTCTGATCGGATACTTTAAGTTCAAGAAGGTATTTCAAACTCTTCCACTTTGAGGAATCTTGGTTATATTGAAAAATTTACTAAAACCGATCTATTTCGGCTGCTAGCTACCTTGGGGATATTATTTTTTCTAATTGACTTTCAGTTCTCTTCTTCGAAATTCGGTCTCGTTCAAATATATCGAAATTTTTAAAAAACACTTTTATTCTTTAAAACAAATTGGCAACCATGTGGTAATATGCAGCCGTTATTCATAAATCAGATTGATCCACCATTTTTGTCTGTTACATTGCGAAGTTTTGGAAAAATTAAGGAAAAATTTTTGCTTTTCCTACCTAGAAAAATATTGCTGTATTTTAAATTTTTTTCAATATAAAAATTTTCTCGGCCAAAAAACAGCAACACTGAGTTGTCGTATGAGAGGAGTACTTCAACTTTAGCATTTTTTAGCATCTTTTGAACGAAATATAATGAAATTATTGAAATAAGAAAAACTCATAGCAAACAACACATATTTTTTATTGCCGCAACCGGGTAATTTTCTACCTCATAATTGTTAGTCTAGCCCTGGCTGGCTTAGGAGCACCACACTCACAATATTATTTTGTTAAAAATAATCGAAAATAAATATTAAATTAATCGAAAATACAATCAAAAAGAGGACTACTGATTTTTAATTATATTCAGCCCATTTTGTTGTTTATTTTCTATCATTGTTTATAAATTCACAAAAGTAGTAAAAGCAATCGAGTCGTTTAAAATAACCATAAATTTTTAACTGACAAAACATAGAAATAACATTTTTTTTTGTATTTTTTTTTGCAAATTTAAATTTTTGTATTTGTATGTTATTTTACAAAACACAACACACACAGATGTATATATTTTTATTCTCTGTGTGTGTATCTATATTTGAATAATTTCTTTTAATTTTTATTGAAATAATTTTGTGTATATACAAAATATTTTGGAAAAAACAAAAAGGAATTATATGAATTTCACATTTCACAGAAAATATCAACTCCTACTGAAGGTCTGTAAATTTTTGTAGTTTGTTTTTTAATGACTGGTTTAAATAAATAAATAAAAAATATATTTCTATGAATTTCAATGGTTCTCCATTTAAAAACAAACAAATGGGTAACGGAAAATATATTGTGAGTGTATTTGATTCCAATTAATATTTTTTCCTTGTGTAGTAACAGTTATAGGCAACGAAAAAAAAAATATTCCTTATACATAATTCTTGCATTTCAATAAATATTTTGTTCTTCTTTCTATATAAGATATACAATTTATTTTATTTTGTATTGCAAATAACAGAAAAAATACAAAAAGGAAAACAATTTCAAATAAATGAAAAAAAAAACATTTATTTTTTAAGGAATTGTAGGTAAAATTTTGACATTTATTTTAAACTGATTATATCATTTGTTTTTACGGATGTGTCAGTTAATTAATCAATATTTAAAAATAAATAACAAATGTCATTTAATTAAAATGAAAATTAAGTAGACCGGTTTTTAAATGAAATAGCATTTCTTTTAAATGACATTTTCAGTTATTTTAATTACAAAATTTTTTAAGTGTATTAGTAAATATTTTTCGTATTGAAGAAAATTTTATTTCTAATAACTTAAACTTTTGTTAAGAAACTTAAATTGCCTTAATATACTACATAGTTAGGTTGAATTGAAAATATTTTTTATAGTCGACTCATGTTCAAAAATAGGACATCCACTTAAAATAAATAGCACTAAAAAGTTCCAAAATTTAGCCCTTAAAACAAAAAAATTTGACCTTAAAATCCAAAAATTAGTCTTTAAAAATATTTTTGAATTCAAAAATTAACAAATTAAGACATAACGATAAATTCGTTTATGTTTTTACTATTATAATTTTTGTCTAAAATATTTGTTGAAAAAAAATTATCACAATATAAAAATGTTGCTCAAAAAAAAAATTTTTTTGATTTTTTTTCATCAGGCAAATCCAAAGGAAGTTAGCAGCTCTAAAGTACAACAAATGTATTTAAAAATAACTGAGTTAATTTGTGCATTTTCAATATTTTTTGTTTATAAATTCAAATGTTTCAAATGTTTTCATTAAGTTTATTTCATTAAAATTTATAAAAAATTTTGTTAATTAGAGCTTATTTGTTGTTATAAACTTTGTACAGAATTTAATAAATTTTAGTAGGGGTAATTAACTTTTCTGCTATTTCCATTTTTCTAATATTTAGTAAAATTTATTGCTGATTTTAGTAGATCAATTTTAAATTGCAATTTACAGCAATTTATTTAAATTTGGCTCACTTACTAATGTTTTATACTAATTTCATTGTAGTAATATTAATAACGGATTTTAAATTAATCTTTAAATAAATTAACTTTATAAAATGTTTACCTTAATTTAGTAGCGGCTACTTGTTTCTTCTACGCTGGTAATACCAACAATATTTTCAGTTGTCATTACAGACTTTTTTTGGTGAGTGTACATTTATTGTTTTTTTTTTCTTTATTATTATATATAAATATTATTCTTCGGTTGCAATTCAAAAAAAAAAAAAAATCAGAAAAGGAAGCAGCGTAAACGTCACTAAAATCAGTTACACTAGTGGGTAATGAAGCCTATAGTCGTATAAGTGATTTGTATTGTAAATGAAAATATTACGTATACGTAATGTTGTACTTTAATTCCAATTAAACATATCCCAGTGTAGGATTGATATTTTACACGTCAGTATACCGCTGGGCTCAAATTTGCAAAATTTCCCCAAACGACAACAAAATTTTCAGTTGCCATTACAGACTTTTTTTGGTGAGTGTGTATGATATTATATATAATTATATTTAATTGTATTTGGTACTATATAAAATTATATTAAATTATATAATTATATGTATTTTTACCTAATAGACGAAGAAAAGATTAATAGAAAATGATAATTTTAGTAGAAAAATTAGTTGGCGCTATTAAATTTCAGTGGAATATAAAATCGGTTAGCTGGAATCAGCAAAAAAATTGACTAAATATTATTAATATTAGTTCAATCAAATTGGTATAAACAATAACTAAGCGCTAATAAATGTTAGTAAATTGCCGTAAACTAAATGAATTTTAAAAAAATAAAGCAAAATTTTAATTTATAAAAAATATTAATAATATGCACAAATTAACTCAATTATTTTAAGATACACTTGTTACACTTTAAAGCTGCTAACTTCTTTTAAATTGCTTAACGAATTCGAATATACAAATTTATATGTTTTGTTATTGAGCACCATTTTTTTATTTTATTTATTTTTTTCAAAAAATATTTTAGACAAAATTTTAAGAAAAAAATCAATAGCTTAAAAATATATTAAAAATATGCTAATTTTTGTTTTGAAAAATATTTCTAGTAAATAGATTTTGAAGTTAAATTTTAATTGTTGTATGAGCTGATTTTTAGAAATAAAAAAGTTTTAGTGCTATTTTAAGTGGATGTCCTATTTTTAGACATGAGTTAGTTGTGAAAAGTATCTCCACTTCCGATCCCTTTTTTCAACCTATGCAATATTTTAAGGCAGTCTAAGTTTAAATGTATAAGTTTTAACAATTAGAAAAAACATTTCCTTCAATCTCTAATTTTTTAAAATTAGTAAATTTTTTTTGCTAATTTTAGCAAAGCAAGTTTCAAAATTTTTTTAAATATTTTATGAAGTTAGCAAAAAAAAATTGGAAATATTTCGTAAAAATTCTGTAATGCGGGAAATGTAATTAGCCAAAAAATTTACTAAATAATAATTTTTTTTTAATTAAAAATAAGTACAAAAATAATAAAGTGGGATTTGAAATCGTTTACAAACTTTTTTACTAAGTTTTCTTTCTGAGTGTTTACAACTATATATAATCATATAAGAACCGGTTGAATTTTTTCCAATTTTTTCCAAATTCCCGAAGAAGCGGTCAACTTCAACTCTGGCAGACCGAGTTCAAATCATGGCTAAGGCATTGTTATTTAGAATTTTTAATATATACGATTTTTAATTTTATAAGTCATTTAGTATATTAGATTCCGTATAATATACTGTTGGATCAAATCTGATAGAACTTGATTTTCTATTTTAAATTTATATTTTAATTAATCACAAATTATATATCTGAATCTTATTTGATCTGGCATTTTTCGGACCTAATTAAATCCCCAAATATATTTCTGGATCTAATTTAATATGATATTTTACATCAAATAAGATCGGCTAGAGATATTACAGCAGATTTCAAAGAATATCAAATTGGATATGATTAAAAATAGCATCAGAAAAATTTTTTTCTTAAGATAATCTAAAAAATTTACGAAAATTTATGTGCTCAAGATTCGAAAACACTTTTAGAGATAAGATTTTTTCGATAGAATGATGTTTCATGAGTTTGGTATTTTTTTTTAAACTTTAAAGAATTTCAGAAAAATATCACAGATACGATCAAGTAAATTTAACAAATAAATATGAATGAAATAATAAATTTTTTGAACTGGTACATATAATTTCCTTTTTAACATAGCTGTCTCATATAGCCGGTCTTGTCCACTTAAAATTTTTTTTTTACTATTTTATCACAATTTATTTTTTCACAGAAATAAAATGAGAAAAAAAAGGAAAACAATCTGGACTACATATTGGCATTTTAGTGCCAAACAAATTGCAGTTTAAAGCCGAATCCAGTTAGTAGCAGCCAAACAAAACATACTCTATGAAAGGTAGATTTGGCAACGATGTCTATATAAACAATAACATGATGAAAAATATTTTTTTGGTAAGAGTTTGTTTGTATATAAAGTAGTAGTATATGTTAACTCCAAGAATAGCCAAAGATTCTATATATACATATTTTTTTTTTTGCTGCATACATTGTTGTTTAAGTAAATAACTATATGTATGCAATTTTAGAGATTTACTTATGGCAAACATTGAAGTTTAAATCTACACAAGATGCATATTCTGATAGACACACAAAAAATGTGAAATTCAGGAAATTACTGAATTTTGTATTATAACAAAATCTATAGGATTTAAGCCAAAAAAAAAAAAATAATTTAGTATGTCGGTAAATTTTCAGTGTTTGATTGTATAGATAGATTCTGTTGGATGTATATTGTAATTTGTCGACGCCATTAAGTCTAGATATGGGTGATTTGACCTTTTATATATGTATTATACTGATTTTGATTATATTTCACATCTACAAAGGTTATTTATGTTTGTGTCTGGATTTTAAAGAGTTTGCTAAATTTGGCATTTTAATTAAATTTGTTTTTGTAATTATTTTATGGCAAAGATGTTTCAACCTAACATTGATAATATAAACAAATATATATTTATAGAGTTAAGTGTTTAAAATCTCTAAAATTTAAATAATCACAATAGTGCTCATCTCATCGTACAAAAAAAAATATATTTAAATAAAATTTCTTTTGTAGTTGACTTGCTCGCAATTCTTTTATTTTTATACCCTACACTTCTAAACACAGTGCATAGAATGGACAAGAAAAGGGGGTTATTGCAGATAAATGAGATTTGGCACACTATTTTGTTTGCAAGAATTCCCCTAGCTCCTATATAATCTGAAATTAACAAAAACTAAAATATTTTTAGCAATATCACATGTCCTTTTACTAAAAACACCATCAAACTTGTAAAATTTATCTGACTACGATCGAAATTGGCAAATGAATTTATAATACTATAGTCAAAAGTCGTGCTTAAATTCGTTTAATTCGGTTTATTAACCAGAAGCTGCTAGGATATCCTTTTTTAAGAAATCGCAAAATATACTTTTAAAAAAATATTATAAAAAAAACTAAAATTATTAACGTCCTTTAAAGAATAACAAATAAAATTGCATGTGTATACATATTTAAAAACAGTCAAATTTCTATTTTTTTATTTTCAAACAATAAACATTTTTATTGCTGTACATTAGGCATAAGTATATCTAATTTTAACGAATAATTTCGGTACACCACCACGTGGTAGAAAATTTTGCACAAGTAATGAATACCACTTTTTTAGGTGACTTTGATTGAAAAATGTTTCGCTCCAAATGCGATTTCTAAAAAAAGGCAGATTTTTTATAAATTTATTTTTAAATTCCTTTTAATTACTATACTCAGAAAAATAAGTTAGTAGAAAAATTTGTAAACAGTTTTCAATCCCACTTTCCTATTTTTGTACTGATTTTTAGTAAAAAAATGTTATTGAGCAAATCTTTTTGCTATTTACATTTTACAAATTACACAGTTTTTATAGAATATTTACAAATTTTTGTTGTTAATTTCAGAAATCATTTTACAAATTTTTGAAAACCGATTTGCTAAAATTATCCAAAAAATTACTAATTAATACTAATTAATACCGACTCATGTCTGAAAATACGACATCCACTTAATAAACACATAAAATTTGACCTTAAAAGTAAAAAAAATATTGACTAAAATATTTTTCAAAACAGAAATTACAAAATAAACACAAAATGATTAATTCGTTTGTTTTACCAGTTTTTAAGATTTTCATGCCTTTTATTTTGTTTTTAATTTTGTATAAAATATTTTTTGAAAAAACAAAAAAAAAAGATAAAAATTAATTAAAATTGTATACTAATATTTAGTAATTGTTTTTGCTGATTTTAGCAAACCGGTTTGAAATTAAACTTTATAAAAAGTTTACTAAAATTTGGTAGAGGCTACTAATTTCATTGTACTACACGACAGCGGACATGTGTTGCTAAGATTAGCAAAAAATACCGCTGGGCTCATATTAGCAAAATTTTCCGTAATAACAGCAAAATCTTCAGTTGCCATTACTGACTGTTTTTGGTGAGTGCATATGAAATAAATTTTAAGTTTAAGGTATGTGATGATTTACACAATGGCTACACATAAGTAACTAAAATCTAGTTTATATTAAAATATTTGTATTTACAAATAAAAATTTACTTGAATTTGGACCATCAAAAGAATTTGTTATTAAAATTAATTATTTTTTTTGTTAAAATGAATTGAAATTTTCAATTATTATACCCTTCACCACAGGTGGAAGAGTATATATAAGTTTGTCATTCCGTTCGTAATTTCTACAATATTGATCTTAGACCCTATAAAGTATATGTATTATAGGTCCTTATGAAGAGCGAAGTTGATTTAACGATGTCCGTCTGTCCGTCTGGGTGTCTGTGTGTTTAAATGGATTTTCCGAAGAACCCAGACATGATGAGGACTTGATTGTTATTCATTTCTGTTACATGTGATCCATTTCTGTTTGCTATTAAAAATCAGACAGATCGGTTAATAAATGGCTGAGATATTAGCAAAAAACCAGGACTACCTCTAATTTTTTCCGTAAAATCTCTTTGTTTAATATGTATGTAGAATTTTACGCTTAACAAACACATCCATGTGTTAAAATTCTTTTCTTTCATCTCCACCTTTTATACACAAACAACACACATACAAACAACAAACACTATTTTAGAGCAGTAATATGACCTATGGATACGTCTTATATAGCAAAAGATCGAAAATCTTAAGTATAACATATTTGCTGAAAAACTCGGAAATATCGGATCAGATAAAAAAAAGTTATGCCCAAAACATAAATTTTTTTTAAATACCTATTTTCTGGAACCATAAATCTTCCCGAGTCCAAGTTTTATCACCAAACTAAATGGTTAATTTCCTCTTAAAGGCGTCCGTATATAAATCTGTCCATTCCATATATGTCCATATATAAACTTCAGTTTTTTCCCAACTATGGTGAAGGGTATATAAGAAGGTTCGTGAAGTTCCAAGTTTGACTAAGCGTGAAATTGCTTATGCCATAGGCATCTCAGACGAACGAGTACTCCATATTTTACATGAAGAATTACGTATGAAAAAACTGTTTGGAAAGTTAGTGCCGCACACATTAACAATTCAACAAAAACTGGATTGAAAACAAGTTTCTCAGCGTAATTTGGAGCGTTTTAAGCCGAATAAAACTGAATTCTTGCGTCGTTTTATAACTATGGATGATACTTGGATCTACCACCATGATCCTAAATTGAAACAAGAACGTTTACAGTGGACTGAAGCTGGTTGTTCAGCTTCAAAGCAGGTGAAGTCACAACGATCATCAAAGAAGGTTATGGCATCAGTTTTTTGGGATGCAAAAGGAATTTTGTTGATTGATTATCTTCAGAAAGGTAAAATAATCAACTCTGAATATTATTGCAGCCTTTTGGATCAGCTGGATGAAAAAATTCGTTAGAAAAGACCTGGTTTAAAGAAGAAAAAATCATTTTTCATCAAGACAATGCACCTGCTCACAAAAGTGTTTTGACGATGGCTAAATTCAAAGAATTAAAGAACGAATTGTTGAACATCCACCCTATTCACCAGATTTGGCTCCCAGTGACTACTATGTCTTCAGAAACCTCAAACAATTCCTTCGTGGAAAGCATTTTTCATCGAATGAAGAGGCCATAGCAGCCGTAAACGGTTATTTTGCAGAGCTTCCGGAAAACAATTATAAGGATGGGATAAAATTATTGGAAGATCATTGGAACAAGTGTATTATAACAAGAAGCTTCTAGGAGATTATATTGAATAAAAAAATATATTTCGTAACAAAAACAGTATTCTTTCATTTCGAGCGCAGGCACTTTTCAACCAACCTGTATGTTGTCAAAAGTATTTATTGTAAACTAGAACATTTTTATAGCAAGTTCATTTCCAATATAAAATTTTATTGATATGATTTAAATTTTAATTGAAAATTAATAGAAAGTAAAAAAAAAAAAAATATTGAAATTTTGTTTGGCAATAATGTTTTCTGTGTATACGATCTTAAAATTATTTCGCTGTGTGAATTTTCGAATAATTTTCTGTTGTTTTCTTAAATTTTTAAACATTGAAGCAACATTTTAGTGTGTGTGAGGTACTTCAATTAGCTTCATTAAAAGGTTTTTGGAATATTAGGACGATTATTAGTTACATAAATATCTAGTTATATGAAAAAACGTGTACAAATCTTTGTTTTTTTAACCAATTCTGATAAAAAAAAGTAAATGCGTTTGGAGCGGAAACCGCACAGCATTTGAACTTCTCATCTCCGATTTTAATGAAATTCGCCACAAATATTGTAAATGTGTTTAGTGTTTATTAAATCATTAACCTTTCGGTTCCAAACCCTTTCGGTTTTCGAAATATGACGCCATAAAAATTGCCAAAAACGTCAAAATATAGATTCAGTGTCCATACAAAGTCGGCCATAACTTCTAAACTATACAACCCTTAATTTTTCCTTTGCCTTCAAAATGGCATCCCAAAAGTTTTTTGTATTAAATGGTTAAATGTAATTTTTTAAAGTTTAATTTTCAAAGACCCATATCTCAAAATCAAATTTTTTTTAAAATTCTAAAAAAAATGTAAGTTAAAAATTAAAGCCTCTCTACATTTCAGTTCTAAAATATGTTACCTATGGCGTATGAGTTATATGAAATTAATTTTTGGCATTTTGGTGAACAATGACGTATGAGTGATATTTCATTTTTCTTTATTATTCTTCACATCGCAATATAGCGAATTTTTCGGTATTTGTATGCAAAACTCCTAAATGACGAGATATCGACTTGAAATTTGACAAGATTATTTGGCATGAAGTATTGGTCTTGTAGCAAAAACTATCATAATCGAAGAACATGAGAAATGCTGTGACTGCAATAAGAAAAATAATGAGTTTTTTTTTGTTTCTCTTCTTATTGTCTATATTTTTATATTTTGTATTAATGTAAAACAAAAACAGGTAAGAGCGGCTAATTTCGGCTATGCCGAATCTTATATACCCTTCACCAAGGTTGGGAAGAAACTGTAGTTTATATATGAACATGTATGGAATTGACAGATTTATATACAGACGCCTTTAAGAGGAAATTAACCATTTAGTTTGGTGATAAAACTTGGACCCGGGAAGATTTATGGTTCCTGAAAATTTATGTTTTGGGCATAACTTTTTTGTATCTGAACCGATATTTCCGAGTTTTTTCAGCAAATATGTTATACTAAAGATTTTCGAACTTTTGCTATATAAGACGTATCCATAGATCATATTACAGCTCTAAAATTGTGTTTGTTGTTTGTGTATAAAAGGTGAAGAGGTGAAAGAAAAGAATTTTAACAAATCGTTAAAAGAAATCACTGGAACTGCATGTGTTTTATTTCTACAAAAACTTTTGATTTAGCTGTCAAATTTGCAATTGGGATTTTATTTCGCTTTTTTATTAAAAAACATTTTTAATTTCTTTAGCTTAATTAAAAAAATTTGAAGGAAAATAGTTTATAAATTTTTGTTTTTATAAATTATTATAAGTTATGACCTAAAATAGTTGCTTTCAAAGGGGAATTATGTATAAAATTTTTTTAATATATGAGAAATAAAATGGTTTATAAATCTTTTTATAAATTCTTTTAAATCGGTGCAAAAAATTGAAATAAAACCGTTTGAATTTTGTTTGTATCAGAGGGTTTTTATAAAAATGTTGATGTTTTTAACCTATTTATGGATTATTTAACTATTAATATAAAATTTTATTTAAATTAATTATTAAATGTTAAAAAAAAACAAAAAATATACAAAAAAAAAATCTTCAGAAAATAAAAAAAAATTGTACAAAAAAAAGTGAATTGACCGGGATTCGAACCCGCCATTCTTCCACCTCTGGTGAAGGGTATAAAAACGTTTGTATTTTTTTTGTATCAGAGGGTTTTTATAAAAATTTTGATGTTTTTGCCTATTTATGGATTATTTAATTATTAATATAAAATTTTATTGAAATTAATTATTTAATGTTAAAAAAAACAAAAAAAAATTTTAAGAAAATATAAAAAAATTGTACAAAAAAAAAAAGTCGAATAGACGGCGAATCGAAACCGCGAACCCGCGCCTAAGAGAAAAAAAGAATTTGTGACATAGCGTTTAGACAACTGAGCTATTAAGGTCATGTGGAATCATCGTTAATAGAATTAAATAAACAGTTTTCGTTCAATAGGGATTTGTATTGGTTTGTTGTTTGTGTATAAAAGGTGAAGAGATGAAAGAAAAGAATTTCAACAAATGGATGTTTTGTTATGCACAATATTTAACATACATATAAAAACATAGGGATTTTACGGAAAACATTAGAGGTAATCCTGTTTTTTTTTGCTAGTATCTCAGCCATTTATCAACCGATCTGGCTGATTTTCAATACCAAACAGAAATGGATCACGTCTGGGGTCTTCCGAAAACCCATTTCAATACACAGATGGACAGACTGACAGACGGACATCGTTAAATCAACTTCGCTCTTCATTAGGGCCCAGAATATATATACTTTATAGGGTCTAAGATTAATATTGTGGAAATCACAAACGGAATTACAAACTTATACATATATACCCTTCCACCTGTGGTGAAGGGTATAATAAACGGTAATAATAAAAAAAATTGGAATACAAATCTTTTCAATATACATTTTATTATTTTTTTTTTTTGAAATCTACTATATTTAAAGGAGGTAACTTGTTACCTACTATAAATTTCGCAAAAATAGGCACAATGTTTAAAATAAAAATATGTGGACACTTTGTGTTTAAAACTAATAGGCACTATGTTCCTTAAATGTATAAAAAACGTTCAGCAACATTAGAATATTGTTGAAATTTAAATAGATTGTGTCTGAAAAGGCTCTTTTAAATGCATGAAACCACATTCTATATGTTTAGAAACACGCATTAAAATATTTTTTTTTAGTATTACCGCACCTTAAAATAAAAATGCATTTTTAGAAAAACAAATGTTATATTAATGAAAAAAAATGGAAAAACAAAAATAAGTCATATTATATTTTTTAACAACACCAATAATAATTTACGTAATTTTAATAAGGAAATCTGATTTTTTAAATTCTAAGGACCTTAAAAAACAGTTTAATTTTTATTTAGCTTGTTAGTTTTTCTTTTAAAGGAAGAATTCATTAGCTTCGGAGGAGTTTTTCTTTATGAAAAAAGAATGCGAACGCGAGTGTTTTTTGCAAACAGTTTTCTTTAAATCTGGGAACTTTTATATCGGGAAATATTCTCAGAATCTCTAGAAGAAAAAGTCCCCAGAATCTGAAAGGTTTCCTCTAGGAAAAAGCCTCTCCGATTTTTTTTTAAGGAAAAAGTCTCCAGAATTCATTTTCTTAAGGAAGATGTTCTCAGAATCTAAGTGGTTTCTGTAGGAAAAGATAAGCGAATATAATAAAAACAATTAAATGACAGTGATTTAAACTCCCAACAAAATAATTGGTCAATCTTCTGGTAATGCCTCAACCTTTACCTTTTTCATTTGATAAATCTTTATTATTTTAGTCACGTGTGGTTATCCCGTTCAGAGTTTTAACTGCTTATGTGTGTAATGATATGGTAAAAAAAAACGTTTTCATGCTTAAACGGTATATAAAGCAGAATCTATAAAGATTGCAAGATTAAGTTATTACTGGCAGACCGTTTCCAAGACATTTGAGAAGACTTTCATCTTCTTAGTTCCATGCAATGTCTGCTTTGAATTGCATTGACTGTCAATATTAAAATCGTTTTAAGAGTGAATCATTTATAATATTTATAATATATAGGGAATAATCCAAATAAAGATGGCGCAAGGCGTTACAACATTCTGCAACATGAAATATTTGCTGATTTAAATTTACGCGCAGAAGGAAATTGAGTTCGATCAAAGCCACAAAGTTGAAAACCGATTTCTCGAAACAGTTTATTTGTCTCAGAAGATACATATTTGAGTTCCAAATCCATTAGGATTCTTCTTCTACACTCTGAAGACAACATATAAATTCACTACTTTAAATATCGTAAAGTTTTGTTAAAAAATTCACACTGTGCTTAAAAATATGAATAAAATGTATATTGAATCGCTGTACACATCGTTTTAAAAAAGTAAACACAAAATGCAGCAAAAGAAATGTTAATCAACATGTTTTTTAATATTTAGATATTAACTTATTATTGTTAGGCATAATGTGTGTAATTTAAAAAATAAGAATTGAATGTGTAAATGTTCCCAATATAAAAGAGTATTATTTAACTTAAAATTTAAAAGAAAAAAGGAAAATAAATTTTTTAACGAGAAATAAAATTTAATTTTGCAATGTATAAGTGCACTATTTGTAGTACCAATTTAAAAAGTATAATCCAGTACGAAAAGCATTTATATTTGCACAAAAAACAGAATAATTCCAGTCTTAATTGTTTACGAGAAGATGGTTTAAGGATCTTTTCAAATTACCTCATTTTCAAAATTCATTTGTATAGATACCATCACAATAATACGAGAACACCGAGGGTATTAAAAAAGGAATGTGAGTGCAAAGTTTGTGTTTTAAAAACTAATAACCAAAGAAGTATTGTGTCCAATAATATGCTACTGGTAAACAATGAAAATATATACTGTTCAATAAGCAACTGCATGACATCACTTAAATCAAAATCGTCCCTCAAAGCTTACCTTTTTAGACATCATAAGTAAAATGTTGCAAAAAATAACATGGGCATTGCCCCTTCGCCTGAAGATATTCGGATGCAAGATAATGACGAAGATGTGTTGACTCAGAGTGATATGGTGATTTCGGAAAAAAGGTAAATTCGAATTATAATCTAATTATACACTCTAATTAATTTCCGTTGAAATTTGCCCAACTTATAGTAGGAAACTCTACTTCTACTCTAAATTGGGTAAATTCACTTTGTGTGCGTAAATAAAAAATACACAGATTATGCGTAAGTTGATGAACACAATATGGGTAAAATTACATTAAAAGTGCGTTAAAATTAAATAAAATTTTGAAAGTGAAGAGTAAATTTACCAAATTTTTGCGTAAAGATACACGTTTTTCCTGTAAATGTACACATAAAAGCGAAAAAAAATCCCACTCAAATGCGTTTATTTACCACCCATAATTTTTTTTTTTTATAAAACAGTACATTTATTGTTTAGTAATTCACAATAAAAATTAAAACAATTACTTTATTATTTTATGTATTAAAAAAATATAAAAGTGCATTTGAGTTTCACAAATGATATAATTAAAATAAAAACTATTTCAATTTGCAAATACATTAAATTTTAACATAGATTAGCGGGTTTCTATAAAAACCCTACGGGAAATGAAGGGTCGATTGATCAAAGGTGATAAATCTGTGATAGATGAATGAGGGACATGTCACAAAGCTAGTTTAAAATAAATTTCAGTGTCTGAAAAAGTGGTAATTGCTGTAAATTTACCAGTGTCCCAAATATTGAAATGGTGGCAGAACATTGACTGTTTCTTTCTGGATATATCATATAATTAAGAGAAATGAATATAACACCAATGTGGACTAAGGAAATTAGGACTATTATAGTTGAAATACTGACAGAACACGGAACTGGTTTAACAAATTTTTCAGTGTATAAAAGATTGTCAATCGGTGGCGAAAACCCCAATCCGCGACTGTTGCAAAGCTGACATAATACTGAACCGACTTTGTGACTTTAGAAATGATGACATCACTAATTTAGTTCAAAGTGATAATGCAACTGTTTAGATAGTGTCATATAACTGCATTAATTCAAAATGAATCCAATGTACATGATTAAGTGTCAATGACATTCAAATCAAGCTGCCCGCGACACTTAGGGGGGGATGCTATCACTAAAAATCCAAAATTTTTTATTTATTATTTCCATAGAATAATTTGTTTTATAAATTAATTCGAGAAATATATATCAAAGACACCAATTTTTGTTGGAATAATTTGTTAAAAATTATTCATTGATTAATATTAACTCAAAACTTTTAACGATCACAAAAATTGCATAAGAGTCAAAAATTCGCGAAATTTTAAACTGAAAGTCGCTCAAACACTCCACCCTAGCTCAGCTTATTTTAAAAAAAATTAGAATTCAGCTTTTCTATGCGATAGTTGCCCGTAAAATAGTAGACCAGTAAAATCATAGCGTTTTTTTAAATATTAGATTTTTTAAATATTCAAATAGCAATTTTTAAATTTTTTGTATTTTATCAAAATGTGTTTGAGGAAGGTTAAACCAACATTTTCCCACGAGAATCCTCAATACGCCTCGAATGCGTTTATGCAATGATATTAGAGTCAAATTTAATTAATTTTAAAAAAGTGAAAAACAAAACTAATTCTTTATCATCCTTATAAATAATGAAAAGTTAGCAGCTACTTATGTTTTTAGCCGTAGTAAACCTGATACTGATTTGAAAATCTTTTAAGTCTAAACATTTTTCTGAATCAAATGAATTTTCTGCAGGATAAGAACAACTAAAATTTCGAGAACTTTTATTGAACAATATGGTTGATATCAAAAATAAATATTTTTGAACATAAACCAAAAACGATCTTTTTGAATTCGATCTAACGTTTTTGATTTGCTAAATATTTACTCTTAATTTGTTAAAAGTACTCGATTCTTATAAAAACAATGATATATTATGAGTAAAATTTTATTTGCATCTGCAATTTTTATTAAGTCAATGAATTATATATAAGTTCATTTATTACATATAAATTACATTAACTCATAAACAATATATTTTAATTCGTGAATTAAATCTAATTCCATTTAATAATTTTTTAAAATTGAATTATTTGATTTTGATTAACTATTCTCTCTTGGAAATGTTCCAAAAATTCTCTTTTTGGAAAAATATTTTTTTTGGCGATCGGATGCGATTTTGAGAGTAAAATTACCGGAAAAGTCGGAAAAATATTGACAGCCAAAGAGCTAAACTTCGTCTTAGAGCATTAGCGTGAATAGAACTGTCTGGAGCAGACTTGCCTCCACAGACCTGCTTTTAACACCACCCATAATTTGAAAATTTTGGATTAGTTTTTTGTTTAATTAAATAGCAAAAAAATTTTTGTTCCTCAATTTTGTTAAAATTTGAAAAATTTTCATATTCTGTGACTGTATTTTTTTTTTTTTTGAAGAAATAATTTAAAATCGCCAAATCCAAAAAAAACAAAAAATTGTGAAAACTTTTGTAATAAACATTGCAGGTAAATTCAGTGACTGGACCTTATAGAATCTTTCAGAAACACGTTCTTAATATGAAACACGCGGTAACTAATTTTCGTTTGCTCTGTGTCATGTCCACTTTCAACAGTCAAGTGATATGTCACAAAACTATTCATTCCCTACAAGTTCTGCAATATAACACATTGTGATTCATATGTAACTAGTTTTTTATTAATTACTTGTCCTCAGTCCTATGGTATGTACATTTGAGCCAGTCATGAGACTAGTTATGTGTAAGATAATTTTAACCTGTTCTGTTGCGCATTCACTTACACCAATGCAGTGATATGGTACCCTACACAAGGTCAGCGATATGTCGCAAGTAGCTTAAAAGTTAGAAATTGCCACCTCCTATGACAAGCCCATGTTAAAGTTACCGGTTACTTTTATATAAGAGAACCAACTCGAGGACCGGTTTCTGCCACAAAGTTCCGGTCACGTGACTAACTCTGTGACTGGTTCATTTCCCGTAGGGAAGTGTTAGATGCTTCTTAAAAAAAAATACTTTAAATTTTAGGACCAAAAAGGTCGATGATGAATACATTTATATTTCTAGGATTGGTCTATGTTTTTCTTCCATCTGTATTTTCTATACCCATTCCGACGTTATGATAAAGTTGTGAAATGCCTGTATTATGTCCTAAGATGTTTTACAACGACATATAATTATCGCCGGCTGAAAGTTGGATTTCATTTATGCTAAAGGATAGAATAAATTGCCATTTAATAGTTTTTTCATTTTTTCGGAACACAACTTATTTTTAATAATTTTTTTTTTAAAATTTGTTTATTTTTTCAACATAGACGATTTTACGCGAACATTTACTATTATATTTTTTGAGCATTTAATATTATTTTAATTTGACGAGATGAAAAAAAAACGTGCGTACACTCTAAAAAATGTCTGCAAATTTACCACTATAAAATGAGTAAATTTTTGTGTAATATAACGCACAGTGAGTAAATATAAACACAAAATGCGTGAACTTGTATTGTACACACTTTTTAATATAATAGTACACATACACTGTAATAATATGCATTATGTGTTTATAATTAGACATTTTGTGCCTAAAACTAAATTGTTTGTCGACAAATTCACACAAAGTTTGTGAATTTACTAATTTGTAATAGAAATTAAAACATTGTCATTTTTGTCATTTACAAATTTGAAAAAAAAACTAAAAATATTTAAAACCAAAATGAATAAAACAGAAAAATAAAACAAATTATAAAAATGGATATATTATTATAGTGCAAATTGTTTGACTCATAAGGAGTTAAGGTTAATTTCGCAATTATTTGTGTTAACAACAATACTTCTTCTTTCTGTCCTCAGGCTAATGGGATCAGTGGTAGCAATGACAATATAATTTTTGAATTGGCAATGAGAGAATTTGGAAGGATCGCTATATGAATTCAACAAACATTAACTGGTGTCGGGTGGTAAAAGATGTGCCTATGGTTTACAATATGTGCAGTTAGCTGTCTCGATAAAAATGTTAAACTAGACGTAATGAACATTTGGATGTGATCAAAGTAAATCTCTTTCAGGACCGAATTCAACCAGTTGCAAAAAATTTTTTAATTTTTAATACATTTTCAAGTTTTTAAAAAGAAAAAGGTGCTTAATATCTGAAGCTTTTTCTGTAGAAAGTGCTAATAATCTATGGCTGTTTCTTGGATTATTATTACTAAGAACTTTTTCTATATTTTTATTATATGTGGAATAAATAATTTTAAATAAAATACTCGTACATTTACATTTAAATTTAAAGAAAATAATATTTTTAACATATAGGTAAAATATTTTCGCATTTTTCGTGATATTTACTAATGGTAAATATAAGATTTTTACGCATTTTCAATGGATTTTTACGCATTTTATGTGTACATTTACACGTAAAATGTGTTTCTTTACGCACAAATTTGGTAAATTTACTCTTAAATTTCAATATTTAATTTCATTTTTAATGTAATTTTTCTTGTTTTGTAATTTTACTCGTTTTGTGTTTACCAACTTACGCATAATGTGTGTATTTTTTTCATTTACACACACAGAGTGAATTTACCCAACTTATAGTAGGAGTACAGTTTTCTACTATAAGTTGGGTAAATTTCAACAGAAATTAATTAGAGTGTACGGTACGATTATTCATAAATTAAAAAAACTAATACAGTTTTGTTTTTAATTTTTATTTTTTTTCTCTATTTAGAAATGTTATATTTTTTACCATTATAAGTTAGTGTATTTACAAACGTTGTGCGTAAAATTTTTATTCAACAAAATGATACTTATTTTAGGTATAATGTGTTTAACACATAGGGCCGTATGCAAAAAAAATAAATTACTTTAGCTTTAACTGTCACATTAGTTAACAAACACATTAAGGCTAACAAAAGTTTGTTAAAAATTCGTATGCAAAAACCCCACTCTAACAAATAAAAGTTTTAATGAATTTCATAGTTTGATTCTGGCAATGCCATCATATTCACTTGTCACGTTATGGTGAGCGATGCATTAAAACGAATATTAATTCAGCCGGGTAATCAAATATATAAAAAGGTTCTTATTATTTTAACAAAAAATAATATGTTTTTTACGCAATTAATCTTTGATTTACTTATTCAATAAAATATAAACACAAAATGAACTAAATTAAGGAAATTGATAAGAACAAACCAGATTTTTTATGTTAGAAATTTTTTAAGTATTCGAAAAACGATATTTTTTTTTTAAATTGGCCATCAGGAAGAGAGAACCCATCAGTCCTCGGCTTGTAAAGTCTTGGCTGATAATAATTTCCGATTTAGATAATAGTGTATACTTGTAAAAATAATACATAATTAACACTAATTTTTCAAAATCACAATTAATTTTACCAATTCTTCTTAAATTTTACAATTTATTATTTTTTATTAAAAATTTTCACAAAATTTTAATTTACAATATAACACTAACATACGTTTAAAGTACGTTGCTTTCTACTTTAAAATATTTAAAGTTGCCAAACGTTTACCAAAGGTATGTTAAGCTAATAATCGTTTTTGGATACAACTTTAAGCAATTTTGCTTAACAAAGGCTTACCAAACTTTGTTAATTTTTTTGTTGCATACGGCCCATAGTGTCTAAAAATACTTTGCATTTTGTGTTTATATTTACCGAATTTTCGTAATATTACGTAAAGCTTTACTCTTTTTTAGTAGTAAATTTACAATCATATTTTAGAGTGTAGTTAAAACTGTTATTCAATTAAAATATCACCTACGGCCAATTTAATAAGATATGGAACTCTTCAACTCTCTCTCGCCGTGTTAAACTAAATATCTTTAATTCCAATGTCCGATCTACATTATTATACGAATGCGAAACATGGAAGTTTTTTATAAACAAATGTCTTAGAAGAATTATACGAGTATTTTGACCACAATACATTTCAAACAACAGACTATGGCATCAAACGAACCAGTCTATTGAAATACAAAGGCGAAAATTGATCTGGATTGGTCACACCATACGCAATATGGTCACAGATATTGCCAGAACAGCGATAGAGTGGAATCCTCAGGGCAGCCGTAGAAGAGGTCGACCAGCTCATACATGGCAAAGACAAATTGAAATCGAAGTGTCAAAAATACAAACTAGCTGGAATAAAGTAAAAAACATCGCTATGAACAGATCCAGATGGAAAGATTTTGTTTAGTTCTATGCTCCTTATAGGAACAAAGGGAACATAAATATATATATATAATTAAAATATTGGCACCAAGTCACCGACTTACTTGAGAAACAAAATTTTATTATTAGTCAACAATAAAACAGATGTATGATACGAATCTCAATAATCTCATAAATATCACATCAAACTATACTATAATTTCAGAACTTAATACTATAAAATCCAAATACAAACGAAATCAATTATTTAAAAAAAAGTTACGTAGAATCTGATGAAATTTATATTGGTATTAATCAGTATTATAAAAAATGTTTTTATCATTATCGAAACTTTTTAAAGTTTATTAAGTAATGACAATTTTGACCAGCTTTTTAGTCAAGAAAAACCGCATAAAGAAAATATTTATTCTGATTATAATGATGGGTCAATTTATTAAAACAGTAACTTCTTTTAATGAAAATAATAAAATTGAAATTATACTTTTTCAAGACGCATTTAAATTGTGTATTCCTCTAGGATCGTCAAAAAGAAAACACAAATTACTTGGAGTGTATTTTACAATAGGAAATATCCCACGTCAGTATAGATCTAGCGTACAAAGCATTGGGCTTGAAACAGTTTATTAAGTTCAAAAAATATAGATTAAATAATTGCTGCTACATTTTTCTAATCCACATATAAAGGGTGTCCCAAGAAGAACGCAATTTTTAAATTTTAAATAAAACACAGATATTTAAAAAAAAAATCGTGAAACTTTATTATATCGTAAAGTAGACAGAATGAGATTATGTATGGAACAATATATCGTGCAGATGGCCGCCGCGGCTTTGCTGGCATGCACGCGATCTTTTAATGAAATTTTCAATGACCGTTTTGCATGAATGCTGCGGTATTTCATTAATGCAGCGTCCAATTTCCTCTTTTAAGGCTTGAGTCGTCGTCGGCTTATTCGCGTAAACCATCGACTTCAAAAACCCCAAAGAAAAACGCGAAATAACACGACCGGGAAATGACTGATGCAGCAATTGAATTGTTTCTCTGGCTGTATGATATGTGGCGCCGTCTTGTTGGAACCACATGCCCTCCACATTTATTTCTTCAATTCTAGGCAAGAAAAAACTGGTTATCATTTCACGATACCGAACACCATTGACTGTTTGCGCTTGACCTGCCTCATTTTCATAAAAAAAAGGTCCAATGATTCCTCCAGCCCAAAAACCACACCACACAGTGACACGTTGAGGATGCATTTGCTTCTCGTGAATCACTCGAGGATTTTCCTCACCCCAAATGCGACAATTTTGCCTATTGACGAAGCCATCAAGATGAAAATGGACCTCGTCACTGATGATGATTTTATCGGAAAATCAGCATTTTCATGTTGTCTCTCCAATACCCAATTAACGAACTCCCTTCGCTGTCCATGGTCAGCTGGCTTCAGTTCCTGAGTCAATTGAACTTTGTATGCATGAAGATGCAAATCTTTCGTCAAAATTCGCTGCAAAGTGGTTTTGGAGACACCAATTTGCTGAGCTCGGTGTCCAATTGAGGTGAATGGAGTTTGAGCGACATCATCACGTACAGCTGCGACATTTTCGGTCGATCGACCTGGTCGATGGCGCGTTTTTGTCTTTACATCACTAACAGACCCAGTTTCGGCAAATTTATCCATTAATCTCTTTACAGTTGACTCTTTTGGAGCATTATTGTGACCCTAAATTGATCGCAATTTGCGAACTGTAGCCGCAAAACTTTCACCATTTTGGTAAAACAATTTCACAATGGGAATGCGTTATTCATTCGTGTAGCGCTCCATTTTTACTAACCTCGTACCTTCTACTAGCAAACAATAACAATTTTTCAAATGTCAAACAATGACACTTCGAATGTTGCCAGATTTAAAAATTGCGTTCTTCTTGGGACACCCTTTATATAATATGCTTAAGATTTCCAAAATTTTAAGCCCTATTTTTTTCCAAAATTCAAAAAATAATTTCAATCAAAAACAACCAATTTTGCCAATTTTAAACGCTAACAGCCAGCTTTAAAAACCTCTGAAAAATTTCCCATAATCAGCTCTTTAATAGCTTCGTTCATTTTGTTGGCATTTGTACAAATTTACTTCTATATCTGTATTATTATAATTTCAGACGTTGAACAATGCATACTTCGTGGCTCGAAAATTTATCTACTCTTATTACCGAATTAAATATCCTAATAATGATTAATTGCAAAATATATTTTTTAAAATTGGAGAACGGATATCAGAAGGCATACATTTTCATTGAGAACCAACTAGTCATGGATGAAAAAGCTGATATAATAGAAGTAATAAATATAGTAATACTATTTTATACGTATTCAATAATTTACCCCGAAGATATTTTACAAACCCTCGAATTTTTTTCAGTTTTTTTTTTACAAGATATATCCATCCTGCGTTCGAGGAGCAAAAAGCAACATAAACAATGTCGAAAAAGTAATACTCGTAGTTTAATAAATAAAAATTTGACCTTATAAATAATACTTGGATCCATTTTAGAGTACTTTTTAATAACTTGTCGTTATTCTGAATTTTAATGCTATTTATTATTGAGAATAGTGTAGTTAATTGATATGATTTTAATTTTCTATAAATTTCTTTTGTTAATAAAGAAATTAATTTCCCAGCAAAACCACACATTACCAAATAGTGGGTAAAGTAATGTATAGCCATAGGGGCCGATGGATTACTTAACACCTTACTTCATTGATGAATTTTATAGGCGATGAGCCTCAAAGTAATGTATATACCCATTACTTTAGAGGTGATAATGTAAGGGGTTACTTATATGGTTACGAGAATGGAAAAAGTAATGTGTCTAAAAATAGAGTTTAAAAAAACGGAATTTTGATTAAAAAAAATTATTACAAATGTTTTATTTAAAATTTTTGTAATTAAAAATAATGTGGTCCAGATGGGAATCGAACCAGGGAAATCTGGTTGCCAGCCAAGAACTCCACCCACTGAGCTATCGACGCATATAGTATTTGATTGCTTTAAACTTAAATAAATTGTTGCGTTTCGTTTTTTCGCTAGTGTTATCAAAACAAACATTATCAAAACAAACATACATTTTGTGCTTACAAAAAAACACAAAGTAATGTATCTAAAAATAGATTTTTCAAAAATATCTTAATTATTACTTTACATTTATAAATCATATATTACGTAATCAATAATGAGTAACTTATTACTTTATGCTTGCAAATAATGGAAAAGGTAACGAGCTATCATTACAAGGTAACGCATGAGAATATCGCACCCATTACCAAAGTTTTGCTGGGTTTTTTATAATGGGTTTATTTTATTTTAACATGCAAAAAGGCCAGTATTTAATAAAAAATGAAAAACATTTTATAAGTATATATATACATTTCATCAATATTTCTAAACACTTTAAATTCAGGTTCATGCATTTAAACTATAAATTTAAACAAAATTATTATGTTGCTAAACTTTTATGATACAATTAAAAGAATACTTTTAGAGCAAGGGCGTCCAAAGCCTATACTCTTTATGCTCATTTGTTTTTGTGTGCTGTGTGTTTTAATACACATAGCCCAACCAGCAATAGCAATACGCAATACACAAACAACTTTGCCTTATTAGTTTTTTTTTGTCGTTTTTCACTGTATACACGCAAGTGCAAAGCAACAACACTTTCGTATGCTTTGCTGGTAAACATTGACGACAGCGATCATCAATGTAGATTTTGTTTTTGTTTAACGTATGATATGAAATATTTTTTTTCTATTCTCTTTATTTGTATTGGTTTTTACAATAAAAAATATTGAATAAAAATTAGTTATTCTTTAAATGTATTGGTGTTTGCTCTTCCATAAGGAACTTTTGGGCATCCCTGTTTTAGATACATTGTATCTATAAGTTTAAACACAACGTTTCTATATGTTAAATTTAGATTTTAAACGTTGTGCCTATTTTTGCCCAATTTATAGTAGGGAACAAGTTACCTCCTTTAAATAGAGTAGATTTCAATAACAATAACAATTTTTACTTAAAAATTTACACTCTAAATAGCAATAAGTTCACAAGCAATTTTTGGAGTGTGTAACTAAGTACAATCTTGTAAATAAATTAGTTTTAGATTTCTTTGTTTTACTTAATAAACTGCATTTTAAAAAAACTTATTGATTTTAATAATATCGAGCAACTCCATATGAAAGCGATCACCTTTTGGACGACCCCTCTCCGATTTTAAAATAAATAGTCTCAATCGATTGCCCAGCAAAAAATAATGTACCTACATATTTTTTTTTTATAGTGACTGGTTTAGTGGTGGTGTACACCACTGTCATGTGACAAAATTGAAGAATTCTTCATAAGGGACCTCATTGAAAGTTGTTTTAAAAAAAAAAAACTACTAAAGCGAGTGATATTTCGTTGGAAAGGTATTGAATCAGGCTTTAATTGTAAGAGTACCGCTTTACATTAATTGATATATCAGAAATATTTGGTATGAAGCAATGAAACGTTTGCGTTCCAGTTATAGTTTTGACATTATTATATCTGTTTTGAAGTCGTCGCTCCATGGCATCGTGTTCTTTTTGAGTGCATAAAACTGTGTTAATGGCAATTTCCTTGCTTTGAATCCACGAAAACAAATGTTGTACATTTAAGATCTGGTCAGTATATGGCCTTTGCAAACTTGCCTTAGTCGCCATGCGTTTTAGGGTTCCCCCTAACGCATCGCATGGGCCCTTACCGTGGGACGTCGCAAAAAAGTGCCACTCGACCTTGCAGTTTTGTTCTTCTTCAATTCTGCAAAGATTGTAAAAATTTTTTTTATTCTTCTACTGAGAAGATTGCATCGAATTTTGATCTTAAGAATTCAAACAGTTTCATTTGAAATAAATAAACGGGCACATAATTATGAGCTAAACTCTCCGCGACAACAACAATTCTTACGGTCTATAGTTCGTTATCTTCGTTTTTGAAATAAATGCAAAAAGGATGCACCGTGCACTGGTCGTTTGCCCAGTGATAAGCCTGAATTTCATCCCGAACGAGAAAAGTGTAATTCTCGGCAAAGTCGCTTATCACAATGAATTCATTTTGGGCTAATTTCTCCTTACTTTCCTTTAGAAATTTCGATTGCATCTCGGATATGAAATGGTGCGCCTTCAGTTCATTCAACTTGAATCCGAATTCCTCGATGAATTCCGGAATCTGCTTTACCACGGTCTCAAGGGAACATCTGCCGCTGCTAATTATCCACTGTTTGAAATGCACCTCCAGAATTAACAGCTGTTCAAACTTTTCCGCCAAATATTGCTCTAGCTCGTCAATCTTCGGACAATTGTCGCATTTGTACAGATGACAATTTTCCGTGGGGTATGCGCACAACGACTTCGACAGGAGGTCCCTATATGTTTCAATTTCACCGTGAAATACTTTCAATTTCTTGCATGGAAAGAATATTAATTTGATGTTTTGATGAAACATGCAAACGCAGACTGAATGCGTTCCGTGCCTGTCTAATGCCAGCACGCATTCTTTTGGTCGTAGGATGGCAAACTTAGAAAATCCCACTTTTTCTGCTGGGTATTTCTCTTTGAACTGATGGTATGCTTCGGATAGATTACATAATAATAATCTGCGCTGCTTGTGTACTTTTTCTCCATCTTCACGTGTGATAACATAGTCACGTGTACCTGGGCAGGCGCGGCTGTTGTCATCATTGCAGTAAAAATCTTGAATCAATTTCACCGTTGCTTCGCTGAGGGTCCTTGAGCCAAATTTCTTG
This sequence comes from Eustalomyia histrio, assembly GCA_949748255.1. NCBI lineage: Eukaryota > Metazoa > Arthropoda > Insecta > Diptera > Anthomyiidae > Eustalomyia > Eustalomyia histrio. Next base: position 47,156,705 of record OX456526.1, on the reverse strand, counting down.
GTGGGAGTCGCCAATATGCCCTTCTGTCGAACTAATTCTTTGCTTCTTCTCGCGATGTAAAAAGATGTTTGAAACTGTTCAGAAATCTTGCGTATAGACCATGATTGAGGCAGCACAGATAAAATGAGATATTTCTCCGGAAAAGTGGTCGCTAAATTGAATTTTCTTTTCAACTGCTCAATCATTTGTTTGCCGTCATCGACGTCATCTGCTTGACTGCATTCGTTATCAGAGCCTTCATCAAATATTGTCGCGATTGCACTCATAACCTTGCCTTTTTTATATTTCCTGTATTTTTCACTTCGCAACTTTCTTTTTCTAATAGGCGTTTCACCTAAAGTGGTAATAGCCTCATTCAAAGGACTCAAAGACATATTGACCATCGGAATGTCTGCCTCACTATCAGATGAAACATTTTGTTCAATTGTCATTTCACTGTCGGATTATGGTTGCATTTGTTTCAATGCATTTGCTTGTTGAGACAAATCGATTTTACACTTGGGGCAAATGAATTGTGCTTCTTCACCGTATTGTATATTTAATTCATTCATGTATCGCTTCGAAACACCAGTTAATTTTAATACTTTTATCTTTTTCGAACGATGTCCACTCTTGTTAAACGGATTGCAGCAAAATTTATTCATTTTACTTTAAATTGTCTTTACAGCTTCACTCTTTACTTTACAAAAAAAAAAACTTTAACACTTTCACGTTTAGTATTCAACTGAAATTTGACTCAGAGTGTGTGAAGTATTTATATTTATTTTTTGGTAAAAAATAGGTAAAAAAAAAAATAAGCGATATTTGCTTTTCTTTAATAGGAAAATTTGCGTGAACTACTGGTCATAAAATGTTTTTTAAAGAGGGACTTAATTGGTTACTGCCAATAAGCCGACCACAGGTCATAAAATGTTTTGTAAATTTTTTAAATTACCAGGTAATAAATATGTCGCCATATTTATGGAAAATCCGTGTTTTATGACTTGTTTCTGCACGTGTCATTTTAGGCGAAATATTTATTACCTGGTAATTTAAAAAAATTTACAAAACATTCTATGACCTGTAGCCTCAGTCGGGTTTGGTGTGCCATTACATGCCACTGCTGCTATTATCCATGGATTTATGGCCGATCTTGTGAAGGCAGGCAGACCATATTCACTACACACTCAACTTGGGGCTCTTAAAAAAAAATTGATTTCTTCTTCATAAATGTATTTTTAACTGTAAAATAATTTTTAAAATGTATTTTTAATAATAAAATAAAATAATGTTAAATAATTAAAAATAATTCAATTATAAAAAATATAAAAACAATGAGAACAAGGTGGTCTCTTAAATGCTCTTCTCCTGTCCAAACAAGGAGTCGGGGCCCATTTTATCAAAAAAAAATAAAATTAGCCGGAAAATTTAGAAGCTTCTGTGGAAAATCGGAAAATTTAATTTTCATGGGAAAAAAGGTAAATTTCTGAGAAAAATTAGGAAAATTTTATTTTTCAATTAAAGCCTGATTCAATACCTTTCCAACGAGCTATCACTCGTTGCGATCGCTTTAGTAGTTTTTTAAACAACTTTCAATGAGGTCCCTTATGAAGAATTCTTCAATTTTGTCACATGACAGTGGTGTACACCACCACTAAACCAGTCACTATAAAAAAAAAAAAATATGTAGGTACATTACTTTTTGCTGGGCAATCGATTGAGACTATTTATTTTAAAATCGGAGAGGGGTCGTCCAAAAATTTGCCAATTTTGATCGTTTTTATATGGAATTGCTCTATCCTTATTTAGAGGATGTTATGAAGGCTTTTGTGTTATTTCAACTTTTAAAAAATCTTTCAAAATATATTTGTGAAACATTTTTATATATTTTCTATCAACTATGATTAATCGATTTATCCCATAAAATTATAAGAATTAATCATTATTCGAAATTTGGTCATTTGAAATTATTCAAAATTGTTCAATTAATCGGTACTTTATTTTTCTGTGTGTACGAACCATAATTGTGATCTTTATATATATATATTTGAAGTATAAATCTCACCCTCAATTGTTTTTTACACCATAACTATTATGAATAATAATAAAGTGTGCGACGACAATGTGTCCTTCCAATTTACAAAGAACTGATAAATGACAGCCATTAATATTAAATTAAAAGAATATATTTATATAAAATGTTGACTTCCATTGTGGTACATATAAAATTCTTGAAAGCTAATTACTTTAAGAGTTTTACACAATTCAAAATGAATTTTATGATAAACTGCAATAATTTTTGCCCCTGCTCTTTACTTCACGCACTCCACATTTTAATTGCCAGGGGAAAATCAAAGAAATTATAATATGACTTGCGTCACAATCCTTTTGGCTTAATGCTTTTGGCGACGTCTGAGAAAATCATAATAAGATAACTACCAGAGTATTGGTGGATGGTGGAAAATTTTAAAATAAATGCAAAAATAAAAGAATAAAAATATTGTTTATTCATACTGCCGGAAAGATTGTTTCATCACAACTACAACAATCAGGCCAAGACAAACAATTCATCGTCATCGTAATGATAAACATGAAATTATAAATTATATTTTTTTTCATTGTTTTATTTAATTGGCCCATTTATACCATCAACATAAATTAAGTTAAAGGAAAATATTTGAAATAAGTAAGACTTCCATTTTATGAATATGATACAAAGTTGATCAACATTTTTCATTAATTACAATACTCTTCAACATTATTCTACAGGACAAGAAAGTCAAATCAAAATATTTCGTTAACTATGCACACAAATTAATTGAATTTATCATAAATCAACAGACTTTTAACAAAAGTTATATAAACTTAGTAGAAATGAGAAACAAAAATATTTAATAGTCTAGCCCGATCAATTTTTTTTTTTAATGGAAAAAAAATATTTGTTGAGACAACATGAGGGGAAAAAATGATCAAAATTTTTTCTTATCCAATTTGACATTCATCATTTAAGAAAATAATGTTCTTTGTAATGCGTCAACTAATTTCGTTTCTGGTGATTTCCTATGAAAGATGGCATCAATGGCATGGTTTTTATATATACCTGGGATGGGCAAGTATTTAACAAGAAGGGCCACATTTTTCATAAAAAATTCAAAATATATATCGTCACCGAAGCTAATGACTTATCTTTTTTAATTTTTGTATAAATATATTTTAATATTTTTGCATGGTTGGCATTCAATACCTTTTCATAATAACGGCAGTTCGTTACCACAGCCACTTTAAGCCCGATATTTAAATTTTAAAGTTGCGATTCGATTGAAGGCATGTGTCTTTTTGTATAACCGGGTTTATTGCGCTATTTTACCGGTTTAGTTTTAAAATATCTTAAACTGCCTTTAAAATATCGCTAAACTACCGAAACACCGACTTATAACGGTATTTTACAGATATAAAAAATGTAACAGGTACACTCAGAATATTATGTAGTTAACTGTTTGTAGTTAAATAAAAAAGTTTTCCGTTTCATTTAAAAATAAAGGAACATACATTTATTTTTCAAAGAAATATCTATATTAACTTTTTTTATACATTTATTCGAAATAATTTACTTCATTTACAATTTTTTTTGAGTTTCATTTATTTTTTTCATTTGTTTGAAATTTAATAAAAATTTACCCATAAAACGGAAACTTGTGGTTTATTTGTGTCCGTAACAGTTATTACAAATTTAAATTTTGTTTGCTGTCTGTTTCAAAAAAAAAGTATTCAAAAAATTTCAATTTGTTTTTTTATTTAAATTGGTTGTATATATACAAAATTTTTCAATACAAATTACAAGAACTTCATAAACACACATACATGTACAAGCACTTTCACACATGCATACATGTTGTATTGTACGAGTATATTAAAAAAAAAACACAAAAAATACAAAAACGGAAATAATTTCAAATAAATGAAAAAAACATTTATTTTTTAAGGATTGGTAGGTAAAATTTTGACATTTATTTTAACTGATTATATCATTTGTTTCTTACGGATGTGTCAGTTGATTAATAAACATTTAAAAACAAATAACAAATGACATTTAATTTAAATGAAAATTAAGTAGACCGGTTTTTAAATGAAATTTCATTTCTTTTAAATGATATTTTCAGTTATTTTAACTTATAAACTTTTTTAAGTGTAATATTATAAAATAAACCCCTGATATTAGAAGACACACGTCACTATTAAAATTGATCAGAGCGTGGTAGACAACTACCACCAACCATGTTTTTTTTGCATTCGGTTACTAGAACTGGATATTAATATTCACAGCGAAATTCTTTTAATATAACTGACTTTTAGTTGCAACAGCCAAAGTTATAAGAAATTATATTTGGATATGGTTGTACTAACAGTATTTATTTGTTGCAGCATCCATTTTGCTTCATAATTCGGTAACTTTAGTAGAAATTTTTTATAACATTATACTTGGTATTTGAAGCATTTCTATTTTAAAGCATTCGGTATTTTAACGCATTTATTTGTTGAGCCAATTTGATTTCATTCGAATTTGAGTGTAAAATTTAAGAAAAAATCCGAGGTAAAGTAAAGAATTTTTTTTTAAAATATCTCCGAAAAGGAAAAAGAGATCAAATATCTCTTTTGGCCGAACTGTTTGGTTAGACACATTCAGCATTATAAAATATGATTTAGACCCGATTTCTAACCTTTGGTTAAATTTAAATTGCATATGGTAAACTACAACAAATGTGTCAGTTTAAGTTCCAGTTAGTAGCTTATGTTTCATTTAGATAACTAAGTTTAGTAAATTGTTTTTCCTGAGATAGAATTTCAGCTTTTATACCTTAAACACAAGGATAGAGTGAAAAGAATAATTCAAAAATATTGTCTAATCATTAACCATCAACAAAAATTATGTTATAAATTTAAAATTGATTAGAACAAACACTTGAAATTAACGACTTCATAAGCTTCGTTTTTGAATACTTTAAGAATAAAAGTTACCAAAAAAAATTTTAAAATAGAGGATATATATAAATTATTAAATTTCGTAGATGTTAGTCTAATTGTATGTTGTTTTCGGTTTGTTAATTTGTTTCCACACATTCAATATAAAATAGATAATCATCAAAGCATTAACCCAACAAGTGCATGGATCCGTTATATATTCAGATTCTATCCAGCTGGCTCTGTCGAAATTTTTCAATTTTTTTCATGTTTCTTTGCAACAAAAAAAAACAATATATGCAAAAATATATGATATAAAATATTATTAATACCATTAATTTATTTCACTAGAACTTTAGTGACCTAAAGTCTTAATTTAAGTTCTGAAAATTCATAGCTTTTTTATTTAATAAGAAAAATACAGTTATGTACTTGTAAAAATGTACTTTTTTAACAAGAAAAATACTAGTGTTATAAATTAAATTTGTCTGAAAACAAATTGTACTTAATTTTTACTGAAATTTGTCATCCTGCAAAACAATTTTTATATGGAGTAAAATAATGTTTCCACTTGAATCCCGAACAACTTACTATGCTTTAGTGGAAAATCTAGAAATATTTTGCAACACAGTTTTCTTGTTTTTAAGCCTTTTATATACATTTAATTCTTAAGCAATATTATTAAATTATTATCCTTAAATTTAACAATTTTTCGTAATATTTTAAGAATTTTTTTTTTTTGCAAAAGAAATTAAAATATGCGTATAAAATTTTTTTTTAGTCTGGTTTGAGATCATAGAATATTTTTTATTTTTTGCATTTTTCATTTTTAATTTTTCTTTATTACAGGATGTCTAAATCAGTAATTAGGTAATATTAAAGTAAATTTAATTTAAACTCAGTAAAACCAACTGGTTGTTAGCATAAAAAGCTCTTTTCTTTGCGGTGTGAGTTAATAAGGGATATTTACAATTAATACAAGGACACGAAGAATGTTAATGAAGGTTATAGCTGACTAAAAAATTTATTCCATTCGGATGTTGTCCAAATAACTTTCCAGTGTAGATAGATAGATAATTTCTTTATTGTTTTCAAAAATAATTTACAAAATTGTATCTTTTGACTACTTGTAATTTAATTTTAATATAAAAAGAAGTTTACAGCATGGTTTTATAAAACTTTTCAGTGTATTCTCCATGATTTCTAAAAAAAATAAGAAATTTCTTCATATGAAAAAAAAATACATTTTCATATAAATGGTGATTTTTTAGCAACTATCTTTTTGGCAGCTGTTTTCGTGCAACATGTTATTGTCAAATATGTTCAGTTTGATATATAATTTATCCATGAATCGACTTACAAACGAACAACGCTTGCAGATTATAGAATTTTATTACAAAAATTCATAATCGGTTAAGAAAGTGCATCGTGCACTTTTCCATTTTATGGTCAGTTTGGGCGACTTTATGAAGAGGTTATTTGAAATCTTGTGACTTAATTTCGCAACAAATTTACATAACTGGACATTAAACCACCAACACGCAAAAGTAGATTGCGGACAGAGGAACCTAGTGCAGCTGTATCCGCCAGTATTTTTGATGACCGTCGATTCGGCGCCGTTCGCAGGAATTGGGCTTTATTATTCCACTACGTGGAAAATTTTGCGGAAGGATTTGCGTGTAAAACGTTTTAAAATACAGCTTGGGCTAAAATTGAAACCACACGTCCTACCATAATGGAAAACTTTTGGTGAAAGGCCGCCGGCATAGTTGGATGAAGATTAACTTTTTTATCGGAAAATTGTATTCAGCGACGAAGTTCATTTCTAGTTGAATAGGTACATGAACAAACAAGATTTAGTTTGAAGAGCATCTACATAGAAGCATTGCAAGAACTGCCAATGCATCTTGCCAATGTTCTACAAAAATATTTGCCTTACCATTATCTTTAGAGTTGCTGAACATACCCTACACCTCAGATGTAAAGAAAACATAGTTTTATACACCGATATGCTGCAAGAACAAGCCAGAGCTGGGAAACTTCAACCGCCCCTAAAATGAAATTCCGATGTGATCTATCAAAATGCCGACACACGTATATTTTTTTTTTTTTGGTCTCCTTAACAAGAATCAATCTTTGGTCTTCTTAACAAGGATCAATCTTTTTTATGTGTTGAACTGTGTTATTGATTTACACAATGTTTATTGAAACAGACTTAGTTAGAGATTTTGGCAGTATTTCAGCAGGAATAATATTGTGAAGATTAAATTTTGAATCTAAAATACTTATATTTGGAAAAATTAATATCAAAAAATTTTAAAAATCTAATTAAAATACGAAATTGAAATTTCTTGAAGGCAGCACTAAAATGAACGAAGGGTCACACTTGCCCACCGTTAGTATGTAGGGTCTGAAGTAATATGCATTTTTGGTGAATATATCTGTATTTTTGCCTATATGGTGTATATTAGGAAATATTTGCAAGTTTAAGTTACAAATTGGAAGCGGAAAGAAAGAGAATAAAAAGGGAACACGATATTGAATAAACCAGGGGACGCCTGACATTAAAACAAAATACAAGGGAACAAAATGCAATGAAACGGGAATGTAATATAATAGAATGGGGAACGAGTGGAATTGAACTACTATACAAGAAAGGAAGATATGGAATGGAATGGAATGGGAAACGAGTAATATGTAAACATAAGAAAGAAGAACGAAATGGAATGGCAAGCAAGTGCTATTAAAACAGTTAAAATTGGGAACGTCCACTTGAATAGGGTCATTCAAGTTCTGTCTAAAGATCTTCAAAAATCTTCAGAGACCCCTCACTTTTTATGTATATAAAAAATATTCACTATACATTTTGTACATATTGTATGAACTATAGCAAAAATGTTTCGAATAATAGAGTAAGAAATATTGAAATTGAAGAAGTATACATATCTAAAGTTAATATATTTTTTTTTAAAGCGCAACATAATAAGAATAATAACTTCTAGAAATATTATAGAAAAGAAACAAAACAAAAATAGAACTGAAAGTCTTTGTCAGTATTTTCATTATTAACTTTATAAATAAATATTCCCCCCTCCAACTATCATCTTTTCGATGGAGCCTTAACAAGGAAACGTTGTCCGTGATTATAAGCTTTATGGCGCATTATGTAAATTAGTTAAAAGCTTTACAGTATTAAAATGAAATATTTATTTCAATACCAAGAAGAGTATTTTTGAATAATAACAGCAAAAGGGAAATTTTCAATATACAAAGGATATAAAATATCGACTTTTACTTTATTGTAGGAATTGTTTTCTTTACTTTTTCTTTGGCTCATTAAGGATTGATTTCAATTAAATGTCAAAAGGCCGCAATAAAACTAATAGTGGTTGTAATTAAGAAAGCATCATTCAAGAGTTAAACTATGTGATACATAAATTATATACCACAACTATAGAAACGAGAAAAACTTACAAAAGAAATATTTGTAAATTCAAGCTAAATTAATGTGAATTAATATTTGTTTATGAAGTTCTTGTAATTTGTATTAAAAAATTTTGTATATATACAACCAATTTAAATAAAAAAAACAAATTTAAATTTTTTGAATATTTTTTTTAAACAGACAGCAAACAAAATTTAAATTTGTAATAACTATTACGGACACAAATAAACCACAAGTTTCCGTTTTGTGGGTAAATTTTTATTAAATTTCAAACAAATGAAAAAAATAAATGAAACTGAAAAAAAATGGTAAATGATAGTAAATTATTTCGAATAAATGTATAAAAAAGTTAATATAGATATTTCTTTGTAAAATAAATGTATGTTCCTTTATTTTTAAATGGAACGGAAAACTTTTTTATTAAACTACAAACAGTTAACTACATAATATTCTGAGTGTACAGTATACGGTGGGGTTTTTTAAAGAAATTATAGGTATAATTCAGCAATTTCTTACAGACCTTTAGCGAACTTAATTGGAAAACTTATGTTTTAAATGGGAATACTGTTCAGGTCCCAAAGTAGATCACCGATTATTTGGTAGCTTGCCATTTTTCTATATATAAACGGATTTTAAAACGTGACAATTTTTCAATCTGCTAGCAGAAACTTACACGAACCATTTTTATTTATGTGGGTTATATCTTAAAGTACATAAATTATTAGCATTTGAAAATTAAAATTAACCAACAGCGGATTCAAATGTTATCATATTTCTTTTGTACACTCTAAAAAATGTTTGTAAATTTACTACAATAAAATGGGTAAAGTTTTATGTAATATTACGAAAATTCGGTAAATACGAACACCAAATGCGTAAAACTGTTTTGTAAATACTTTCATATAAAATAATACACACAAAAAGTATTTTTAATGTTTACAATTAAACACTTGTTCCTAAAATTAGTCTCATTTTATTGAATTAAAATTTTACGTACAAATTTTGTAATTATACTTAATTAGAATGGTAATAAATATTTTGACATTTTAAAATTGGAAAATATAAACAATTAAAAAAATCAAAAAAGGTGTAATAAATCAAAATCATTTATACCACGTCCATACAAAAAAACTGAAGTTAAATTTTCAAAAACATGATTCAAACATTTTCAAGACAACAACAGCCAACTTTGGAAGTGCACGGATGTATAAAATCTATATCTCTGCAAAGGTTGCTCTTCATAATGCACAATTTTAGTAAATTTGTGAATTCTCTTTAAAATTTCATTTAATTTTTACGCACTTTCGATGTAAAATTACCCATTATGTGTGCACCAATTTACGCATAATGTGTGTACTTTTAAATTTAATCAAAAAAATATTCTAATTTTCCATAACAATCAAATTTTGTAGTCATTTTTTTTTTTTAACTAAATGAGTTAAATAGTAAATGGAAATATTTTAGTTATAATATTATTATCTGTAGGGTTTAGTTTTTTTTATAATTGTTCGGATTCGTGATCATAATTAACAGAATAAAGAAAAAAATGGTGAAATTCAGAGCTAAAGGCAGTGTCATACTATCGACCTGAGCCACCTCATTCTGAGCTACCACCCCACAACAACTAATGCTTTGAACAGGCCTATATATAAACATTACGGGTATTTAAATTCATTAATTTTGGAAAATTATTTTCGAATATCACTTTTCCTATTAACCGACCTGATCGAACTCAACCACAACAATTTATTATCAGAATTTTTTTAGTCCTGTTTAGTTATTTTAAGATGCATACAAAATTTCAGTAATTTCAGTAAAATTTTCCGAAATTAAATTTCTTTAAATTATCCCTTTGTGTGGAAGTTCTTCAGATTTTCGGTCTAAAATCAAATCAGTAAAAATTTATAACTCCATATTTCGGATATCACCCGAAAACGAACTGTTTACTATGATTTTTAATTTGAATAAATATGAATTTCGGTGGATTTTATACACGAAATTTGTTTAAAGTACAACAAAAATGTGTTAATATGAATAAAATTAAATAAAGCCTATTTGTAACATATTTGTCAAATGTGCTGAAACTGTTCAATTATTTTAAAGACTATTTAAAAAAATAACATTTATATTCTTACAATTAACCCTCTCATACACCAAACTCTGTTATGGCAGCTATATTTTTTTAAATATTGATTTTAACTTTATTGACCTCAAAAAAGATAAAACAGAAGTAAAATTTAAATTTACGGTTCCAATGTAGTTTTTGTAGGATGTTGTATACATACAACATGGCGCGTATAGGGGGTAATAAGGTAAATTTTTTTGCTAGAAGAAAATGATTGTTTCATATTGTTTTTATTGAGTAATTTATAAAAGGAAAATCACTTAATAATGGAATAGTTTTTAATATATTTAAATATGCATTTTTTTTTCATGGTACTCCTTGAAAGAATTTTTTTAGGCGTAAAACATATATTTACATTGCATTTAGTGCAATATACAGTTGTAAACTATTTTTACAAAGTTTGCAACTTGAATTAAGGGTACACTACGCTTTGAAGTAACAGGAGACAATTGGGAAGAGTCTGATGTACGACCACGATTCTTCGGACCAAAAGTATTTGTATATATGTATAAGGCCAGTAGCAACTTTAGTTTGAAATTGTATAAAAGTTAGTGAATCCTTTTCGCTGATTTTTGAAAACTGACTGTGACGTCTATATAGAAGCCAACTATTCGTGACTGCGGAGTTCAACACACAAAAGAAAATTCTCATGTAGTATTTTCGGGATCGGTGATTAATTATATATAATTCACAAAGCATATCTGCCAAGTCAACACCTCCATCGGGGAATCAATGGAGATTATTGCAAGACCTTCCTCCAATTCTAAGCATTCAGCTTCTATTTCTTCAGGGAGCTCATCAAATAAATCTGCAGCCGTTATTTCCTCGCAAAGACTATTCAAAATGTTTGCTTCTTCAATAGGAATTTCTACCGAATGTACTTCAGGTTCTACTTCAGCATCTGAATCATCCCAATTGAACTCCAGAATATAATTAATTTCTTTCACAGTCAAGCCCTTTTGCCTGTCCATAGCGGACTTAAGGTCCAAAAAAGAATGTAGCTTACTGGAAAATAACATAAAAGCAACAAAAAATGTAATGCAATATAGTAAGAATAAAACAACCGTAAATGCACCATGTTGTACATGTACAACATATCAATAAATGCTCTCAAACATTGTCCGAATAAAATTGTTACCTTTTTTTATTTTATTTCACACCTGTATAATGAATTGTAACTAAAGAAAAATTACCACTGAAATATTTTAAGTTCTTTATTAAAATTACTGCACTTGTTTATTGACAAAATTAGCATGAAAAAAATCGCCCCACCTTTGCACACAAAACACTAAATAAGAACACAAAAACCTTTTAATTTGGAAAAAAAAACAACAAAATTAAAGCAAAGCCATAAAATGTATTGTTGCTTTGCTTTTCTAAAAAAAATAACCGTTAGATAAGTGATATGAGCTCTTAAATAGCGTTGTTGTATACAAACAACAAATGCATGAAAGGGTTAAAACAATCGGTAGTTAAAATAACCGAAAGAAATGATATTTCATTTTAAAACTGGTCTATAACTTTTCATTTAAATTATTTTGAAGTGTTGTTTAAACACCTTACACATCGCTAAAAAAACAAATGATTAATCAGTTAAAAATAAATGTTTAAATTTTACCTACAAATTCTGTAAAAAATAACTGATTATTCATTTAAATGATATTGTTTCGTATTTTTTTTGTATTTTTTAAATGGCCATGGTGGTCATGGCGTTTATTTAAAAAGTTCTTGTAGTTTGACTAGAAATAATTTTGTATGTAAACAAACAATTTAAATAAAAAACAAACTAAGAGTTTTTTTAATATTTTTTTTTTGAAACAAACAGAAAACAAACCTTTAATTTGTAAAAATTATAACGGAAATCAATAAACTACAAATTTTCGTTTTGAGGATATTTTTTTTTTCATTTCAAATAAATGAAAAAAATTAATGACACTGAAAAATAGGTAAATGCCAGAAAATCATTTGGAACAAATGCATAAAATTTAAAAATAAATATTTCTTTGAAAAATAAATGTATGCTTCCTTATTTTTACCTGAACAGAATTTTTTTTGTTAAACAACAAACAGTAAACTACATAATATTCTGAGTGTACGAAAATTAAACAAATTTTATACGAATTCATGCAAGTACAGAATTTTATCTAAAGGAAAGTTCTTAACTTCTTTAAATAGGTAGTGTTCGCTCAAGGCTGGACAGAATTCGACAGCAGGATGAACTTGGCCGAATACCAGTTTTTGTCTGAATTTATAAGACTACACCATATACTCGCTGGTACACTAAAAATTTTGAATTTTTAAAAATAATGAATAAAAAATATTTAATTCCCAAAAATATTTAAAAACATACAATCGTTCAATCCGCAGTTGAATGTGAAATACACCTAAACATCAAGTATTTTTCTGCATTTCATTTGACATTTCTCAATTTCAGTCAACCATGGAAAGATACACAATCGAGCAACGCATTAAAGTTATTCTGGCTTATTATGTAAATGGGCGTTCAAATCAAAATGCTTTTCCTACACTTCGTGATTTTTTTTTGGTCAGCATAATCGACCAAATGTGTCTACAATCGGGAGAATCGTGGGCAAATTTCAGCAAACCGGGTCTGTGAAAACACCTGTGTATGCTCGCCCAGTTCGTTCTGCGGAAAAAAATACTGTTGTTCGCGATAGTGTTTCATGAGATCGGCCAAGCATTTACCGTGAATGTTGTTCGCTATCGCGAGATGATAACGAACTTATTGTGACCAGGAATTCAGGATATGACTCGGGACGATATGTGGTTTCAACAAGACAGTGCCACTTGCCACAGGGCTAACGAAACAATGGCTCTTTTGGGCGACGTAAATTGGCCACCAAGGTGGCGATGTAAATTGGCCACCAAGATCATGTGATTTGCCACCGTTGGAATTCTTTCGTTGGTGTTATTTGAAAAAGAAGGTGTACGTCGATTAGCAACAATTTAAGAGCTAAAGGATGAGATAATTCAGCACATTAACGGCATATAACCTCAATTATGCCTCAGCGTCATCGAAAATTTGGACCATCGGATGGAGGTGTGCCGTCGAGGTTTCGGCTGCCATTTGGCCGATATTTTATTCCATACATAATTGAAGCATACCACATTATCATAATAAAAAGAAATGATAATAATTTCCTAAATAATTTGTGGTTTATTCAAAATTAACATCGGTCCTTAAAATTTAACCACCCTTTATATCTACACGAAAAAAGAGAATTTAATGTAAAAAAATATATTTAATTTACAAGGTGTTTGACCAAGTGTGGCCAAAATTGGACAGCAAAACGAACTTGGCCGAACACCCCCTTTTGACCGAACTCCGAAGGTAAAGCCAAATACTTTTATGGACACTAAAAATTTATAACTTTTAAGTTAAAACTGACCCTGCGGGAAAAGAACCTATCCCAGGACACGTCACATGACCGGTTCATTGTGATAGGGACGGGTCACGGGACCGATCACTTTAACATGGGCTTGTCCTAGGAGGGGGTTAATTGCCCTCTATGACATGTCACAAGACTGGTCTAAAATGACAAGTCGTAACTTTTAAACCGGTCACGTGATAGGTACTTTAGGAACCGGTGCTCTTTTGACCTATCCAGTAATATGTTTGTTCGAAACCGGTTCAGTTTTCACCTATCCCGGGACAGGTCCCAATTCCCAACTGACCCCTTTTTTCCCGCAGGGAAGTGATAGAAAATAATATGTATATACATAATTTGAAATCCCCAAAAATACTTCAAAATAGCTTTAAAATCCCCAATATTGCGTGAATTCCCCAAATCACTCCCCTCATAAATCGAAATCCACAATTTGGGGCCAAATCACCTTAACTGACAACACTGACTTGTATTACTTATTGACCCATAGGCGTATGAGTAATAAATACTAATTAGTTGTATATTAGTCATACGCCATGTATATCAATTTATGTATGTAGTAATTAATATAAAAAAACTTAGTTTCAAAATAAATATTAAAGTCTTGTGGTATTTACTAGACAAAACTTTTATTAAAGTCCAAAAAAAATGGAAAATTTACCTCAGAATGACACTTACGATATAAATTATTTGGCTCCAATAAAATGGAGTTGATAATGTATTGAACTATAAAAATAGTATTTTGTTTAACCTAAGATAACATTAAATGAAGATGATGGTAAAAATGTTAATAGTTGCCAAAATTTGTAGTAAGAATTTTATATTTTCTATATTTAAATCAATAACAAGTAACTTTCAAAAGAAATATAAAAAAAAACAACCATGAAAAACCAATAAAATATAAAGTATTATTTATTTTGGAAAATTTGCAAATCGAGTATTTAAAGATATATAAACACATTTTCATATTGAAAAATAAATATTTTATTGCACTTACAAAGCAATTCATTTTATATTGACTGAAAGTTATTATGCTTTACCACATGATATAAATACAGATACACGAAAACATTATGTCCTTGTATTGCTAAAATGGAGGTGGAGGTCATGATAAATATTATTATAATGTAATATCTTTGAACGCGGAAACGAATGGGCTGTCATATGTATATACTAGCGTACATATGTATATAGATATGATGGGATGAAGAAATGTATAAAAATTGAAATTATTCCAAAAGGGAAAAAATTCATAAGTATACAAACATTTGAAAGACAACAAAAAAAAAAAAAAAGAAAAAAAATAAACAGCATCAATTTTATTTTACCATAATTTCCATTACCCCACCTCTTCTTTATCGCTTTGTTTATTTTTTCCCCCATTGGCCTTTTATGTTTTTTTTCATTTTTGGCAATTTATAATGCTGGTAAAGGTGGTTTTGTAATATTTTCTTATTTTTTATGCATTTTAAATCGATTTCAATATATAAAGTATTTCATGCCATTTCTTATACAATTTTATTTTTTTATTGCCAAATAATGTGTCCTGAGATTGTGTCATGTTATTTATTGGGTTTTTTACAAAGTTGAAAAATGAAAGGATAACATAGTTACTTCCATTTATATATTTCTTCGTCTATCGTACTTTTCATATAATTCTATTTTATTATTTTTGGGCAAGTGAAGCTTAAAATACAGGCGAAGAAGTAAAATTTGTTAGCAAATGCAACAAAGGTACGAATTGCCCGTCAAAAAATATTTTATTAGCCAGCCATCAATTTTTCTTCCCTTCGTTAACATCTAATAAAAGTAAAGTATAGATGAATTTAAGAGCTAAAAAAATGAAGTAAAAAAATGTCGTAAAACAGATGAAAAATAATGGTCAAACTAAATAATAAACCACCATTTGTCTGATTGTAACAATTTATCAATTCTCAGCGATAGTCGCTAATGACTTAAGATTTGAAGAGGAAGTGTTTATTGCAAGGTTGGTTAATGTTTTAGTTTTGTTTAGGGATCAATGCTAGAAATTTTTTCATGAGTATAAAATGGCAAAATGGTTAATGACATATCGTCATAAAACACCTTTACAACAATTTCATTTGAGACAAAATTGTTCACACCATATTTTTATGCAGGTTTTTTCCCCATTAAAAAAGTACCATTAATGGACCTAAATTACTTAAACCATAGTAAAAGGCAATTTTTAGTAACCGCCTCGTCATTACTCAAATTTTAATAGCAATTGAGAGATTTAGAACTTACAAAAAATCTTATATTATAAGTTTTTTGTCGTTTACAACCAGAGCTTCAAAAGTATTAATTAAATTTGAGCATAAATTAGGAAAAATTTAACTCAGCATTTAAATTGTTTTTCTACACGCAGAGACAATCATATTTAGGATAATGATTGTGCCAACCATAAAGTTATCATATAAATTAAAATCACGTACGAAGATTTTTTTCTACTCAAGATCATGAATGATCACGTTGGTAATTTAAATTTTCCCTCACGCTCACGAAATATTCACGCTCGCGAAATATGAATTAAAGAAATATTACTTGAAGTGTCCGTAATTTTAAGCAACGTGGTATAGGGTATAAATTGAAGCACCCAGTGCAACAACAAGATAACTCCACTTTTTTAAATGTTGAGAAAATCAAAAAAAACTTTCTCAAAAATAAGAAACCAAAAGAATTGCTAAATATTATTTAATTTTGAAAAGAAATAATCAAAACAAATTTGTTTAATTCAAAAACATATTACAAAGTTTTATTTTAAATAAAAAAAAATAATTTTGCTTTTGGACTTGTCCTGTTTTTGCACCGATATTGGTAAAAATTAAAGGGGTCCTTCGTTGTCATCTTCATAGTCAGTGTTTTCAGCTTCTTGAATAGACTGCTGCGAGATTAAATTATCATAAAAATGTATATCCGATGGAGGAACATACTTTTGTGCCAAGCTCATAACATCGTCATATTTTTTCGGGTTGAGGGCTAGATTAGTTGTGTATAAAAGTTTTGGCTCGAAGGGGTTATCCTGGAAGTTTGCTTTCATTGCTATATCGAATTTTGTTAATGGCCCATGGTGATTACAAGAAGCTGAAATACTTGCGACATTTTCCTCTTTTTTGTAGCAAAATCTTCGATATTTTGAAATGGTCCATTTAATATGATCTTTGTTCGTTTTGTAAAACGGAGCCAAACTCGTTTTAAAATCAAATATGTTCGCATTGCTCACTGATATAACTTTAAATTTTTTGGAAGACTTTTCCACTAAATTCTGCCAGTCTTTTGGCAGGTAAATGCGTTCTACTCGACGTTTCTCTTTCTCTATAACGCCAAATGAGCGATCGCAGGGCAAAAAACTATGTCCTGGTTCTGGCAAGTGATGTTCAATAAGGCTTATATTTTTGTGTTTTACAACAGCATATAAATATTGGACAAGAGTGTTGTTTTTATTTTGAGCACCGCAATTATCGGAAAATAAATATAATTTTCTCACAGTTTCACTCATAATGTGTTCAATAAAATGATGCAAAATGCTGATTACTTCATTTGGACCTTTTTTCCCGATTGTCTTTCGATGCGACTTTTATGGACTCCATGAACTGAACAAAATGCTTTTTTACATACCTCTATTTCATGTTTAATGCTACGTATAAAATATTTATTTTGGAATTTTCTCACTTCATTCCCACTCGCATATCGACGCCTCTTAACTGCATTTTGCCTTATTAATCCACACAAATATGCATCTTGCTTTTCTTTATTTCCCAGCTTATTAAATTCTTGAAAAACTTTGGCATAATGATTCTGACGTCCAGAATCAAAACATTTTTTTTTGCAACTGCAAGGCTGGCCCATTGTTTTTGCTGCAACGCTATTACCCTTACAGTTTGTATACTTTTTGCCTTCTGCTCTCTTCCTTTTAACTACGTTCCTTTTCCACGCGTTCTGATTGCGCACACGCTTTTTTCCTAAAGCCATACAAACAATAACATTAACTGAAAACCTAAACATTTTAATGAATTTGTTACCTTTTTGAACAGGTAAAGTATCAACACTACTCGATGTCTCCTCATCATCAGATGCATTTTTATATTCGGAGCCCGATATGGAAAAATCTGATTCACTTTCAGTCATTGTTTTAAATTTATTATTAACACATGTATACTTGCACCGTATCCTACCACCAAGAACCAACTGACACATTTTTTTTTTTATAAGAAAAAACAGAGAGCGTAAAAAAGAGACGCGGCCGCTAAACACACACACAACATACTCAACATACTCAATCGTTTTTCGCACACACACAGCACGAACGTAAATAAAAATAAAAACAGAACAGAATATGTTTTGAAAAATTTGTGTTTTTTGATTGCCGGCAACTAAAATTTGACATGTGGCTTAAGGCTTATTGCTTGAAAAGCGGTGCAAAAACAAGACAACTCCAGGAGATGTCGTGTTCTTGCTCCGTTTTGAAAACAAAACTTCAAAGTTTCAGAGTTTCTATATCCTAGAGTCAAGTTAGATGTGTTTTTTGTGCACCGAACGACGCAGATTTTTTTTTTTTTGGTTTTTTCTGCATTAAAAAAGCTATTTCGCAAAAAAGTGGAGTTATCCGGTTGTTGCATTGGGTGCTTCAATTAATAAACACAAATATGTGTCATTTTGGAGGCGGTCGAGTTTTTATTCATAGCCAAAGTAATTTGAGATCCTTTTTGGAATGCGGCTAATGAACTCAATAAATTCATTAGCTATGGCAATTAAATAGTGCTTATTTGAGTGTGGTTATTAGAGTTATTGTCAAAGTAAATGAAAAGACCACACAAAAAAAAAAGCATTTATAAAAAAGTAACATGTAAATTTGAATATATGGAGTGAGTTTAGAAGACTCCGTGTAGTAACGGGAATAATGAGAAGCTCTGCCCAATCGAAAATGACATTATAGGAATATAAGTTATAGAGCGACTTTAGGAAGTCTCTCTTAGATTTAAAGTTATGGAGTGACTTTAGAAAGTCACTCATAGAGAAGTTCTAGACCATTTTTAACTTCTCATAAGTTGTATATAAACCAAAGAAATTTTTAAATAAAGTTCACATTGAATTTACAAAAATTTAAAAAACATCGCTTTATAAATCTTTTACAAGTGCTGAGATACCCAACAAACAATACGTTCCGATTATATACAGTTTCCAGTTTTCATAAATTTAACCCAACTGCGTTTAGCCACCGTTTTCTGTATTCGATTTTAAGGAACATCGAAACTGATTTGAATCCAATAAAAGTCCTTTAGGGACCTTTGTCGTGTAAAAACCAGAATTAACTTAATTTTTAGGATCCGAATCCAATCCGTATTTCTATCGTTTTTTCAACAAAAATGGATCTGTGTAAATGCCCAATTATTTTTAATGTTTAATGGCAATTTTTTTTCTTTTCTTTAAATTTATTTATAGAGATATTGAAAATAAAACTTTTAATAACTTTAACTCCAGCAAAATTAGCATCTCTATCCATCACTGGGGTTGTGACACATTAAGAAATCATGAAAAATAAAACATAATTTTAATTTAGGTTTAATTGGTGGTTTTTACGATAATGTGCAGCAAACAATGCAAATTTATACATTTTTTTCACAAAATTTATTACAAACTGTCAGACACATTTTTTTCACAAAATTAACTATAAACTGTCAGACAATATTTTCATTTGCAAAACTGCACACAGATATTTTATTGTTTGTTTTTGACAACAAAACGAGACCAAACACAAAGGAAGAAAAACTGATGAAAATCGGTGAAGCACAGAAACGGATAAACGAAAAACGCAGTCAAAATGTATTGTTTTCGAAAATTCAAATTACGTTCCGTTAACCCATTTTCTAACAACGGTCGAGATCTCGACCACAAACTTTTACTGTTTTTCGTTAAACAATTAAAAATATTAAGTAATTTTTTTTAATTTATAATTAAGTTTGCTTCGAAAGCTGATCAATAAGTCCGTGAAGTTTCGAACTTTCCTCGTAGTTCTATGAAATGCAACAATGCTCCCATTAAGTACCTCCTGATAATAGACTACTGTCAAATTTTTAACAATTTCCGTCATTTACTTTGCGTTTAACACCTGTTAAAAGCATACAACTTCGTGGATTTTTTTAAAAATGGAAAAAGTGAATTTCGAGTTTTCATTTAGCATTTTTTTTTACAAAAAAAAAACCGTCAATCAAACCAAGGAAAAGATTGATAAATACGATTGGACTCTGCACTATCGATTTCAATGGTAAAAAAATGATTTATTGACTTTCGTTGTGGTCGCGCAAGTACAAATGACGCTGAACGTTTTGGACGGCCAATTGAGGTTAATACACCCGAATATGTCGAAAAAATCCACGGTATGGTGTTGGCCGATCGCAGAGTAAAAGTGCGTGAAATTGTGAATACCATAGGCATTTCATATGGCAGTGTACTTTCGGTTTTACATGATCAGTTGTATATAAGAAAGCTGTCTGCAACATGGGTGTTGCGTTTGCTCTCAATTGACCATAAACGTAATCGTGTGATAACTTCAAAGGATTGTTAAAAATGATAAAGTAGACTTCGAATTGCCACCTTATGCGCCTTATTCTCCGGATTTAGCTCCCAGTGACTATTTCCTATTTCCAAACCTAAATAAATGGCTCGGTGAAAAGAGATTTAGCTTCAGCGATGAAATTATTGATCAAACAAATGCCTTTTTTATGGACCTCGAAAAATCCTATTTTTTTGGGAAGGATACGAAAATTGGAGAAACATTGGACTAAGTGTATTGAACTAAAAGGTGATTATGTTGAAAAATAATTTTTTTTCATAAAAAAACTGTGTTTCAAACAAAAAGTCACGGACTTATTGATCCGCCCTCATATATTGGCTTTTTAATCTAAAAAAACGAATAAAAGGAATAATCACAAAAAATTACGACAAAAAAGGGACTTACTCACGATCACGTGAGTAATTTAAATTTTAGCTAACACTTACGTGTCACGTGTCCACCTCTATTCGAGAGTAAGAAAAAGTTCTTTAAATTTAAGAATATTTCTTCAAAAATTGGTTTTTCTAAGGACAAATTTTTATTAAGGACTTTTTAAAGGAAATTTCTTTGATTCTATGGAGTTTTTTAAAGGCAAATACTTAAATAAGTATTAAATTCTAAGGGCTTTATAAAGAGAAAAAAAATTGATTCTATGGACATTTTGGAATACAAAAATTTTTGGTTTCTAAGGATATTTTGAAGGCTTTTTTTAGATAGTCCAAATTTTTCTTTAAGAAAAAGTCTTTAGAATCTAAGAATGTTTGTACTAGAAAAAGTCTTTAGAATCTTATTATTTTTCAGTCAAAAATAAGTTCTCAGAATCTTATAATTTCTTATTAAAAAAATACATTTTCGTTCAAAACAACTCCTGAGTTCTATAGATATTTTCTTATAAAAATTATTTTTTTCAAGAGGAAATTAAATAATAATCATATTTTTAAAAAAATTGTTATTGCATTTATTAAAAATAAAAAATCTTTATACACCCAGAGAAAATAATGGTTGAAATTCGATCAAAGCCATTAACATTTATATGTAAGAATTTTATTTTATTCAGCTGTGGCCACCGAATTTGTTGCCAATCAAATTCTGGCGGTTACGACAACTGTTTTCATATTGAATTAAATTTTTAGTTGTGAAAGCCAATATTCAGTTGTGTAATTTATAGAAATATTTATATTCCACATAAATATTTTTACGTTCCAGAAAATTTTATTTAAAAAATTATTTTTATTTTTTTTTTTCCGATTCATAGTTTACACTGCACCACAACTAATTTTAATTTTCTTTGATATATTTGCCATTTAAACATTTGAATATTTTATTTTAATTAAAAAAAAAATATTTTTTAAATGTTTGCCTTTTCCGGGATTTAAACTCGGAAATTAGGAGTACCTACTACACCTCAAACACTAATGAAGTTTTATGGCTAATTTTTAATTTAAGCAATTTGTTAGGAAAAGAAATGTTAGTATAAATTTTGTATACACTCACAATATATTTTCCGTAACCGAATGTAGTTTATTTAAAAAGTAATACGTAAAGATTGTTTTCAAAAGAAGAATCAATTGAAATTCATACAAATATATTTTTTAACTATTAGAATCAGTTATTCAAAAAACAAACTATAAAAATTTACAGACATTCAGTAGGAGTTAATATTTTCTGTTAAATGTAAAATTTTATGTTTTCTGTTAAAAAAAAATAGAAATTCATATAATATATATATACAACATTTTTTCAATAAAAATTACAAGAAATTATTTAAATATAGATACACACAAGAAAATAAAAAAATATATGCATCTGTGTGTGTTGTGTTTTGAAAAATTACATAAAAATAAAAAAAAATCCATTTGAAAAACAAACCACAAAAATCGTTTTTTTCTACTTTTTGTCAGTTAAAAATTGATGGTTATTTTAAACTACTTTCGATTACTTTTACTACTTATGTCGATTATTAAACAATGATTGAACATAAATAAGAAAATGGGCTGAATATAATGAAAAATCAGTAGTCTCTTTTTGATTGTATTTTCGATTAATTTAATATGCATTTTAGATTATTTTGAACGAAAAAATATTGTGAGTGTATCAATAACAATTATTAGTGACGTCTATTATCGATACAATCCAAAATTCGGTTGCTTCTACTGAAACCCTAACTAAATGATATATTTGATCAGAATAACCGTGCTTGTATTTACCACTTTTGAATATCGACCATTTTTTAATAAATTTGTTAGATTGTAACAAATTACTAATATATTCACTTAATAAATGGATGCTTCCACCGCACACAAATAGTAAACGAATTTTATTTTTAAAGATGATTGGAAATACCAATAATTGAATAATAGGATTGATTTTTATTTTATTTTCCCTTCTTTTAATTCACAATACAACATTTTTGCTGTATTAATGGATTTAAGTTATTCCAAATAAAAGTAAATCCTTACAAATAAATGTTAACGGTTTTGATCGAATTGCAACCAATCTTTTCTATGGGTGTATAATCCATTATTGTAGCAAAAATATGGCATTGGGAATTAAAAAAAAAAGGAAAAAGAACTAAGAAAGAATACTTTTATCCAATTATTGGTATTTCCAATCATCTTTAAAAATAAAATTTGTTTAGTATTTGTGTGCGGTGGAAGCAACCATTTATTTAATGAATATATAGAAATTTGGTACAATCTATCAAATTTATTATAAAGTTGTCGATATTCAAAAGTAGTAACTACAAATACAAGGTGGCGCAAAAGTGATCCTCCTATCAGAAAATGCTATAAATTTTGCGATTGGCCCCTAGTGTCAGTTCTGTTTTGACATTTGTGTAGTTAACACATGCGAAATACACGTTAATAAACAATGTTACGCTACACTGCTCCACAACGCGGAATATTGGTGACTATTTATTCTAACAATAATGAAGATGATTTTTCATCAAAAATAATCATGAGTGATGAGGCCCATTTCCATCTTAGCGGGTACGTAAATAAATAAATTTACGCTTCTGGGGCACTGAAAATCCGCGTGTAACCCACGAAGAGCCATTACACCCGCTCAAAGCCACTGTATGGTGTGCTGTTTTCGCTGGAGGAGTCATCGGAACTTTTTTCTTCGAAGACGTCGCGGGCCAAACGGTTACTGTGAATGGTGAGCGCTACAGAGCAATGATCAACGAGTTCTTTTTGCCCCTACTTGATGAATTGTGATTGAAAAACATGTGGTTCCAACAGGACGGTGCAACGCCACACACTGCACGTGCCACAACCGATATGCTGAAGGATGCATTTTCCGGGCGCCTAATCTCCCGTTTTGGCAATTTGCACTGGCCAGCAAGATCGCCTGATTTGACCGCTTAAGACTTCTTTTTGTGGGGCTTTTTGAAGTCGCGGGTTAATGTCAACAAGCTTTAGACTCTTGCAGCTCTTAAAGACAATATCCGTCAAGAATGTGAGGACCTAACGCCGAAAGTTTTGGCCAAAGTGATGGAAAATGCCATAAAAAGGGCTCAAATGACAATCAACTGTGGCGGCGGCCATTTATATGACATCATATTCTCGCCTTGATGTAAAAAAAATTAAAAGACCAAATAAAAATAATCTACAAGAAGAATCAAAGTTTTTAATTTTTTTTTAAATTACAGCCAAAAAACATCGGAAGGTTATTTTTGCGCCACCCTGTACGGTTATTCTGATCAAATATACAAATAAAATCAGGTGTCAGTAGAATTGTGGATTTTAGTGATTATAGACGCCACTAATGATTGGTATGGTAAAGTAATTTTAGATAACATTATTTTCCTAACAAATTATTTAAATTCCAAAATCTAAAAATAAATTGCTTTTTTAAATAAATTTTTTTGGAACTTAATAATATTAATGGGGAATAAAAATATTAAATTAAACAACTGAATATTAGCTTTCACGACTACAAATATAATTTAATACGAAGATATTTGCCGCAACCGCCGGAATTCGATTGACAACAAATTCGGTACCCACAACTGATACTGTTTTCTGGGTGTACAGAATCTTTTCGACAATGAATTGATTAGTGTAAGTTATAATGTTATGTGTAGAATGCATTTTCAAATATACAATCCCCCTGGCGAAAATGATCATACATTATCACTTATACACAGTTTTTTTTTTAAACAAGACAAAATTATGAGTGTAAATGTCATAGTCATGCTTTATTTGATTGAATGTAGTCAGCATTTTATAATTTCATATTTATCGTATTTTTTATAGTCAGAATTTTTATTACCACAGAATGGTTAAAATAGAAAGCGGCAATCATGAAATAATAAAATATTTTCTATCAAAATGATGGTAGAACTTATTTATGAAAATCATACCCATAGTAGCAGTGACCATGTTGCAGCCATATTTTTTTTCTGCGTGTACTCTTTACTCTTTTTTTTGCCAAATTTATCAATCCTCTGGTATTTGAATTTTCAGTGTACACTTTCTGGGCTTGACGAATTATATAATTTTTGGCCCAGTAATTGATTAAAATCAGCTTTTACGTATGTGTCATCAAATTTAACCTTCAAATATTTATTTATTTATTTTATTAAACATATAATTACAAATTATATCTTCGGCTCGTTGTAGCGAAAACAGACCAGAGCCTCTGGTGGGAATCGAACCCACGACCCCCGCACTGATAAGATTTATCAAATATGATAAATATTTCGTTGTACAACAATCTAGTACGTTATATTTTTGTCACTGATACTTGTTTATCAGTTCTATTGAGATATTTAAAAATGATTTAGGTCCTACATTAAAACAAATTTTGTGTATCAAAATGTTACTAATTTTTAAGTTTTATGCTATAGGATATAAAAGACTTCAACTATATTCACTTAATTAGTTATTCATTTTTAAACTTTTATTAAATGTTCTTTATAACCCAAAAAATATAAAAAATAAAATTAAAACTTTAAAAGTTTCCCAAAATGAAATAACTAAAGTGTTCCAAATAAAACTACATTTTCGGGTAAAATCAATTCTTAATCTGTAAAAGTTCATTCAATATGGTACTTGTTTGTTCAATCATTCGTTTAAATCGTTTATACTCAA
This sequence comes from Eustalomyia histrio, assembly GCA_949748255.1. Taxonomy (NCBI): domain Eukaryota; kingdom Metazoa; phylum Arthropoda; class Insecta; order Diptera; family Anthomyiidae; genus Eustalomyia; species Eustalomyia histrio. The sequence goes on along the minus strand of OX456526.1, from coordinate 47,131,123 downwards.
TTTACAAGTGCATAAAACTCTATTTTTGTATTTTTTTCCATAATTTTTTTTTTATTCTCTATCGAACTATGGCCAACCAAAGTTGAATTGTATTGAATTGAATTATTTAATACAACCCTAACAATAAAAGAGAAAGAATGAAAGAGTCAAGCATTTATTACCATTATCCTGTTAACTTGACATTTTCAGCAAAACAACAATAACGTCAACTCGACACATGTCGTATGAATATGTATAAGTTTAGTTGGTTATGGGTGTGTGTGTGAGTGTGTAAGTTTAGCATTGTATGTGTTTAGTTTTAGAATTGTATTGTGTTGAATTGAATTGTGTGTGAATTAGTTGTGGTCCCACAAGGATAATACAACAACAGCACCAACACCACCAACAACAGCCATAACATTAACAACACAAACAACATGTACAATTCAATTGAATTTTGAGGTTTTATTATAACACACTTGTGGCTGCATATTATTTATATTTACATGAAATAAATATTTATAATACACAAAAACAAATTTAAATATATTATTTGAAAAAAAGAAATGTCAGGCTTGTGATGAAAATTCAAAACCATCGGGTTTTAAATGGTTAATATTTTTCAATCTTTATGTTTAAAATATATTTTTTTTTTATTGAAAAATGTTTGTTTTCGGTACTTGCATCATATCTGGTGAGGGTATATATCAGTTTGCCATTCCGTGTATAACTTGTCAAAATATAGGTCTGAGACCGGTCTAGCGATGTCCGTGTAGAAAAATTGGTGTATTTTAATACAATTTCATACAATTAAAACAGTTTGTAAGTTAAAATAACAGAAATACCATTTGAAAGAATTGATATTTCATTTAAAGATGGGTCTAAATAATTTTCATTTCAATCAATTGGCTTTTGTTATTTATTTTTAAATGTTGTTTAAACAACTGATTAATCAGTTAAAAACACATGTTAAAATTTTACCTACCAATACTGTAAAACTAATTGATTACACTGTGAACAAAATTTTTGGTCATCCACTGTAGCCTCAATGATTTTAACACAGTATGGAAGTAGACCCTTTGAAAAATAAAATTGCCAAAGATTTTGACCAAGTAGTTGCGAAAACCAAAGTTATGACTTCTTGAATTTTGTTATTTTTTTACCATTTTTTTCTATGAGTTAATATTACAAAATATTTTTTTTTTGTTTTTTGTCTTGCATTGTTTCCAAATAGATTATTATGCATTTTGTTTTTACAAAATAATACAATAAAAATATTTTTATAATACACTCAAAAAAAAATTTATTAAAAAAAATAATTAAAATTTTTAGTTTCATCATTTTTATACAAAAAGGCTTTTTTGTTGAAAAATACAAAAATTATGACAAAATGGTTTGAAGTTGTGATTTAAAGTTAAATTAAAATTAAATTTTTCAGTTTTGGAGAAGATTTTAAATAAGAATAATTCCTAATGTTATTGAAGTTATGGCAATTCTTTAGTTTTTCTTCCTATTTGCATTTGTTTGACATTTGTATTAGAACTAAAATAGTTTTGTTGCCATTTTGTTAAAAAAAAAAAAAATAAAATTAAAATACATTTTTTCAGGCAAGAAAAATCAAAAATAAAATTCTAGTTATAACAATGCCTAAATGAAAGATAGTAACGACTATGAAATGTACTTATTTGTTGGTTTTATACAAACATTTTGGTGCTTTAACTAACTATGCTTTCAGAACTACGGGTATTGAATTTCATATACACTGAGGTGCAAAATTGTAACATGAAATAATACTTTCTCCTTCAACACCCTGTATTTTTTTAAGTTCAAATGAACTAAGTGGTTTTGTTGTATGGTAGTGAAGGTACTAATGTACTCCCCCTTCAAAACCAGTTTGATGTCAATACAACAACATCAACAATAGTAGCAGAACAAAATTTAAATAAGAATAAATGTTACAATTATGCACCCACTCTCAGTTTTGCATTTGACCGTAATAAAATGCTTAGTTTGAAATTCGATGACTCTTTTTATTCATTTTTGCTTATTTAAATAGTAAACGTGAAGAATAGATATGGTAAGTCAAGAAATTAAAACCCAAATACTTCATTTATTGAGGAAGCACGCAGAGAAAAAACATGGTTGCAATCAGAGAATTGCATTTGCTGATTGCAAAACGTTCATACGCAATCAACACAAGAATAAATTGTGTTTGCGTTCAAACGCTGAATATACTCCAACACACATATTCGTTGATGATTTAAATCAATCAAACGATGTGCAAATTGTTTTGTCACTGGTTTATAATCATCGGGCGTTGTTAAACCATTGTTTTATTCTGTTCATTCGAGCCAACAATAATTATTTTGATGTAGAATAAATCAGAAAAAACAACAAACAACGTGTATAAGTGTAATCATAATTAAAACAAAATAGTTTCTTATCTATAAAAAGGGGGTGGTTTTGTAAAAAAACATATTTCAACGTTATATGTATATTAGGGTGGGTCTAAAATACGTTTTTGTGTGTTTCTATTTTGTTGTAATTATGAATAAACTCATATGCGTTGTTTGTTGTTTTTTGCTGAATTATTCAACGCTGACTTTTTGTTGAGTGATTACATTTGCAGTAAACATAATCGACATATGGTCCACACTGATCCCAATTACGCGTTCAGTAACATGATGCTGATTTTATTCTACAGTGAATTTTGTTAAATTATTAAATGTGAACAAGAAATTTGTGTATGATTAAATCAAGAAAAAAGTTGATTTTGCAGTTCTCTGGTTGCAATATGATCACTTCTACTATTTTGTGCTTGCTGCAATCGGGTATGGTTGTCACAACCAAGTTAATGTTTTTCTAACAATCAACATGGTCGCTACCATAATTATTTAGTAAATATTTTACTATTTTATTATTGTCAATGTGGAAACGAAAATTCTGAAAATGAAATAAATATGATAATTAAGCAACTATAAAATGCTGGCAACAATCAATAAATAATTTTATATCAAAAAAAAATTACTTTAAATTTACAGTCATAATATTGTCTTGTTTTAATAAAAACCAAAATTTTATCAGTTCAGTCAGTTTGTTTTTACTACAAAATATATTAAAAAAAAAACAATCATATATTGTTTACTAAAACTGGACAAATATTAGATGGGAGAAAGTACTCTTCACATGTCATTAAAACATTTCATCAATTGACCCATTAGAAGATTTTTTTAAAGGGGTTTTTCGAAAATTCTTTATACATATAATATTATTTACACTAATCAATTCATTGCCTTTCTTTGAAAGAAAATTTCATAGATTATGAAGAAAATACTTAGATTCTAAGGACTTTTTATAGTAGAAATATTATTAGATTGTGAAGAAAAATTTCTAAAAACTTTCTAAAACAATCTTAAAAATATCTAAGATGTGTTTATTAAAAAATTCATTAGAATTAAAAAAAGAATCAAAGTTTTCTTGAAAGAAAACAATTTTTCTTCAAAAAGTCCTTATTATCAATTTTTTTTAGAAAAAAAACATTTATAAAGAAAATATTCCTTAATTTAAAGAGTTTTTTCATTGTTTCTAAGAACTTTTCCTTAAAGAAATTTTCTTAGATTATGGAGCATAAAATGATAATCCATGAATCATAATATAGTTATAAGGGACCATAATATGATTATATTTTAAGTATAATATGATTACTTAAGATAATAATATGATAAATTCAATATAACATGTTTATTTAGTACCATAATATGATAATTTTTGAATTATAATAAAACTGTAGGGACTATATTATGGTAAAAATATGGTTATTTTATTATCATAATATGATAACCATGATTGGCACAATCATAAACCCAAAAATGTATGATGCTCTTCGAATATGATTGCCCCAACCATGATTTTTCTTTGCATGAGAGTAAGTCGGTTAGGAAAGTGGCCAAAAATTTAATATTAGCCACATGAAGGTACAAAGGTTAAAAACGAATATTACAGAAAGTGTTCCTAAAAACAAAGTAGGTCGTTCAAGGGAAATTACCGATCGAGATGCCCGCCATCTGGCAAATTTCGTCACCAGTAGCGATAGAATCACTCCCTCAGCAGCGCTTAAGTATTTAAATATTAACGCCAGTAAGTGGACAGATAGACGAAGCCTCCCAAAATTGGGCGTCCACGCTTCAGAGAAGAAAAAGAAACCAATGCTGACCAAAAAGCACTTGCAGCTAAGAAAGTATTTTATTGTAATGCACGAAAACTGGACTCTTGAAAATTTGGATATGGTGAACATTTATTAATGCATATTTTAAAACATTCTCTAGTTATATTTTAAATTATATTTAAGGTTATTCGGTCTGACCTGACTTAAATTAACCGATTTCAATCTGACGGTCGAGCCTGGTATTGGACCAAGGACCTAAACTCAACCTAAACTCATCATGTAAAAGAGACAATAAAACATAGTGGTGGCTCCATAATGGTTTGGGTTGCATTTTGAAAAATGGTGTGGGTCTATTAGTACGCAAAGATAGTACTATGAAAAATTAGTGGAAAATTATAGCTGAAAATATTGCTTAATCATCAAACTGGATTTATATTAGACTGGTCTAAAAAACATAAAAGTTTGAAATCGCAACCTCCACAATGTTGCCCCTATTCCTAAATGTCTAAAACACTCTGTTTCAAGTTTCAGCAAAATGTGTTTAATTTAAATGTGTTAAAAATTAATATTTAAGAATTAGTAATTTGTCTTAAGACATACTGATGTCTTAACATCAATGGCACCAAATGTTAACACAATAGTTTTTGCGTGATGTATTTTTCTTTTTATTTTATTTAAAAAACTTTCGTTTGTTTATTCCATTTTTAATTTTATGTTTTTTGAATAAGTTTTTTTTTTTATATTTTTAATTTATAACAATTTTCCAAAATTTTCTTTTACAGTGTTAGTTAATTTTAAACCATTACATTTTTTTATATTTTTCTACCAAGTTCTATTTTAAGTTGTTAACAATTCCAAAGTTGTCATCTATATGTTACAACGATTCGCCCATGAATACTTTTTGCCACCAACTAAGAAACCAAGAAACCAGTATTTAATTTTAGTTATCTAAAGAACAGATCAACATAGGTGCTGCTACATCAATACATTATGTCATACCATTGATGTTAAGACATCTTAACATCAATATGTTAATGCTCTATGTCTTACCATTCTGTTCTTTGGATAACAATAAAATTATTAAATCCGATTTATTTTTCACCTACCGCAATAGCAGGTCTGACTTTTAATTTAATTATTTTTTAAACTAAAATCTATAATTTAACAAAATTGTCCAATATAGTCTTAATTAATGTACATAAAAATAATACCAAATCGAAATTAAAAAAAAATTCATTAACTTTTAAGTAGTTCGCGATTTTTTTTTTAAATATATATAGAAATACATATTTTAATACCAAATTTTCTGAAAAGTTATAAGCAAAAATTCATTTTGCTAACGCCTTATATGAACAAATTTATCAAATCGGATCTAAATTTTTTACTAAATTTACGAATCTGCAATTAAAATATAAAACAAATTTGTGGTTTTTTGATTATTCGCAGTTTTTGTAACCTAAACAAAATTCGATATTTTTTGTGATATTTTTCTAACTATCTTAATATAAAAAAAAATATTGAAAAATAAAACTTCGTTTACTTTTGCAATCTACTTACGAAGAGCTTTCATTAGACTTGACATTGTGTTTAATTTTTGTATGGATAATAGTAAAGGGTGGTTAAATTTTAAGGGCCGATGTTGAATGTGAACAACACCTAAACGTCAAGTTTTATTTGACATTTCTCAATTTCAGACTGACACAATTTGAACCATGGAAAGATATACAATCGAGCAACGCGTTAAAGTTATTCAGGCTTATTACGAAAATGGGTGTTCAAATCAAAATGCATTTCGTTCACTTCGTGATTTTTTTTTGGTCAGAATAATCGACAAATTGTGTCTACAATCGGGAGAATCGTGGGCAAATTTCAGCAAACCGGGTCTGTGAAAACACCTGTGCATGCTCGCCCAGTTCGTTCTGCGGAAAAAATTGCTGTTGTTCGCGATAGTGTATCATGAGGTCGGTCAAGCAATTACCGTGAATGGTGTTTGCTATCGCGAGATGATAACGAACTTATTGTGGCCAGAAATTGAGGATATTACTCTGGACGATATGTTATTTGAACAGGACGGTTCCAATTCCCACACAGCTAACGAAACAATGGCTCCTTTGCGAGACAAATTCAATGGCCGTGTTATCTCACGTGGTGGCGATATCAATTGGCCGCAAAGATCATGTAATTTAATACCGTTGGAATTCTTTTTTTGCGGTTATTTGAAAGAAAAGGTTTACGTCGATAAGCCAGCAACAATTCAAGAGCTAAAAGATGAGATAATTCGGCACATTAACGGCATAGAACCTCAATTATGTTATGCCTCAGCGTCATCGATAATTTGGACCATTGGAGGTGTGCCGCCGAGGTCGCGGCCGCCATTTGGCCGATATTTTGTTCCATACATAGTTGAACCATACCATATTATCATAATAAAAAGAAATGACAATAATTTCCTAAATAATTTGTGTTTTATTCAAAATCAACATCGGCCCTTAAAATTTAACCACTCTTTAGTTATCCTTTTTTAAATTGTTAACAAAAATTCTGTGGACATATAATCATTTAAAGAAGAATTTTGCTCGGAGGCAAATATAGGCAAATTTTTTTGATCAAAGTGCAACATATTTTGTACCAAATCTTCGTGTAACACGTGACTCCGAATTTTGATTTCATAATCGTAATGTACACCCAAAAATATATTAGATATGATGTCACGATTGTAATAATTATATTAAATTTTTAATAAATTTTTAATATAATTTTATAGAAGAAGTATAACTTTGAAATTTAAAATCGCGATGTGCTACCTCTTAATAAAACCTATTTGTAGGGTTGTGAAGCTCGTGAGTTTGATTTAAAAAAAAATATTAGGATTTTAGTATAATTTTGTGTTGTTTCGGGTTTTCTAATTTGTTTCCGAAACTTAATATAAGTAGGCAATCATTAACCCAAACTTAGCATTGATACTGACGATGGTTTTGTATCGAAAATCGAAAATACTTGTATTCCACCCTGCTGGATATTATCGATTTTTTTCGTTTTTATTTCTGGTGCAATCGGAATATATATTTTCCAACGAAATTTTGTTATATTACACACAAAATAAAATTCATAATTTTTATGAAAATTGTTCATAATTTTAAACGTTCATATTATATATGAAGCTTACTTACTATTTATGAAGTGTTTTTTTTTCGATCATAAATATTTTGAATTATGTCCATAAAAAAAAATTATATTTAAGTTTCCAGATTCTTAAATATTATGAAAATTTCATAATTTAAAATTGTTTCTACAATTCCTTATTTAATATAAAATGACGACGCACATACTTAATATAAACCTGTTCATACGTTTTAAGAACGTGTTCATAATTACAAAATATTATGAAATACTTCATATTTTACGTTTTCCATAAATATTAAGAAGTAGTTTATAATAATTCAAATAACATAAAATGTAAGAACAGAATTTCTAAATTAATTTCACGGGTGTTGTCAACTTTTGAATTTAAAAAATACAAACGCGTAAAAAAGAACAAATAAAATTCTACTCAAATATGGCTAAAGATATTAAGTTGATTAAGGTTAAGAAATTATAAAACTTTAGAATTTCACTATTTGCTCTCTTACAAACGTCTATTAAGAAATAGTTTCATATTTATCTTCGCGACTTTTTAGAATTATTGAAGGGACTGAGAGTTAAAGCGCTAACTTGCTATCGTTGTAAAATAACAGTTTGAAGTTTAAACCATTTGCAAGTATATCACTTAAATGGCAATTCGTTAATGTTTGCATTTCGTGAGCCAATGTACTTCAGTAAATGCAACTTCAAAAGTAATTTAGTTAGTTACCCAATTTTTTAATTAAATAAAAATATAATATTTTCTAAGACAAGTCTCAAAAAAAAGTAAATAAACGTGGGTAACTTGACATATTTTGAAGGGCGACGGTATGGAACACATATGTCTTTTTATTAACTTACTTCACATTTTATTGTATTTTACATTTACATTTTAATTGTATTTTACATATGTAAATACTTCAGTAATTTTAAACTTTTAATTTTTTGCATGTTAATATTTTCTTCTGTGACACGTTATTGTTTATATGTTACCTGCTTTTACAATACGTTGTTATTTTTCCTCTTACACACAGCGTGTTCAAATTTAATAAGTTAAGCATAAAAAGCAGCAAAATGGCAACATTGAAAACCATTTTAATAAAAATATGCCGTTAGTTTTGTTATAGAAACGATGATGCTGTATTTTTTTTTTTTTTTTGTATTACATTTGCACAAGACAAAAAAGGAAGTGTATGTGGTTAAATACAAATATTATTTTTGTTACAACAAATAAAACAAAAAAATAGTTTGTTTTTTATCATTAAAAATAAAGTGTTTGTAAATAAAAAAAAAATACGAATTTTCAATTTTTAAATCCAGTATCGTTCCATGTCAGAATTTTTCATAATTTTATATAGTTTCTGACCACACGAAACAAAACTTTTATTAAAAATTTGCAATCCGTCATTTATAATTTTTTATCTAATTTTAACAATGAATTTTATTTTTTTTTTTTTAAATTAAAAAGCAATTCTTTAAAAATAAAACTTTAGAAAAACAATACACACATCAATTTTATTTTTGTTATGGAGAAGTTCCTAGCATATATGAAAAGGTACATAAAATTTATTTATAATATTCACCCTTATTCTGGTTGTCGTCATCGACACAAGACAATGTTGTTTTGGGATTTTTTTTTTGAAATTGGTATTCCCGTTGTCGTTATCGAAAATAATTGATAACTGTCGACAAGTATTTGGTATTCTGTAAGAAAATGTGACGACGATATTGTCTTGAAACGACTCTGATTTTGTCGACACAATTTTTAGTAACGACTTGAGGAAAAGTTATGACTGAAAAAAAAACCGAAAAATGGGAAGAAATATCAAATTTATTAAATGCACTTGGCCCACCGAGAATAATGTGAGATGGATGGCAGAAGGTAAAGAAAGCATGATCATATAAAGTGCATTATAAAAATATAACAAAATTTATTTATAGGTTTGGCGAGACTTAAAATTTAAAGATAAAAAGAAAATGATAGCCAACAAAGCCGAGTGTATTGCTACAGGTGGCGAAAGATTCAAGCAATTTATATTGAGCCCGCTGGAGGAAGCTGTGGCAAATCTTCTACAGTTTCAGAAACAGCTGAACCCTAAGTTGAAGTCGTTTCCAACACTGAGCTGGTACGACCCTTGGTCTAAAAATCTTAATGTACACTCACCAAAAAACGTCTGTAATGACAACTAAAAATTTTGCTGTTATTACGGGAAATTTTGCTAATTTGAGCCCAGCGGTATTTTTTGCTAATTTTAGCAACACATGTCTGCTGACGTGTAGTACAATGAAATTAGTAGAAAAATTAGTAGCCGCTACTAAATTTTAGTATACTTTTTGTAAAGTGGAATTTAAAATCTTTTTGCTAAAATCAGCAAAAAAAATTACTAAATATTAGTACAAAATTTTAAATCATAATTTTTTTTATTTTATTTTTTTTTAATATTTTATACAAAATTAAAAACAAAATCAAAGGATTAAAAATCTTAAAAGTTGTTAAAATAAAAACGAATTAATCATTTTGTTTTTATTTGGTAAATTCTGTTTTGAAAAATATTTTAGTTATTCTTTTTTACTTTTAAGGTCAAATTTTAATTGTTTTTAGGGCTGACTTTTTTGGAACTAAAAAAATTTGTAGTGCTATTTTAAGTGGATGTCCTTTTTTCAGACATGAGTGGGTATATTCACTTCCGATCCCTTTTTTAATCTATGTAACATTATAAGGCAATTTAGGTTTTTAAAATTAGTAAATTTTTTTGCTAATTTTAGCACATCGGTTTTAAAAAATTTGTAAAATGATTTCTAAAATTGACAACAAAAATTTGTAAATATTCAGTAAAAACTCTGTAATTTGTAAAATGTAAATAGCAAAAAGATTTGATAAATAATAATTTGTTTCCTAAAAATCAGTACAAAAATAGTAAAGTGGGATTTAAAATCGTTTACAAATTTTTCTACTAACTTTTTTTTCTGAGTGTAGCTGCCAACTTTATTGTTTTGGAAATAAATGTGGACTTGATTTAGGTTTTCAAATTAGGTGCTATTGTTTCCGGCACATCTTTGAATGCTGTTTTATTCAGCCGAAAGTAACTTTCAAATCTTTTAAAAAAATTAGAAGATTAACATTCTTTAAAGTAACAGACTTTGATTTTGCTACTCACTTGTTATCCGGCAGATTAAAGATATTGGATTTCTGTATGAGAAGTCTAGATTTTCTTTATTTTCTTCATCACTGGTATCAGAATTTAAATTACACATAAAAAACATTTTTTCGCAAAAATAATAAACAAAATAAATCTGCCGACTCAATTTTTAGAGATGTGTTTTTGTTTAAATCGATAAACTGTCAACGTCGTTACAACACTGTTTTAGAATACCAATTTGGTGTTGAAGTGATGTCGACGTCGAAGCAAGGTGATGTTGACTCAAAAATGACGACGACATTGATAACGACAACTAGAATAAGGGTGATTATGAATTATTGCCTAACATTTAATAAAAGGTACATAAAATTCCCAGTGTTATATATATTTATGAACTAGTTCCTAAATATTATGATTTTGTACATTGGCATATTTTTAAAGTACTTTTTCATAAATAGTAAGTATATCTACATATATTTTGAAGGGCACTTCATAATAAACCAGTACACAAACTTTCTTAGTATTTTTTTTATCGACTGTTCATAAATACAACCAGAATTTATGAAAAAGTTCTTCAATTAGTACAGGTTGGTTGAAAAGTTCCTGCGCTCGAAATGAAAGAATACTGTATTTGTTACGAAATATATTTTTTTATTCAATATAATCTCCTAGAAGCTCAACCCACTTGTTCCAATGATCTTCCAATAATTTTATCCCATCCTTATAATGGTTTTCCGGAAGCTCTGCAAAATAACCGTCTACGGCTGCTATGGCCTCTTCATTCGACGACAAATGCTTTCCACGAAGGAATTGTTTGAGATTTCTGAAGAGACAGTAGTCACTGGGAGCCAAATCTGGTGAATACGGTGGATGTTCAAGCAATTCGTACTTTAATTCTTTGAATTTAGCCATCGTCAAAACACTTTTGTGAGCAGGTGCATTGTCTTGATGAAAAATTATTTTTTCTTCTTTAAACCAGGTCTTTTCTCACGAATTTTTTCATCCAGCTGGTCCAAAAGGCTGCAATAATACTCAGAGTTGATTGTTTTACCTTTCTGAAGATAATCAATCAACGAAATTCCTTTTGCATCCCAAAAAACTGATGCCATAACCTTCTTTGCTGATCGTTGTAACTTCACCTGCTTTGGAGCTGAACAACCAGCTTCAGTCCACTGTAAACGTTCTTGTTTCAATTTAGGATCATGGTGGTAGATCCAAGTCTCATCCATAGTTATAAAACGATGCAAGAAGTCGGTTTTATTCGGCTTAAAACGTTCCAAAATACGCTGAGAAATTTGTTTTCGATCCAGTTTTTGTTGAATTGTTAATGTGTGCGGCACTAACTTTCCAAACAGTTTTTTCATACGTAATTCTTCATGTAAAATATGGAGTACTCGTACGTCTGAGATGCCTATGGCATTAGCAATTTCACGCTTATTCAAACTTGGATCTTCACTAACCATATTATGTACCTGCTCAATGATTTCTGCTGTGGTTGCAGTTTTTGGTCGTCCTTCGCGTGGATCGTCTTCAAGGCTGCTACGACCCCGTTTCTTATTCACTTCTAACAATTGTTCATAAATTTCCTTTGCTTTTAAACCCTTCAAAACAAAGAATCTAATGACTGCACGATATTCAATTTATTCCATATTAAAAAAAATCAATGACACGTCAACTTCAAATGGCTTGTAAACAAAGAAAGAATTGACAGAATGACTTGCAACTTTGCATGTGTTCTCAGGACAGTTATACCAACTTAAGAAAAAAAAAATTTGGAGCTAGCAGTGTCATCTCTTGGTGAGCGCAGAAACTTTTCAACCAACCTGTACATAGGAAAATTTTTCATAAAATATTCATAAATAGTATGATTTTGTTTTTTGTGTGTACGAAATTTTGGTCACAAGAAACCATACAATTCGGTTGGCAAGAAGTTCGGTTTTCGCAATGTATCTGTTTTATCTGTTTATAAGTTTCATTCTTATAATTTGTTTCTTGCCAAAAGCATATATAATAAAAATGGTTTTAAGTTGAAATCGCCGATATTTTTCATTGAAAATACAATATCGCAAGTTTTTTTTAAATATTTCATCTATGTATAATGTTTTGTTAAAAATTTATATTAAGTTAGAATATTTTGACATATTTTTGATAATATTTTAAATATTTTTCACACCCTTAAAATTGAGCAAATTTATTTTCTCTATAAACAAACCTTAAGAAAATATTTGTATCGATTATGTTTTTGGGGGGGTGGGGTACTACAATCACTGGCGCTCAGACTAGATATTGTTCATTGTACCATTAATACTTGGTACTTTGGGAAAAGAAACAGTATCTTCAAAAAAAAAGAAGAATTTTCCATCCCTATTGCCTTTCAACTGTATATTTTTACACACATTGTGAGTGTCGTTTTAGTTTTTTTTTAACTAAAATGTAGTTATAGTATTGTTTATAAATAGTTAGCAACATTTTTTTTTTTAATTTTGTTTTGTCATCCCTCAGTTGTTCCACACTCACTTCCTTTTTTTTTAAGTAAGTGGATGATTTTATTGTTATTTACATGGTGTACGTTTACTACACTAACACTATATTGGATTCATAAAAGTAAATAACACTTGTATAATCGTAACAAACAATTTTCTCAAACAATAAATGAGTGTCAGCTAGTAAAATTTGTTTATGGTAATAAACATTTATGTGAGTTTTTGTTTAACTTAAAAGGAATGCTTGATGTATAGAGTTCATCTCTATGAAAAAGTAATTTTCAGTAAGTCGGTCAGTATAACGTTATTATATTCAAATTATACTATGTAACAAAATAAGGGTCAAGTTCTAGGGTGTCGATGATTCTTATGCTAGAGGGATGCGTTCGATTAATATAATAAAAATGTGCTTCGTTAAGAAAGTAAAAACGGATTCGGAACTGTGTGGGTACAGTCAAATTTAATTAGACACAACAATTAAGCAGACTAAGTCATAATAATTATAACGGATGTAAGGGATTCGCTTAGATAAAAGACATTCGTGCTGCACGCAGAGATAAATCATGGTTTGGGGCATGCATATTCGAAGAACTTCATATATTTTTTTGTATATTTTATTTATATTAATATTATTAATAATTTGTATTAATTTTCTATATTTTGTACAAGTTTCCAAGTATTTATACAAGTTGTAAAAGTTGGAACCATTTAAAATAATTATTACTTCAGTTAGATCAAGTTGAGATTTTCCAAAAAATTTAAGTCTAAATCCGTTATATATTGGACACACTCCTTAAAATTAGTAAGTATCTTCCACCATCCCATGGTTACATATTGTGCATATAGACATATAGTTGTTTCTGAAGGATCCGGCGTTATGGCAAGCAAAACTCCACTCGCTTTGACTATTAAGCTACACTCACAATATTATTTCCTTAAAAACAATTTCAAATACATATTAAATTAATCGAAAATACAATCAAAAAGAGGACTACTGATTTTTATCATATTTAACCCATTTTGATGTTTATTTTCAATCATTGTTTAATAATCAACAAAAGTAGTAAAAAGAATAGAAAGCCGTTTAAAATAACCATCAATTTTTTACTGACAAAAAGTTAGAAAAACTACTTTTTTGGTTTGTTTTAACCCTTATCCTGTATTTTGGGCAAATTTTGCCCAAAAGCGATTTTAACTCATCGCATCTAGCGTGTTTTTAATAATATTGGCCTGAAATTTCTTGACAATTATTTTTTTAGGTGTATTTGGCAGCGTTTTAAAAATTTATACTGTGGCTCCACCAGAGGGTCCCCCATAACAAAAGTAACGAATCTTGTATTTTGGGCAAATTTTGCCCAATACGAAATTTCATTATTTCCGCAATCAGAAATTATAATGTGTGTTTTATTTTTCGTTTTTCCGGGAATCCCTGATCTCCACACATTTTTTTTTTTGTTGATGTGGCAACATTCGCGACAATAACGGCTGCACTGTTTGTTTTGTATTTGGCAATTTGGGGAATCCCAACCTATGTACACTTGTTTTGTTGCTCAAAAAACACTAGATAAAAAACATTCGACATTCATTAGTGCACATTCGATTGTATACGTGCGTAGTTGCTTCTATTGCAGTCAAGGTTTGTGAAGTGTGAAAGTCAAAATAAATAATTTTTTTACAAGAAGAAAAAAGGAAAAACACCATGTCCAAAAGGGTATGTATAGGTTATAAAAATCTTGGTTTTTTTTCCATAAAAAACATATCTATATGTTTCAAATTCAATTAGTCGGCCGTGCTAACTCAGCGCCAAATAGAAGAGCTGCTGAGCGAATCAGAAAATGAGGCTGAAGAGCGTACACTCGGCCATGAAAGCTCTTCTGAAGATTTCGAAATTTCATCAGATCAAGAATCAGGGACATATATTGCCATATCTGAAGGAGAAAGTGTTTTCTCCGATGCACAGCAATTTTGTGCTCCAGCGCAAGAAGATTTCCCATCTTCTGGTTTTCTTTCTAAGGACAAAAAAAACAATTTGGTACGACAAATGTGACAGCTCATTAGTTGGTAGGAAAAGGGATGAAAATATTATTACTACTACTCCAGGACCAACTCAGTATGCAATTGCACGTGTAAGTGATATCAAATCCACATTTGAGTTGTTTATGACCAATGAAATGCAAACTATT
Source organism: Eustalomyia histrio (assembly GCA_949748255.1). Classification (NCBI taxonomy): domain Eukaryota; kingdom Metazoa; phylum Arthropoda; class Insecta; order Diptera; family Anthomyiidae; genus Eustalomyia; species Eustalomyia histrio. The sequence continues at coordinate 47,116,053 of OX456526.1, read as the reverse complement.
ATTATAAAGATGACAAATATTGAAGGTAATTTTCATCGTTTTTTCGAAAAACTAGCGCATAACAAACTAATTTATATGTACATTACTACTTTCATAGGTGTAAAAGTGTTTGGAGAAGCTTGGAAGGAAATTAACCATGCATCCTTGAAGGCATATTTTGGATTACTGTTATTAGCTGGCGTTTATCGTTCTTGTGGTGAAGCAATGGAATGCTTATGGGACGATGTGAAAGGAAGGCCCATATTCAAAGCAACAATGTCGCTGCGTAGATTTCAAAATATTAGTAGAGTTCTTCGATTCGACGATAAATCAGATAGGGCGGATCGGCGGGCTCGCGATAAGCTGGCACCTATCAGAGTTTTATGGGACAAATGGGCTTATAATTTGAAAATTATGTATAATCCAAACGACTGCGTGACAGTCGATGAGCAGCTAGTTGCATATCGTGGAAAATGTCCATATAGGCAATATATTCCTTCTAAGCCAGCGAAATACGGAATTAAAATTTGGGCATTGTGCGACTCTAACACCAACTATGCCTGGTCAATGCAAGTATATATTGGACGAAATCGTAATTGCGCTCCTGAAAAGAATCAAGGCATGCGAGTGGTACTGGAACTGTCAGAAGGACTTAAAGGGCGAAACATAACTTGCGATAACTTTTTTACCTCACACGATCTTGCTGTTGAACTTCTGAAAAAGAAAATGACTATAGTTGGGACTGTCCGAAAAAATAAGGTGTTTCTACCCCCACATATTTTGGACATGAGAATGAAACCTGCTTTGTATTCAGAGTTCCTATTTGATCATAAAAATAAGGTAACGTTAGTAGCGTATGTTCCAAAAAAATATCGGTGCGTATATCTGATAAGCACATTGCACCAAGACGCAATAATAAGGGATAACCAGTTACAGAAACCAGAAATAATAGAATATTATAACAATACAAAGGCAGGGGTTGATACACTCGACCAACTTGTTGCCACCTATACTTGTAAGCGGAAGACCAATAGGTGGCCTGTAGCTCTATTTGCAAACATGCTTGATGTATCTGCATGCAACGCTTTCGTGATATGGACAGCAATAAATCCCGAGTGGAAGAAATCAAAGCATTTTCGTCGTAGACTCTTTTTGGAAGAACTAGGATTTGAACTTTTGGAAGAAGAAAAGCAGCAGCGTAAAACTCAGCCATATGGTTCTGTTGCCAGGAAGCTACATCACCCGCAAGAAGAGAAAAATATAAAGAGAGGTCGTTGCCACTTCTGTGAAAATAAGTCTAACAGTACTAAATATAATACAAAATGTATGAATTGTAACTTATTTGTATGTAAAAATCATTCCCGTGTAGAAATTCTGTGCAATTCTTGCAATAACAATTAATAAGCCTAATCAAATTGTATTGGGCAAAATTTGCCCAAAATACAAGATTCGTTACTTATTTTCTTTACAGGATGAGGGTTAAAAAATTGAAAGTTTTATTATTTGTATCTAATTACAAAACACAACACACACACAGATGTATATATTTTTATTGGCTTTATGTGTATGTATATTAGAATAATTTCTTGTAATTTTTATTGAAATAATTTTATATATATACAAACTATTTTGGTAAAAAAAAACAAAAAAGAATAACATGAATTTCAATTTTTAGTAACAGAAAACATAAAATTTTACATTTAACAGAAAATATCAACTCCTACTGAATGTCTGTAAATTTTTATAGTTTGTTATTTGAATGACTGATTCAAATAGATAAAAAATATATTTCTATGAATTTTAATTGATTCTTCATTTAAAAACAAGCTTTACGTATAAACTTTATAAATAAATTACAGTCGGTAACGGAAAATATATTGTAAGTGTAGTGAAGTGCTGTAATTAAGATAGCAGTAAAGGCCGTGGTGCTGCGAATTTGTTGCTCTAAGTATATTATCTTCACGTTGTTTTGCAATGAGCAGGTTTAATATTGGTTTCCAATTTGTGCAAATTGGATGGTTTAAATTTATTTGTGTGACTTCAAGAACTTGTTGTCCAGAACTCATTTTTGGACATTATTGCTTCTGCAGGAATACGTCGGTTTTGACCCAAGCTTTAAACTTTTTGCTAATCTTAGCAACACATGTCTGCTGACGTGTACTAACGTGAAATTGGTAGAAAAAGTAGCTGCAGCTACAAAATTTTGGTAACATTTTTATAAACTGAAATTTAACATCTGAGCTAAAATCAGCAAAAAAAATTTACTAAATATTATTAATATTATTCAGTTTAGTTTCTTCGACCTCTTCAATATAAATTCCAGGTAGAAAAATTATTAATATTAATATTATTAATATTATTCAGTTTAGTTTCTTCGACCTCTTCAATATAAATTCCAGGTAGAAAAAGTAGCTGCAGCTACAAAATTTTGGTAAAATTTTTATAAACTGAAATTTAACATCTGAGCTAAAATCAGCAAAAAAAATTTACTAAATATTATTAATATTATTCAGTTTAGTTTCTTCGACCTCTTCAATATAAATTAGGTCTATTTTATACAAAATCTTTTATTTTTTATACAATATTTCGCTATCTTAATGGAAAGCTTCTTCAGGGATTTTTTGTTTTTTCAATTTTTTATTATTAATATTAGTAAAAAATTTCAAATTTATCTTTTTTTCAACATTTTTTTATTTTTTTTTTTTTCAAAAAATATTTTAGACAAAATTTAAAAAAAAAATCAAAGGCTTACAAATTGTAAAAACAAAACGAATTTATCATTTTGTCTTAATTTCCTTTAGAAAAGTATTTTAGTAAATTTTTTTTACTTTTAACTCATCTTGTACCACTACCCGAAATCGTGTAGATATCTATGTAAATTTTGGTGTGTTGGCTTTAAGCGACCTCCTGATCACTAAAAAAGAAAAAAAAAAAAATCGGGAGGCAATGTTGGCCGTGGCGGGCTGTTGCGAAAACGCAACGTGCAAATCACATTTTTTATAATATATAGTGAAACTAATTTTTATTTTTGTTTTTTATTAAAAAACTTTAATATTAATTTTGGCTTATTTTTGGTTATTTAAATGATATATATCGAAGCACTTTGGGTGCAATGTAACATTACATTTTTTACATTGGTTTGTGAATGGTATTCATTGCATCTTTTCCGTTTATTGTCCGGAGTTTTCCAAATAACGTGCTCACGGACATCAGCACATGGCAAATGATGTGGATTTCCCATCTTATCCAATATCAAATCCCTTGTAGTCTGTTCTTCAATCGGTTTTTCTTGAAATCGCAGTAATTTTGTAGCTATTTCAACTTTGAAATTTATTTGCGATAGTGGTCGGGTTCCTTCAGCCAATGGATTTTCCAAGCGTTTACTGTAGTGCTATTGACTGTATTCGTCCATAACGGCCACCACCACTTTTTTCCACGAACTTCAAAACGGTAATTAGATACAGCGTTATCGTGCAGATCTACACCAACCATATGTTTGTTATAGTCATTGATAAGCTGCGGCTGTTGAACAGAAACCTAAAAAAATAACTAATTTGAACTCCAAACCTATAATAAATCAACTAAAACTCACCATCTTTTTTTTATCTTTTGAATAACGGTTAGTAAGAACTTCAGAACAAGCTGCAAAAAAATTCGAAATAACGGTGACTTCTGAATTGTCCTGCCAGCGAGCAACGAATAACTTGTTGTTTTCTTCAATGCAGTAGTCGTATTCATGTTTTTTGAGAGAGCTCCGGCCACTGGCAAGGATATCATTGGCACCTCTTAGGCGATTTGATCTTACTGTTCCAGTTGCGCGAAACTTCCGTTCATTCAACAAACAGAACAAGTAGTACGAAGAAAAAATTTGTCGAAATATACGGCATGATTCTCCGGACTTGAAACTGATTCCAAAAACTTTAAAACAACAGAAGCTCCTAAGCCAACGTTTTAATCATATGGTGAAGCTGAGTCAGCATATGGATTAGCTTCAAACAAATATCCAGTATCGGAACAAAGACACCAGTATTTAAAACCAAAAATACGGAACCATTTACTCGTCTATTGATAAATAGGTTGTAAATATTCCAAACTGCTGATATTTCCGATTCAAAGCGTCAATCAGTGGACGTACTTTGGCAAATCTATCAGAAGCGTCCATTTCGTTGTTATCCATCATATGAAAAGCACTTTTTATTTTTTGAAACATTTGACGGGACAGAGATTGCTTTACGATCGGCACACCCAAAGTAGGTTGGGAAGACCAGTAATGCTGGATATGAGGAACAGTATGATAACCTGACAATATAAGTATGCCTATAAAGCGGTGCAAATGCTCTCTAGTAATTTGTACTGATATGTTTTTTTGATGAGCATACATATTTGATTAATCCAAAAGCATATCTATAACTTCCTTGTCAAAATATTGCAGAAATATTTCCACGGGTGATTTTCCACCTACGTTTCAAATTTTAAAAATAAAACATATAGTGATTTATGACATTTAAACTTACCCATTGATTCCACAATTTTGTTTTGAAGTGGTGCGACTGAGGCCTCGTCTAGGCGGTCAAAGTTCAAATCGATGTGTATTGACTTCTTCCACTTTGGAACACCAAAATTCTGTTCGGATGTATAATTTTGCTATTCTGTGGGTAACACAGATTCACTTTCAACAGCGGTACTTGGTGCAGCAAAGTCAGTAACCTGGGAATCAAATTCAACTTCAATATTACCACAAACTTCCAAATTAGATGGATTATCTTTTGTAAGCTCTCCATCATCAAGATCCTCTTCATCCGTAACTTCACCCACATTAGGTGGCGGAATGTAGACCATTTAAGTATTTTTATTCAAAATAATTTCAGTTTCTTGTTCACTGTCACTTTCGTTACATTCAGATAAAAAAATTTCGATTTCTCTCTGAGTTAAACATTTTTTAACAGATATTTTTATCACGGATTCACAAAATAAAAATTACAATCAAAACTTTTACTTTATAAAACACTTGTAAATTCAACCCCTTTGTTTGTTACTTAAAATGTAATGAAAATTATTTTAACGAAAAACTGCAAAAAAAATCTTTTAAATTCATAACCAAGTATGTGTGTATAGAAAACTGTTGTATGCATTGGTGTTAGATTCAAAGAAAAAATTTCAAACTAAAAAATCAAACCAAAAAAAAAAAAAAAACCAAACAAAATACAATCAAATCATAACATATCATATCAAATCAAATCAACGCAAACAAACTGAAACAAGATCAAACCAAATCAAACAACATGAAATCATTACAAGACCAACACATAACAAAACTAAACAAAATAAAATAAAATGCTTATTCAAAAAAGCATAAAAGTGTTTTGCATGCAATTAGCCACTGTTGCGTTTTCGCAACAGCTATTTTCAAAATAGTGCCATGATGGAAATTTATTCTTTTTTTGAAAATGTTTTTTTAAGAAATGTTCTTCAATGTTTTCGCAATCAAAATTCTAGAGTAAAAAAAATTTTTTCTTTTTAGTAATATATATTTGGACATTTTTGCAAAAGCATTTTTTTGGACCGTTTTTAAAACTTTAGGAACTTGATTAAACATAACAGGTGATTTTTTTTTAATCAGAGTCGTTATGAAAAAGCCCTAAACTAACTTCAGAAAAAATATTAATTCGAATTTGTTGGTTGAAAGTGTTTTTATATACATCCAAAATTGGTGTTGCGAAAACACAACGCCTGTACAAAATGGGTTAAAGTCAAATTTTCAATTATTTTTAGGGCTGATGTTTAGAACCAAAAAACTTTTTAGTGCTATTTTAAGTGGATATCCTATTTTTAGACATGAGTCGGTATAATCAATTCCGATCCCTTTTTTAATCTATGTAACATTTTATGGCAATTTAAGTTTGTAGGTGTTAGTTTTAATTAGAAATATCATTTCCTTCAATATCCATTTTTTTTAAATTAATAAATTTTTTTGCTAATTTTAGTAAATCGGTTTTCAAAAAATTGTAAAATGATTACTGAAATTTGCAACGAAAATTTGTAAATATTCTGTAAAAATTCTGTAATTTTTAAAATGTAAATAGTAAATGAATTTACTATATCATAATTTTTTTTTACTACAAGTTAGTACAAAAATAGTAAAGTGGGATTGAAAACCGTTTACAAATTTTTCTACTTACATTTTTTTTATTAGTGTACTTCATATATCTTTGATAACCTCATACTTGAGCAGCATATAACATGGTCGATCTAGAAGCGGTATGAAATATTTTGAGTTTATTACCTTTTAAAATTTTTAGGTGATTTATATATTTAGACCAATTAGAGTTTATAGCAAGTTTTGAGACAGCCAATTTACCATTAAGATGTTTAATAAAAGACAAGTTATAAGATATGTGAACGCCCAGATATTTGTAACAGTTGACGATCTCGATGTAGTCATCTCCAAACTGAAAGTTAATATTTGAAAATATTCTCGAACCAGAACGAATTGTTACAATTTTTGATTTGTTCAGATTAGCTTTAAGCACCATGTCGCACAGTAAGTAAATAGGGCATCAATCATTTGTTGTAATTTAGTCTGAGAATCTGAAATAACTACAAAAAAGTATTCTTACATTTGTATCTGCAACATTAACACTATGTGCTAATTCATTTGCTGGGTCATTAACGTACAGCGAAAATAGTAAAGGGCTTAAAATGCAACCTTGTTTTACACCAATATCGACAGATAAAGGTTCAGAAAAAGAACTTCCATCCCAAATAAGCTTTTGTTGTTTTCATATGAGCACTGAAGAATTCTTATAATTTTAGATGACAACCCCAGGATGGAAAGTTTGTAAAATAAGGACTTTCTAGGCATCGTGTGAAAATCATAAGAAAAATCTACGAAAAAAACGAAAGTGTTATTGCCATTCAATTTGTTTAAATTGACAATGTTAACAAGATTGAAGATATTGTATACACACTCAGAAAAAAAAGTTAGTAGAAAAATTTGTAAATGGTTTTCAATCCCACTCTACTATTTTTGTACTGATTTTTATTAAAAAAAAATTATTATTTAGCAAATCTTTTTGCTATTTACATTTTACAAATTACAGAATTTTTACAGAATATTTACAAATTTTTGTTGCTAATTTCAGAAATCATTTTACAAATTTTTGAAAACAGATTTGCTAAAATTAGCAAAAATTTTTACTAATTTTAAAAACGTGAATATTGAAGGAAATGTTATTTCTAATTAAAACTTACACCTACAAACTTAAATTTCCTTAAAATGTTACATATATTTAAAAAGGTATCGGAAGTGAAGATACCGACTCATGTTTAAAAAGAGGACATCCACTTAAAATAGCACAAAAAAGGTTTTTTAGTTCTAAAAATCCGCACTAAAAACAATTAAAATTAAACCTTAAAAGTAAAAAAACTGACCAAAATATTTTTGAAAACAGAAATTACCAAATTAAAACAAAATGATTAATTCGTTATTTAAAAAATATAATCAAAATTTTTGATGCTCGATAAAAAAATTAAATTCAAAGCTTTTTACTAATATTAGTAATATTTAGTAATTTTTTTTGCTGATTTTAGCAAACAGATATTAAATTCCACTTTACAAAAAGTCTACTAAAATTTAGTAGCGGCTACTAATTTTTCTACTAATTTCATTGTACTACACGTCAGCAGACATGTGTTGCTAAGATTAGCAAAAAATACCGCTGAGCACAAATTAGCAGAATTTCCCGTAATAACAGCAAAATTTTCAGTTGACATTACAGGCTTTTTTTGGTGAGTGCAGTTGAATAATGCTTGCTAAATCTGGCCTCGTATTCATTAAGTATATTGTTGTTCTCGGTACAATCTGTTATCCTATTCAACAAAATAGTAGTCAATCAATGAAAGCCCTCGGTAATTTGATGACTGGTTTCCATTTCTCTTTTTAAATAGCGGTATTAAAATAGATGGGCGAAAACTTAAAGGTATTTTTTCCTGTAAAAATATTTTGTTGAATAATGACAATATTTCATTTATAAAACAATTAGTTGCATATTTGTAAAATTCATAAATAATGACATCTTGGTCAGTGACTTTTTTAAGTTTTTAAGATTTAACTATTGCTGAAATTTCGCAAAATTCAATAGGTGAATCTAAACGCATCGGTAAAATATGGCATTGGCCAGCTCATTGTATGTCAATTTTTGCTGTTACAAATCTACAAATTACCTTTTACGTGACTTCATAGAACTTGACAGCTTCACTCAGAATATTATGTAGTTAACTGTTTGTAGTTTAATAAAAAAGTTTTCCGTTCCATTTAAAAATAAAGGAAGATACATTTATTTTTCAAAGAAATATCTATATTAACTTTTTTATACATTTATTCGAAATAATTTACTATCATTTACCGATTTTTTTCAGTTTCATTTATTTTTTTCATTTGTTTGAAATTTAAAAAAAATTTACCCACAAAACGGAAACTTGTGGTTTATTTGTGTCCGTAACAGTTATTACAAATTTAAATTTTGTTTGCTGTCTGTTTCAAAAAAAAAATATTCAAAAAATTTCAATTTGTTTTTTTATTTAAATTGGTTGTATATATACAAAATTTTTCATTACAATTTACAAGAACTTCATAAACACACATACATATACAAATACATTCACACAAAAAGTGTTTATAGCTTCATATGCATACATACATTTTGTATTGTACGAGTATATTAAAAAAAAAAACAAAAAATGCAAAAACGGAAATAATTTTAAATAAATGAAAAAAACATTTATTTTTTAAGGATTGGTGGGTAAAATTTTGACATTTATTTTAACTGATTATATCATTTGTTTCTTACGGAAGTGTCAGTTGATTAATCAACATTTAAAAATAAATAACAAATGACATTTAATTTAAATGAAAATTAAGTAGACCGGTTTTTAAATGAAATATCATTTCTTTTAAATGATATTTTCAGTTATTTTAACTTACAAACTTTTTTAAGTGTTCCACCACTCACTACTATTTTTTATTTTGTTTACTTTATTAAAGTTTTTGTTTTAGAATTCCAGTTTTTTAATAATACATAATATCCAGTATTTGGTTCTAACAGTTAAATAGCGTAATTTGGTGATAGACGTATGTCTTATTCTGTAAACACTTAGCTTTCGTAACATGGTCTTACCGAATCCCTCACACTTCCAATCAAACCATTGTTCCATTGGTTCAAAGTATTTTTTATTGGATATTTTCTTATATTCAACTGTTACTTAATTTTGAACCATAACAATAAATTCATCAAGCATCTCATCTGAATAAAAGTCAATAAAGCTTGATTGAGTATTAAGTTTTTCTACATATTTAACAACGAATTTGTTGTTGCAGCACAATTTTTGAGGAGGTACGATTGGTATCAGCACAGAGGCTCTTAATATTAAGGCACAGTGGCATATATATGGTCGGAGTAGGGTTTGAAGGCTATAGCGTAATCATCAACATATTGTAGTAAGCTATGCGAACAAAAGCAGTAATCAATAACAGAACTACCTTTCCAGTTTTTCTTTTAAGTACAATACCACCAAATTGATCTATCACCTCCATAAGTTTTTTTCCTTGACTATTAATAACTTTATCTTTAGAGCATCTTACTTCACATGTATGAGACAAATATTTTAAACAGTTAATTCAAGAACTTGCGTATCTGAAATTCTGGCATTTAAGTCTTCAACTATGCAAAAATTTGTAGGATTTAGTTCTAACTCTAAATTCCAATTAATACAGTTCACAGTACAGTTATCTTGGAAATAAGTAAAAAAAATATTCCTTCAAATTTTATTAATAAAAATATATTATTCTGAATATTTACAAATTTAAACAATATTTTGTTGTGGGAGATGGTTCAGAATGAGGCTGACGATAACCTGGTTGCTCAGGTCGAAAGTGTGGCAGTCCCTCTAGCGCTGACCTCACAATTTTTCCATCTTCTGTGCGTGTTTGAGCATAAATACAGGCGCTTTGAAAACAAACAACGAGCAAAACAACTTTCGGTGTTTATAGTAGGCAAAAAATGTTGGTTCTGTAGAACAATCCTCTACTTCTGAGTGTATATTATTGAAAATCACTTAGATTTTAATAAATTAATATAGATTTTGGGATTTTTGTTGCTACACAAGAGAATTCATTGCGAATGGTTTGGTTGGAGCTTCTGATATATTTGTTTGTCGCAAAGAAAATTTGTTTAATGCAAAAGAACTTCAGTTGGAACTATATATTACAATTTTATCAGAAAAACATTTTAGTGCGACAACCAAAATGTTTAATTGCTGCAAGCCAAATATTCAGTTGGTATAAAATTCGGTTGTTACGATGAATCTGTTTTCTGTATGTAATGAAAAATCTAATATTCCAAGACATTTCTTTCAAATCTATGGTCTTTATCCTGCAGAGTAGACGCCTAATTCGACAACCATTGGATTATATGAACCTTTTCCTACATTCAGAAAAAAAAGTTAGAAGAAAAATTTGTAAACGGTTTTCAATCCCAATTTACTATTTTTGTACTGATTTTTAGTAAAAAAATTATTATTTAGCAAATCTTTTTGCTATTTACATTTTACAAATTACAGAGTTTTTACAGAATATCTACAAATATTCGTTGCTAACTTCAGAAATCATTTTACAAATTTTTGAAAACCGATTTGCTAATATTAGCAAAAAAATTACTAATTTTAAAAAAGTCGATATTGATGGAAATGTTATTTCTAATAATTTAAACTTATATATATTAAAACTTAAATTGCCCTAAAATGTTACATAGAATTAAAAAAGGGATCGGAAGTGAAGATACCGACTCATGTCTAAAAATAGGACATCCACTTAAAATTGCACTAAAAAGTTATTTATTTCTAAAAATCAGCCCTAACAACAATTTAAATTTCACCTTAAAAGTAAAAAAAAAATTGACTAAAATATTTTTCAAAACAGAAATTACCAAATTAAAACAAAATGATAAATTCGTTTATGTTTTAAGAATTTTTAAGCCTTTGATTTTTTTTCATTTTGTATAAAACATCTTTTAAAACATATAATTAAAATTTTTGATGCTCGATAAAAAAAATAAATCTAAAACTATTAATAGTATTTAGTAATTTTTTTTTGCTGATTTTAGCAAACGGATTTTAAATTCCACTTTACAAAAAGTCTACTAAAATTTAGTAGCAGCTACTAATTTTTCTACTTATTTCATTGTACTACGCGTTAGCAGACATGTGTTGCTAAGATTAGCAAAAAATACCGCTGGGCTAAAATTAGCAGAATTTCCCGTAATAACAACAAAATTTTCAGTTGCCATTACAGACTTTTTTTGGTGAGTGTACATAAAATCCCAAGAATTTGTAAGACAGAAAAAACTCAGATTCTGAGGACTTAATAATAAAAAATTCTTTGATTCCCAGATTTTTTTTCTATAGAAAATCTTTCACATTTTTAACTTCTCAAAGTTTGAAGAACTTTTGGGTTTAGGTAAAGCTGAAATTTTAAGGGGTTGCTTTTATAGAAAAGCACTAGATTTTGGAAAAATTTTAATATTTTATAACCAATGTTCTTTAAGATTTTCACTTCAAAATCTAAGGTTTTTAACCAGTAGACAAAATCACACTTAAAATTGTTTGTAAAATAACAGAAGATACCATTTAACAGAAATTACTTTTCATTTAAAAATCGGTCTACTTACTTTTCATTTAAATCAAATTTTTTTTTGTTTTTTATATTTAAATGTTATTTGAAGAAATGGCACATCAGTAAAAACTAATGATTAATTATGTTAAAAATAAATGTTAAAATTTTACCTACTAATTCCGTAAAAAATAATTTATTTATTTATTAATTTGAAATTTTTTCCGTTTTTTTATTTTTGTTTTCACTTTCTTTATAAATTTCTTGTAATTTGAATTAAAATAAATTCAGTAAATAAGTCAGAATTTCGGTTAAATCAAAATATTTCAATTGTTTCAAGCAATATTTGATTAACACAACCAAATAATTCAGTAAGTGCAACCAAATTATTCAGTTGGCAAGAAATTCGGTTGTCACAATGAATCAGTTTTCTCTGTGTAGAATTTAAATAAAAAACAAATTGGAATTTGTGGAATATTTTTTTGAAAGAGACAGCAAACAAAATTTAAATTTGTAATAACTGTTACGGAAAAATATAAAGTTCAAATTTCCGTTTTGTGGGTAAATTTTTATTAAATTGCAAACAAATTAAAAAAAAAAATAGATTAAACTGAATAAAATCGGTAAATGACAGTAAATCATTTTTAATAAGTGTATAAAAAAGTTAAAATAAATATTTATTTGAAAAATAAGTTTATGTTTCTTTATTTTTAAATGGGACTGAAAATTTTTGTTAATAAAACTATAAACAGTAAATTACAAAATATTCTAAGTGTACAGATGTCTATAATACATAATTAAGCTTAGACATACTTTTACAACGGTTATGCGTACAAAAGAATTTAAATTTTAAACAGCCATGAAAATTGACTGTACCCACACAGCGCCAATTCCTTTGTGGTTTTTACTTTTCTAACCTAATACACTCTTCTAACATATGAATTATCCACGCTCGAAAATAGTATGTCAGAGTGTTAGTTTTTCACTAAAAACTATAATGAAGGGCTTTCAGTTTGTAACAAAATTTATAAAATTTTCGGTTTATTTCACAATTCCTTAACATAACAACACCAATGGTCAACAATATTAAATCTAAGAGCAATTAAAATTTAATAAAATAAATTGGAGTTCTACCTCAAGCAGGCTTTCCATGTACAGCCAGGATCGTTAAAATATTATATTTTCATATGTGTGTGAAATATCTCGCTTAAAACGGGAATGGTATTTTAAGTGTAATAAAAGCTTTTACAGCCAGAGATATGATAGTGTAAATATTTTGCGGATTTAGATATGTATTTATTTTAAAGTCGACAGTTATGCAAATATATTGCCCACATAATCCTAAAGGAATTTAAATTGTTTGGGCAATGTTCCTACTTGTTTATACAGCAATGATTGAAAAAAATGTAATATTAATACAGATTAACTTAACAAATTAACTCAGCATTTTATAGTCATTAACATTAAGCTTAAACTGCTAGATTGACAAAATGCAAAATGAAGTCACAAATTATGAGTTCATTGTACTAGATTAAAAGGCAACAACATTTTTACTTACATTTTGAAAATTTAATTTTTATCTTTCTCAGTTTACCAGTAAAAATTAATTTAAAAATTTTCACAGCTAGCAAAACAAAAAAAAAAAATACTTTACCATCTCAGTCGTTAGGAAAGATTTAATAACACTTGATGTACAAATGAAAAACAAAATGAATGAACGAAACGAAAAGGTGGCCACTTAAAGCAAGAGTTTATGTTGTATCAGCACCTGTTTAGAGTTAATTTCCACTTTACTAACTTTGAAAATAAAAAGAACTACAATATCATTAAAACTAGAAAAAAATATATGTATAAAGAAATCTTAGTTTAGCCCAGGGATACAAGACAAACTAACGTTGTACATAGAAAAATAAAACAATAACAACACCAACAACAACAGTACTGGTAAGTAGAGATTTCCACAAAGGTGGCTGGTAAAGTATTATAGAATACTTAAACTTTTCTGATTGTCGCCCCTGTCAACACCAAACATACTCGTAGTTAAACCAAAGGAAGGTGAAAAAAAAAGAATGAACTAAAAAATGAATTACTAAAAAGTGTTTGTTTGTGTGTGCATCTGTGTGGTTACAAAATATATGAATGTTTAACCACGCAACACTCTAATACAGAAGATAACAGCTTTTAAGGAGGGGTTTCCGAGCGAATAAGTGTTTAGTAAATAACAAACAGATGCAGGCAATAGTTGGTAGGTAGCATTAGTATTTTATATTAAATTTAGATTTTAAAAACACACAACAACAACAGCAAAAATAATATAAAAATACTATAAATTTTTGGTTAAGTATATTTTTTCATAATTTTAGTAGTTAGTTTGTACTACTTGTATGTTCTTATCCTACTGAGGTGGTTGTAGAGGTAAAACATAATTTCTTCAACAATTTTTCTAATGTCTTTTTGTTTGTCTTGCTCTTTTGATGACAATGTTATTTGTAATTTATGACCATCTTATAAGAGAGCACACTTTAATACGAACGACATCATGATTCTATTTAGACTCATGGCGAAATATTGGTAAAAAGAAAAATTGGTAATTTATGAATGCAATAATCACCATAATTTCATGCCAAGTATTTATAATAAGCTAGAATTCATAAGAAATTTGTTACAAGTGTAAAATAAAATAAAAAAATATTTTTCACGATAATAAATTTTACATAAAAATTAAATACAATTTGTTGTCACCAAAATTTTATATGCAAGACTACTATTTTTCTAGTGGAAAAGTGACATTTTGAGTTAAGTGTAATTGCGTCTTTTTTACAAAATAATGACTGAGATCTTTAAAGTGAGAAGTGCAGAGATCTTACTGGACGAACCGATGTCAAGAATCACGGACAGGATGTTACGGGAACATACTCTCGTTTAATAATGTGTTATTTGACAGGAACATGTGGACCAACCGGACTTGGGAGGCTGTACTGCGGGCCCAGTTATGATTCACTGATGTCTCGAAACAGACGAATATGGACACGAGTGCGCGAGTTTGTGGAACCGAGTTCCAGCTTGCTTTTTTTATGGGACAACATCTTTCATTTTTCAGGGGCAAATTTCCGCCATATATGTTTGTGTAGCATACTGATAACGGATAAGGTAAATTGAGATTTCATATCTACAAGTTGTCCGCCGGGAAGGTATACTACTTTGTTTGTTTATAATTTTTGATTAAATGCAAAAGAATGGATCTTATATTAATAAATGTTTTATTTAATGTCGGCAATTATGTATGGAATACAATATCAGATAAATTTCCGCCTCCGTTAGCCTCACAAATGCGAACCCTTTTGAGCACATTTTTCATTACATTCTCACATATTTCACGCGGTATTTCATTAATTTCATCACGAATATTTTGTTTGAGTTGCTTAAGCGTTTCTGGTTTGTTTGCATAACCCTTGCTTTTCAGATATCCCTACAAAAAGAAGTCCGGAGCAGTCAAATCAGCCGACAGTGGAGGCCAATCAACATCACCATTTCTTAAAATAACTTGTTGTGGAAAGAGGTCCCGCAGTAATTCCATTGTAAACCTGGCTGTATGCGATGTGGCATCGTCTTGTTAATACCACATGTTAATCAAGCCCAAAGCATGCAGTTGTGGCGTTAAAAAGTTTTCAAGCATATCACGATATCTCTCCCCATTCACAGTTACCGTTACACTGTTTTCAATTTGAATGAAATAAGGTCCAGTGATTCCTCCTAATCAAATTGCACACCAGACTGTCACTTTTAATGGATGCAAAAGTGACTGATGAATAATTTGAGGGTTTTCCATTGCCCAGAACCGACTATTCTGTTTATTCTCATATTCATTTAAATAAAAATGTATCTCGTCACTCATTACGATTTTTTCATGAAAATCGGATTGATTTTGATAAAATGTTTTAACGATTCAAACACGTTGGTTTATCAAATATTTTTCCATAATAAATTTGACACTTGTCTACTTCACGACTGCCAAATATGAAGTGTCAAGACTAATGTTTACCAAAATGGCGGCAAAACAAAGTAGTATACCTTCCCGGCGGACACCCTGTATATTCTCTCTGTCAGTCAAGCGGCACATAGGGCACTTATGGCTTAGGAGATGTCATCTGGTCTGGTAATGAAGTGCATTCAGGCTTTCAGTCGACTTGGTAAGAACAACTCAATCACCCTGGGGTGGATTCTTGGTCATGAGAGGCATGGAGGTAACGAAAGTTCCCACTTTTTGGCCATCAATGGGGCCCGTCGACCCTTCATTGGCACTGAATCCTTTTATATTTTTATATTAGGGAAAAGCTCAAGTTGTGGATAGAGTCGAAATTTTCTGACTATTGAAAAGATTCTCTTAGCCTGGCCGGGATATATTTCTCTGCCTAGTGGGGAGGTCAGGGTCTCTCTTGGTGCTTGGATCGATGGAAGTAGAGACCTTGATGGGTTACTTTTCAGGGCACTATGATCTCAGGTAACAACGTTACAAAAAGGGTCAATCGGACACTGATATGTGTAGATATTGTGAGTTGGAAGCGGAGCCGTCAGAGCATGTTCCTTGAAAATTTCCTAGGCTTTGTGTTTGGATACTCAGGTTTTTTAGTGGCTGTTTCGTATTGTCTTCCTACATTTTAGTCGAATATCAATAGATTATATCTATAAAATTGTCTTCAATGACTCTTGGATGTGGTTCTGAAAGAATTATTAATACATACACAGAATAAAATTGCCAAATTCTGTTTTCCCTAGAACATTTTGGTAAATACAAAAAAGTGTACACACAAAAAGTATCACATAATTTTAAGTAATTTAAAATATTTGTTAAAATTCAAATTGGATTTCTAACAATTTTTTGTTTAAATTGTTTGTAAATTGTTATTTATCATATAAAAATTCTTTGAAAATAAAAATTGAAGTTGCAAAAAATAACAAAAAGTTTTTTTGTATTTACAAATTCCATTGTTGGTGCTTTTAAAAAATATTTTTTTTTTTTTTATTTACAAAAATGTGCTATGGAATATATTCAATATTACACACAAAATTTTGTAATTTTGTCCTGTGTAAGCATCATAGGTGTATTAATTTTCTAAAGTGGCTTAATATTGTCATTATCGAGTTTAAACCCCATTTGGGGGCCACAGCTCTTCTACAAGAGGGCCACGCTTGTGTGTTTTAATGATACTGCTCTCGTTGTGATGTTTCCTGTATATTTTCGTGTCAGGAATTACTCCTAAATACTTCACGCTACGTTATCATATGGCCAGGACACAAGGCTCATCGTTACTTAATATACTCGTCATCCGAGTGAAAAGGCATATAACAAATTCGTAGGTATTCACGTTAAATTACCGCTAGCTTGCCCAGTTGTATGATATTTCGAAATTTTCTGATGCCCTATTACCATGGCACACCTTATCTCTAATGCTGATTTTGTTGATATTGCAGTTAATCTATCAGTTCTTTGGCATATGACGGATCCAGAGAGCGGTCAAAGTCAAATTGGTCTAGCGACCGAATTATTTCAATATTATAATTATAATCATTTAGAAAGTGTAGGAATTTTTTTTATCTACCCTTTAAACTTCTACTTTGTTTAACAGATTGAAAAAAATTCAATAAATTTTATAATAATGAAGTTTTTATACATTGTTGATATGTTATTTTGGTAAATGAATTATATTCTTTTTTATAAATTGTTGTTTTTAAAAACAATAATAGTATGATTATATAATAAAAAATCCTATTAATTTTGTATATAAAAATGCAAAAAAAATATATATATATATAAATATGTATACAAATGCAAAAAAAATTTCACGCTCAGATTTGTACTTTATACATATAAAAATGCAAAAACCCGTAAAAAATGGTTAAAAATTTTCACAAAATGGCTAACATAATGGCTAATCCAAATTTTTTTAGTCTAAGAGCGTTAAAAAATGGTCATAAAATGACTAAATTTGCAACGCTGTCATTTAATAAGGAAGAATTTATTTGAATTTGGTAGACAGACCAGCATGCTTCTCCATATAGTTTCATTAGATTTAGTATATTATGATGCTTAAAAAACGAAAAAAAACCTATTTTTACCCCTAAAAATTCATGGTCATCCAAGTGCCGGCATCAATATCAGATGTTTTTTGTTTTTTACTATCGAATATATAAATTCCATCAAAATCGCAGTTTTATGTGTTGTGTTATATTTCTTGTAAGTTGCATTTACTTAAAATTCATACTAGTAACGCAAATAATTTGGAAAAAAATTAATGTTTCTGCACACTCTAACGTATACGTAATATTATGTGTAAATTATTACGTATACGTACGGGTAAATCAAAGTAAAACAAATTTCAATACATAAAAAATAAATGAGCACTGCAATTCGGTTTTAAAAAAAGATGGTTTTGGAAAAACCGGTAAACCGAGAGGCAGTGAACAAATATTTGAACGGCACTAAATGTTCAAATAATAAAACAAAGACTTGTAACATTTTTAAGAAATAACTGCAAGTTGGGTGGATTAATATAAATTTAATAAACTAAAACGTTGAATTTTTATCACATTTGTGTCATATATGTTTTAGTATCCAAAAAGTTTTCACGATTTGCTTGTCAGATCTAGCAATTTTAATTTGTCAATAGCAGAGAAAATATTTGGTGAGCTTATAGCTCAAAATCTATCTATTTGTTTTTATCAAAAGTAGTGTATTTTAAATAGTATTTATTATAGTGTATATTAAAATAGTTTAAAAAGAAATCGAATTTGTATTATTTTTATTAAACGTAAAATCCAAAATGATTTTTTTTATAAAAACTTTCTTTAAAAAACCAAATTTGGATGAGAAATGTGTTTATTTTTTTAATGTATGATGCCTTATATTGAGAGAATAACATTAAAGGTGAATTCCATACAAAAGTACACAACAAAGTAAAATTTTCCTATTATTATTTTTTTATAACTGGAAAGAATATTGAAGATGACTAGGATAACTCATTTTAATGTAACTGCACATCTTCAAAAAAAAAGTTGAAGCGCTAAAATAAATTTATTTGTAATTCCAAAAATTAAATGAATCAAAAACTGTATAATCTTAACTTCATAACTTTAACTTTCATATTATTTAGTGTCGTGTAAGTCACGCGAAAAAAACTATTTTTTGTGAAAAATAAAATAAATTTCACTAAGTTGAAGCCATTTTGTCGTTGTTTGTATTTCTCAAATACTTTTGGTGCATTTTAAAAGGAATCGGACTACACAATTAACAGAATTTTTAAACTATCTTTGATTACCCTGAAATCAATGGATTTGATGTCGTGTAAGTTACAACTTATTAATTATATTAAAATTAAAAATATGTAATCGCAAATCAAAAATCAAAGTGCATGAATTAATACGTATGTTCGTGTAGATGTTATTTCTTGAAAAGAAAAAAAAATTAAAAAAATTATGATTGTACCAGAAATTTTATCAAAAATGACAAAAGTTTTGCCTCGTGTCGTGTAAGTCACACGTGCAATTCACCTAAAATTATTTGGTGAAAGTTGAAAAAAGTGGTATTTTAGCAAATTTAATAGCCTAAACTAACAACTATTATTTATTAACTATTACCACTTTCTGCAATGTCAATTTCTTTTTATTATATAAGCGAATATTATGCTCCATTTGCTAACGGGAAAATATGTGCAGAATTAGGAAAATATATATTGGGTGTATAACTTAAAAATCTGTGATTCACAGAATATGTCGTATCTTTCACACATGGTCTATAATAACTGATATAGCATTTTAGAGGGTAAACATCTCACATTTATTCTCACTTAGTCATTGAACGAAATAGTGTCAACAACAGCTTTTTATTTTTTCTTTTTTTTCTTCGAAAGTGGCAAATTTTGTGCCAAGAAAGCATCGTTTCCGGGAGTTTTGCTTTACTTTTCCAATTTTAAAAAGAGCTTGAACGCCACAAAAACAAGTAATTTTTGCATCGAATTATTATTCGCGATCAAATATGGATCTATTACGACAACCAAACGCATAAGAAATCGTATGTGAAACACTGAATGTGCTTGGCCAGCAGACAACTCAACGCCAAAGTCGAATATGCCTAAGGTAATGTCCTGTATTTGGTGGCACCAGAAAGCTCCCATCTGTTATAAAGGGCTAGACAATCACGGTAGCTCTGTAGCGAACACAATTGATTCATTTGAATCGAGCACTGGCCAAAAAACGTACGGAATATGCGACCAGATATGAAGCTGTAATAAGCTATCACGCTTGGGCACATGTTGCAAGACCGATTCAAAACTATTAAGTAAATAGTGGTTGAGAAGTTTTTCTTTACCATCCCAATAGACCAGATCTTGGCCCATCCGACTTCGATTTGTTTGATTGATGCAGAACACTCTCGTTGGAATACGCTTCACTTTAGAAGAGAGTATCCGAAATCGGCTTAATTTGTTCTTGGTATCAAAAAATTTGCAGTTCTTTTGCCAGAAAGATGGGTAAAGGTCATAGCTAACTATAGCCAATATTTTGAATAAATTTATATTGTAACGCTCAAAACTTGCCACCCAATCCACCCAATATTTATTTAAATAAAAAACCGCTTAACCGACACAAAACCGCGGCTTTCAGTTTATTTAAATTTAGAAAAAGTCCGAAACCGGGCCGTTCCTTAAAATAAAAAAACTGGTTAACCAGTTTTCGGTTTTAAATACTCTAATTGCAATGTGGCCACCAATTCACATATTAAATGTCGACATTTAAAGAACTAGGATTTTGTATATAGAGTAATGTGTTATACCATGATACGATTGTACCTTGAAACTTTAGATTTTTTGCATAACTCCGCCTTTATATCACATAAATGTTCTTCTCTAAAGTATATTATTTAGCATTGCGTTCATGTCGTCCATATATATTGGTCTAATGCGTACACTTAAAATAGTTTTAAAGTTAAAATAACAGGATGCGGCATTTAAAAAAAAATTATATTTCATTTAAAAATCAGTCTACTTACTTAATCAGTTAAAAATAAATGTTAAAATTTTACTACCAATTCCATAAAAAAATAACTGATATTTGTAATTCTTTCCGGTTTTTTGTTTGTTTTTAATCTACAAAATGTATACTCACATAGTTCATAAAAACATTTTGTGTGCGTGTTTATAAAGCTCTTGTAATTTGAGTTGAAATAATTCTTTATATAAACAAACAATTTAAATTATAAGCAAGTAAAAAATTTTTAAATTCAGCTATGCTGAATCTTTGAACACCCTGCACCAATATTCTAAAAAATGTTCTCTACTGTTTTTTATACAAATAATGTAAAAACCTTTTGAAGTAAAAATATGGAGATGAAAAGTAATTTTTAAAAGTGAAAAATTTTTTTGGATGTGAAAATAAATTTTAAGGTGAAACAAATTTTTTGAGTAAAATCAAATTTTTGGCTGAAAAAAATTTTTTGTGGTGAAAAAAAATTTTAGTGGTGAAAAATATTTAAGGTGAGCACAAAATATTTTTCGCTTCTAAGCGACTGGTGAAAAAATATGAGAAAATTTATTATGAAATTGTACTAAAATACACCAATTTGTATGTTAAATTTAGAGGTACCTCCATATTTTCACTCATAAGGATCACGAATACATACATATTCATTATGGGGTCTTAAACCTACATTTTGACATTTTACAAACGAAACGACAAACTGATATATACCCTCACCTTATATAGTGGAGGGTATAACAAATTGAATTTTTTTTTCTTTGAAACACAAAAAAAATTAAATTTGTAATAACTATAACGGTAACAAATAAACCACAAATTTCCTTTTTGTGGGTAAATTTTTTAATTAAACTAAAAAAAAATCCGTAATTGACAGTAAATCATTTTGAACAAATGTATAAACAAAGTTAAAATAAATATTTCTTTGTAAAATAATTGTATAAAAAATTACAAAACAATTTTTCAAAATAATACAATAATATTGTTAAATAGACATTCAAGACATTTTCTAAAGGAAGGCATCTAGTAACAAAATTTTCAGATTTTACAGACCACTTTTATCTGCCCGTTTGGTGGAGCTACAAACTTACCATGAACTTAAAAAAAATAGGAATAATATGTTCTTCCTAAAGCATATTTCTATGAGTGTAAATAAGTAGACATCTTCATGTATGTGGTGGCTTCTGTTCAGTATATTCTGTTAAGCGTAACGTTTGTGTTTGGTTTAACTTAAAAGGAAAATAAAATCCAAAAAAAGGCATAATTCGCCTTCAAGTTACGCTTGGCCGAAACCACCGACACTATTTTGTACTTGTTAAATATTTTATAGCTTGAGTATGTCTTAATACTACTAGAAACTACTAGCACTCTTTGTATTTGATTTCAAATTCAAAGTATGTAGTAGACAAAAATTTTAGTAGAATTTATTTTTTTTATTTTTGGGTGAAATACAAAACTTTGCACTACAAGTTTTAAGTTAACGATGCAGAAACTTGAAGAAAGTTATGTTATCAATTCCATGACAACAAATAAATTTAAATTTATCGCTGGCTTAAAATAACAAAAATAAAAATTTATATGAGTACTAAAAAATGCTATAAAAGAAGGTGTTTATTATTGCAACGGAAAAATTTAAAGAAAATTTAAAAAAAAGTATATCAAAAAACTAAACATTTGAAATACTGCTGGTCATATATATCAGATATTTCTTTAACAGCATTATGATGAATGCTGTACCATACATCTACTAAAAATAAATTAAATATTTCTGTGTGTCATTTTTTAGGCAACCTTGCATTGTTTTGCATTGCACATAATAGTTTTTATTTAAAAGCTTGTCCTAGTTTTTTGTTCTTTTTTTTTTTGTTCATGCATGAATCCTTGCATTTATCCATCCATTTATTCATTTAATTTAACAACATTACCTGTTTGCACTTAAAAACAGACAATGAAACCAATTAAAAACGATTTACGATTTAATTCTCTCACTACCTTTGCCTGCACTTACCTGCAACACAACAGGCCACCCATTTCATCAACAACAATACGTAATACAAAGAACTTTAGCTAACTACCATTTATTACAAGATTACTTATTTTTTTTTTTTTAAATACTATGAAGCAACGGTAGAACGTGTCTCAATAAGAAATCAATTTCCGTTAACGATTTTAATTTCCGTTTGTAATAATTATTCAATGTCAGCGATAACTTATAGCTGCTGAGTAGTTGTAAACTAGCAAAAATTCTAGTCTGTTTTTGTTTGCATTCTACTAACATGAAAAATATTGTAGTTTGGTTTTTGTTTTGACATAGAGATTTTGAAAATTAATTTTTTATTTGGGTTTTATAAAAACTACAAGATATAAGTGGACATTTATTGCAAGCACAGTTTTTGTGACAAAAATTTACTAAAGAGAATTTGGAATTAAGTTTTGTAGTGTTTTTTAATGTTTATTTTTCTATTTTCCAATATGTTCAAAATTGAGGTTATAAATGAGAGAAATTGATATTGAGTATTGTCTATGTTATATTATTGATGATGCTAATATACCTAGCAAAAATGAAGCTGCCAAAGAAGCAATAAAAGCATCACTACTATGGCAAAGGCATCACTTCTTTTCTAATGGTTTCATCGATGAATTTAAGATTTGCGTGTCATAGGATGGAAGTATTCAAATGTAGCTACTGGCATTACTCATACTTTACTCTAAGGAAGCAATTATAATACAATGATTAGGTATTTTGCTGCATGAGTGAAAAATGTTCATATACTTTCTAGTATTTAAGCTTTGATGAAAATTTAATTCATAAAAATGCAGAAAAATAAGTTTAAAGAAGCGACATTTATGCATTGATATACAAATACTCTTTATTATAACAAATAAATTATTCTGCATTAGTGAAAAATCATTTTTGAAACATTTTTCAAAAATTTTAATGAATTTTTAGACATTTTTTAAAATATTTTTGGATAATGTTAAAACTGGTTGTACAATTTGGAAACATTTTTAGACAATTTTCAAATATTTTTAAACAATTTAAATAATTTTTGCACAATTTTAAAACATTTTTGGGCAATTTGAAATAATTTTTACACAATTTTAAAATTATTAGATTCTGAATTAAAACTGGGAATGATGTAGTGTTAAATAAAATACATAATGCAAAAATGCACAGATCGCGTCGTCATAAATATTTGAGGCTGAAAAATGCAAAGGACAGGCCAGCTAGTTTCAATTAAATGTCAAAAAAAATCTGTTTTTCTTGATATTTCAAAACTTCTATAAAAATTTGCAAAACTGCATAGATTCTAACCCTCAGGAAATTTTAAACTAAAATATAAAAAAATGATTTAATAAAAAAAAATAAAAAAGTTCATCAGAACTATTTTCTCAATTTTAATAAATGCTTAAGATTCAAAAAAAAAAAAAAAAAAAAATATACGATATACTATAACTTATGCTTAAGAAGTAATGAAGAGTGATATTTTAAGATATGCATCGGGTTTATATCCAGAGCACTGCATTTGAAATATGAACACATGAATGATTTTAGAAGTGCCTTAGAATAACACCAAAAAATCATAAAAGAATGTAAACTGAAGTTTAGGAAGCAATGAAAGAAGTTATAATCACAGAATGACTACCATTTTTTTTGCTGGGTAGTTTTATATTTTCAGATATATATTTAACCCTTCAACAGTCTGTTGAATTGTCATCGTAACATACAACGATCATCAACCCACAAGAAAATTATCATAAAATTATGTTTAGGTTCCTACACAGAGGAAACAGATTTATTGTGACAATCGAATGATTTGATTGCAGTAACCGAAATACTTGGTTTTCGCAACAAAATGTATTCTTTGGTCAATTGAAAAATTACATTCCAACCGTAATTATGTTGTTTTAACCGAATTTCTTTCGCCACAAACAAAAATATCGATTAATACAACTGAGTAGCCAAAAAAAAAATCGGTTACCATAATGAATCTGATTTCTAAGTTTTGCTTTTTCTTTGACAGACAAAACAGATATATCGTTCACACCATATTTTTTTCAAACAGAATGAATTGTTTGGAAACATCGACATATTTGTTTTGTTAATATAATTTTAATATTCCCTTGTCGATATCTTCGGGTGTTTCAGCGTTCCGTTCTATGTGAGTGATTCCCCTGTTTTGTGAGTCCCGTTTGTAACGTGCTGTAACGAATCTTCTTATCCGCATAAAGGGGTAAGGGGCTAGAACCGAGGGACGAATCGGGTAATACTTCGACTCGGGAACGGGGTATTACCTGATATCTCTACCGATTTCTGCCTCCCTACATGAGAACCGCTGTTTATTCTCGTGTAGTTAGTCGTATTATTTTACTACGATAACCGTTGCTTATTCTCGTTATAAGCTAGTCGTATTATTTGAACACGAGAACCGTTGTTTATTCTCGCCGTTAGCCAATCGTTTTTTCTGAACACGAGAACCGTTGTTTATTCTCGCCGTTAGCCAGTCGTATTATTTCAACACGAGAACTGTTGTTTACTCTCGTTTGTAGTTAGTCATATTATTTGAACACGAGAACCGTTGTTTATTCTCGATATTAGCCAGTCGTACTATTTAAACACGAAAACCGTTGTTTATTCTCGTTATTATCTTGTAATATTTAAACCCGAGAACCATTTTTTATTCTAGTTGTTAGCCAGCCGTCTTAATTACGGGAACCACTGTTTATCCCCGTTGGTTGCTAATCAATCGAACTAGCCGAGCCGAAACTCTTTCTAGAGTTTGGTAAATATTACCTTCGGGTAGTGCCGATCATATACGATCAAAACTCTCACCAAAACGGGGTTTTCTCTAAATCCGTGTCGTATTGTTGACCATCGTTGTAAAGAGTAGGTTTATTGTGTACTATTTTATAAATACCTCAAAGGAAGCAGACCTTTGGCGAACCTGGAGAGCTGAGCTATACCCCAGCTGGAAAATAAACTGAATCACAGGTTTTGGTTCCCCTTTTGTTTTCTTCAAGTATTACAGCGTATTTTTGTTTTGCTACACTTACAATATTATTTGTTTAAAAATAATCTAAAATACATATAAAATTAATTGAAAATACAATCAAAAAGAGGACTACAGGTTTTTTCATTGTTTAATAATCCACAAAAGAAGTAAAAGCAATCGAAAGTCATTTAAAATAACTATCAATTTTTAACTGACAAAACATAGAAAAAAAACTATTTTTTAGTTTGTTTTTCAAATTGAAAATTTTTTTATTTGTATGTAATTCACACACAGATGTATATATTTTTATTTTCTATGTGTGTATTTATATTTAAATAATTTCTTATAATTTTTATTGACACAATTTTCTATATAAACAAAATATTTTGTTTAAAAAAAAAAAAAACAAAATGAAATTATATAAATTTCTATTTTTAGAAGCAGAAAAGATAAAATTTTACATTTTACAGAAAATATCAACTCCTACTGAATTTCTGTAAATTTTTGTAGTTAGTTTTTTGAATGACTTATTCAAATAGTTAAAAAAATATATTTCTATGATTCTGAGTGTCTATTTTTAAAGTGAAACGGTATAATTAAAATCTTTTTAAAAGTTTGTTTTTTCATTATTTTTTTAAGATTACATTATTTTTCATCGTTCTGGAGATAAGTTGTCGAACGCTTGTCAGATATTCCATTTGAAATTATTTAAATATACCTGTGGTTTGTCCAGTAAACACGAGTCTTTAAAAACCCGGAAGAAAAACAGTATGAAGCGTTTAATTTGTGCAGTCTAACTTATCACTTCCAAAACATTGACTCTTAAATCACTATAATAAAAGAATAGTTCCTTGAAACGAAATCTTAATCCGTTTATTTTTTGTTTTTTACCTAATTAAAAAAAAAATTATGTGCCGTATCCAGATTGATAGATATTATAAAATATATTACACTCCAATTATTATGTAGTTAAAAATAAAGGATCACACATTTAATTTTTCAAAAAATATATTTTTTTTTTACTTTTTTATACATTTGTTCAAAATGATTTACTGTCATTTACCGATTTTTTTTCAGTTGCATTTATTTTTTTATTTATTTTATTATTTAGTAAAAGACGGAAATTTGTGTTTTTTTCTGTTACAGTTCTTACAAATTTAAAATTCATTTGCTGTCTGTTTCAAATTAAAAAAAAAAGAAATTTAAACATTCCTTTTTTTACTTAAACTGTTTGTTTATATACAAAATTATTTCAATTCAAATTAAAAAACCTTTGTAAACACAAAATGTGTCTATAGACTATGTGAGTAGACATTTTGTAGATTTAAAGACCAACAAAAAATACAAAAAAACAGAAACAATTTTAAATAAATGAATCCTCAGTTATTTTTTACGGAATTGGTAGGTAAAATTTTTTTATTTTTAACAATTTAATCATTTGTTTTTTACTAGTGTGTCAGTTGTTTAAACAACTTATTAAAATAAATAAAAATAACCATTTAATTAAAAAAAAAATTAGAAGACCGGATTTTAAATGAAATATCATGTATCCGTCGCTGATGCAAATAAATTACTGTGATGATTCCTAATCCCATTAGCCAGCAAAATCTTTTCCATTTTTACATTTTAAATTTCCAGCTACATATATCGTTATTTTGAAGTGTTTTTAAATGTTAATATCGAAAATAAAAATTTAAATTTTTTCAATAAAAAGTCGGGGAAGTAAAATGTTTAGCTTAAACTTTCCAGAAATATGGGGAAAATTCGTATGCTCTAAAACGTAATTTTCTGAGGATGAATGTCATACTTCTTAACATCCTTATCCTTAAAAGTTGTTTTGCCGAGGAAATCCTGATCGCATCCTTCTGGGTTTTAAAAAGATACTGCGATCATCTTTAAGGTCCTGCAATTTAAATCTACTAAAAAAATGAGAATTTCTGAAAAGATTTTGCCAACATGGTTTGAATATTATTTTGCAATGAGGTTATAAGAACAGCTATATGCGAGGTTTGCTAAAGAAGTTAATCATTTTTGCCATTTTGTCAGTTTGTGTCAATAAGAAATATTTTCATATCAAGTAACGTTCCAACAACATCCTTAAGATTTTTTTCAGCTTAGGGCAAACTTGTTGCCTGTCTTGATTATTATTTTTTCAATTAGTTTATAGAGTTTAAACCATTCCTTTTCCTCTATGTCACTATATCCAAGAAATTATCACACTTAAAAAGAAAAAAAAAACATTATTATAATAAATAATTAAGAACTGCTTAAAACATTAATTTTCTTAATTCATACCTAAATACTCATACAATACTAAAAACTATTAATTTCTATAAGAAGACCTTTTGTTTAATCACTTTAAGTTAATTTATAATTACGAATACAAATCTCATTTGTATTTACATTTGAAGGAAAATAATTACTACCCCATTTACTTGAGACACGTGCGCCAAGAAAGTCTGATTAGTAGTTGTAAAAATATTCACAGAGACTAACATACAAAAACACTTGCAAGTACTTATATACGAATTCTTCAAAGGATTAAATATGATTTGAGGAAAATCAAGAAATGTTTACAGACAAACAGTAGTTGGGATTGAAATTTTGTTGGAAAATATTTTTCATCAAATATTTTGTAAGAAAATATTGTATATATTGATCCAAATACAGGTATCTTTTTAAATTATAAGTTAGATGATAGATGTTTTTTACACCACGGGAGACTTATTTTTAAATTGAGTGTTGTTGTCTAAACTGTACACTTAAAAAAGTTTGTAAGTTAAAATAACTGAAAATATCATTTAAAAGAAAAGATATTTCATTTAAAAACCGGTCTACTTAATTTTCATTTAAATTAAATGTCATTTGTTATTTATTTTTAAATGTTGATTAATCAACTGACACATCCGTAAGAAACAAATGATATAATCAGTTAAAATAAATGTCAAAACTTTACCTACCAATCTTTAAAAAATAAATGTTTTTCATTTATTTGACATTATTTCCGTTTTTGTTTAATTGTTTTTTTTTAATATACTCGTACATGTATGTATGTATGCATATGAAGCTATAAACACTTTTTGTGTGAATGTATTTGTTTATGTATGTGTGTTTATGAAGTTAAGAAGTTTTGGCCGAAATGAAGCACCCACCGGATGTGCTATACCCAAGTTTGTGCAGAAGGTTCGTGAGACTGAATTGCTAGTGGACAACACTCATGGTCTGCGTGGTCGTACGATGCGTACACAGAAAAATTTCGGATGAATCAGTATATTTCAATTGTATCAGGAATATATTTCGGTGAAACAACAAAATATTTCAGTTGCTGCAGCTTACCTATTCAATTGCCAAGAAATTCGGTTGTAAAAATTAAACTGTTTTCTCTGTGTACCGATAAGAACGTGGCTACTGCGTGGCTACTGCGGCCACTCAATCCAAGAACATAGACGCGCTAGTGATATCAACAAGTCGGCATTTCATACACCAGCATGATGAGAATTTTGCACAAAGATTTCAGATTATTTGCTTAAAAAGTCCAATTGGTTCAGCAATTGAAGGCAAACGACCATTACGGCTTCTCAGTTTGGAACTTACAGAAGCTCCAATCGGTCATCAAATTTGGCAGAAAAATTTTATTTTCTGTCGAAGAGCATTTTCATTTCGGCGATGATGCCATCAAAAAAAGTTGCCACGTCTGGGAATCGAAAAACCATCACAGAGCGTGACACTTTGGTAGGTATTTTGGAGTGGTGGCTGATTTCAGTCAACGGCAAGCACTACAGATCCACCATTACAGACTTTTTATTATCTGAAATGAGCGAAATGAATTTGGATAATCTTTGGTTTAGCTGGAGGTTGCACGATGTCACACAACTACAGGTTGGTTGAAAAGTTCCTGCGCTTACCAAGAGATGGCACTGCTAGCTCCAAACTTTTTTTTTCTCGAATTGGTATAACTGTCCTGAGAACACATGCAAAGTTGCAAGTCATTCTGTCAATTCTTTCTTTGTTTACAAGCCATTTGAAGTTGACGTATCATTGATTTTTTTTAATATGGAAAAAATTTAATATCGTGCAGTCATTGGATTCTTTGTTTTGAAGGGTTTAAAAGCAAAAGAAATTTATGAACAATTGTTAGAAGTGTATAAGGAGTCCTCACCTTCAAAACGCACCGTTGAATTTTGGGCTGGTGAATTTAAACGTGGTCGTACTAGCCTTAAAGACGATCCACGCGAAGGACGATCAAAAACTGCAACCACATCAGAAATCATTGAGCAGGTACATAATATGGTTAGTGAAGATCCAAGTTTGACTAAGCGTCAAATTGATAACGCCATAGGCATCTCAGTCAAACGAGTTCTCCATATTTTACATGAAGAATTACGTACGAAAAAACTGTTTGGAAAGTTAGTGCCGCACACATTAACAATTCAACAAAAACTGGATCGAAAACAAATTTCTCAGCGTAATTTGGAGCGTTTTAAGCCGAATAAAACCGACTTCTTGCGTCGTTTTATAACTACGGATGAGACTTGGATCTACCACCATGATCCTAAATTGAAACAAGAACGTTTACAGTGGACTGAAGCTGGTTGTTCAGCTCCAAAGCAGGTGAAGTCACAACGATTAGCAAAGAAGGTTATGGCATCAGTTTTTTGGGATGCAAAAGGAATTTTGTTGATTGATTATCTTTAGAAAGGTAAAACAATCAACTCTGAATATTATTGCAGCCTTTTGGATCAGCTGAATGAAAAAATTCGTGAGAAAAGACCTGGTTTAAAGAAGAAAAAAATCATTTTTCATCAAGACAATGCACCTGCTCACAAAAGTGTTTTGACGATGGCTAAATTCAAAGAATTAAAGTACGAATTGCTTGAACATCCAACGTATGCACCAGATTTGGCTCCCAGTGATTACTATCTCTTCAGAAATCTCAAACAATTAATTCGTGGAAAGCATTTTTCGTCGAATGAAGAGACTATAGCAGCCGTAGACGGTTATTTTGCAGAGCTTACGGAAAACCATTATAAGGATGGGATAAAATTATTGGAAGATCATTGGAACAAGTGTGTTAAGCTTCTAGGAGATTATATTGAATAAAAAAATATATTTCGTAACAAAAACAGTATTCTCTGATTTCGAGCGCAGGAACTTTTCAACCAACCTGTAAACCAACAATCGATATTTTGGGCACTAAGTTCGGAAATAGTATTTTCAGCCGTATTGACGATGTCAGTTGTACGTATCGGAGCTACGATTTGACCCCTTTAGAATAATTCAGAAACGAACCACTCCCTTAAGGCTATCGTCCGAGCCATTCGTGAGATAGAACCATAAACCATCCACAAAGTCTTGGAAAAATGGATTGAGATAATGAGCAATTAGGAAGCCAGACGCGGCAGCCACATGAATAAAATCGTGTTCCATACATAATGGAAATATTTTTTATTTCTCAAAAACACATATTATACCAAAAAGAAATTAAGTTTAGTTCATTTGATTTAATTTTTCAAAATATGCCAGTCCTTGAAGCACCCCTTACAATATTGCTGAGCATATTGAAGTGAAGTTTGCATCTACGTGTGTTTGTCGTATTATCCCTGAATTTTAATAACTTTATGCCAAATCTAAACCACTGTTAACCTTAATGATAAAATTATAAGGTAAGACAAAAAAAAAATACCTACAAAGATATTGCAGTGAATGCTAACAAGAGAACTCTGTTGTGGGGTATACTCCACATTTCAATGATACATCGATTTATAGTAGAAATACAAACGAAATAAAATCTTAGTAAAAAAAAATATTGCAGCTCAGTCACATGTTTAGGGATTAAAAATTAATATCAAAGCTCTCAAAACTCGTTTGTTTTAAAATTATTTTATTATTTTTATATCCTCATTGAAAACTTCATCCAAATTGATCCCAGCAAAAATAAATGGAAGTGATTCTTAAGGAATAAATTTTTCATTGATTCTAAAGTATCGTTTAGTTCTGATTTTTCTCTTC
The DNA here is from genome assembly GCA_949748255.1 of Eustalomyia histrio. NCBI lineage: Eukaryota > Metazoa > Arthropoda > Insecta > Diptera > Anthomyiidae > Eustalomyia > Eustalomyia histrio. The sequence continues at coordinate 47,084,379 of OX456526.1, read as the reverse complement.
TAAGGCAGTTCTTTTTTACAACTTACAAAAATGTGATTATTAATAAAATTTAACACTTTTCAAATCTATGACGTTACAAAAAGTAAAAAATTAATTGTAGTAAAAATTGCAGGAATTTCGAATAGAGATAAATAAGACCCGATTGCTGAATTTCTCATTAAAATTTAATGAACAGTATAACTCAAACTTTATATAGGAAACAACAACAAATGTGTCAGTTAAATTCCCAGGTAGAAGCTAACGGGAGATTGTGAAACTGAGGCTAAGGCTCGATTACTGATGTCCTGTAGAAATCTAAATTACAAATTCAAAATTTATTTGGGAAGAACAAAAGATCTGATTTTTCACTAAACCATAAGAAGGGTTTTAGATGCAATGAAAAAGTATCATAAAAGAAAACTTCCAGCCTATGACACCCGTATGTAAAAATCATTGGTTCCGATCCAAATTTTCACAATACTGTTATCCAAATCACTGCTTCTTTTTCTCTTCTTTTGCTAATTTTTGCGGGGGATTTTATTTAATATTAAATTATTTAATTTCTTTTTATTATATGAAAACCGAAAAAAAAAAAACACTAAATGGGGTAATTTTTGATAAACTAATTTTAATCTATAAACGTGAGATAGGGCTGCTTATTTGGTAACACCTTATGTCGCATCTAAAACACAAATTTTTTCACAATTTGAAGAGAACCTGCTAACGTTGCTTCCTTGTAAGTAACACATTATAAGATACAAATGCTTAAGCAAATGGTTTTACTTGTCAAGTACTAAAGTTAATCCAAAGCCGTCAAACTGAAAATGAAAAAGGTAAGCAAAACGACAAGTTATCTAACACATTTAACAGTACACAGCTGCAATTACAAAAATACGAATGAACGTGTCTGTTAAATTCATATTATTCTCATTGTGTTGCCTTTAAGGGTATCATTTTTTTTTTTTTTTTTTTTTAGAAAATTCTTTTAATGTACGCGAATAAAGTAAGCGTTCTATTTTTCATCAGGATACACAAACATTTATAACAAAAAACCTTTTAGTGTTTTATTTGTGTGTGTGTGTGTGTGTTTTTATAATTTTGCACTTCATGCAATTATTTATTTGTGCTTAAGGCTAAAAAGGCTTTAATTGCACGATTATTTGTCTTCTTTATTAGACTTAACACGCAAATCCAATAGATTTAATAAATACACTTACAAAGTGTTGGAGAAAAATGTAGTTGTTATTTAATATAAATAATTGTGATAAAAATATGGTTATTTCTGTAGAAAAAAGTTATTAAATTAAAGTCCTACAATAGTTTACAAAAGAAATAAAATTTTTCTGCTTACTAAGGGCGACTATTTTCATATTCTACACCACATCGGGTTCAAGGATTTGCTAGAAAATATCATACTTAGGTGGTATTTCCACCAGAGTTTCTTCGCTAGAAAAATGAGTGACTGAATGTAGTGAATCTGAACTTACCACCTTATTAGATCCACATTATAGTATAAAAATCGATTCGGAATCACTTCTTGATTAGATTCAACGATGTCCGTTCGTCCGTCGGTAGGCATAAATCTAACAACACATTACAGTACGAAAAAAATACTGGGTTCTGGCAATGGATTCTATTAGAGGAGACAAAAAAAATATACTAATCGCGGCGTTTTGAAAGATCACATCAGAACTTTATTTAAAGGGGTTTAAATTTTTCCCCCCTTTGGCCTATTGTGCAGCATATCGGTATATGAAACTATGTGATCTTTACAACTGAGTTGGAATGTTTCAGCAACTTTCTAGAAAATGGTAACGCCAATATTTTCAAGAAATATGTTAATCCACTAACTCACCCACATAATGGTAATTTGTGACTCTATTCTAACAAAACGTAAAAATCACTCCTAATAATAGGGAGAGCGGAAATGAAATGTTCTACCAAAAAGCCCAAAACTGAATATTTTTAACAAAAACCAGTCAAATTCAAGAGTGCTCATCATATATCTAGTCAGATTTTGGAATGACGTTTAATAATCGTTCAATATTCCTTCTAGATTTTGACCTGTCCTCTATAGAAAGATTCTATCTAAGTTGTATTAATAATTGTGAATGTTTTTTGGACAGTAAATCATGTCTGTAAATTTGGAACTAGTCTACATGTAAAACCACTTTCTCAGTATTTGCTTACTCAATGTAAATGCACCTTCCCAGTATTTGAGTAATTTCGAATTTGATGCTGATTTGATGATAGCATCCAAATCCAGTAAATCAAATTTGTTAATTGTTTTTTTTTGTTAGGATGGGCATTGGGGATCTACAAACCGGTCCGATTATAAACGCTTGTGTTCATAGCATGCGACTGAACTTATAATTTAAAAGGAATCCGTGTGATGTCATCTGTTATTATTGACAGATGGACAGTAGCGAATATAAAGTGCCTTGAATAAAATTTAGTCCATAATTTTCTATATGCCAAAAAACGAACGCCGTTAAATTTGTTTAGAATCAGTCCATACACTCAGAAAAAATGTTTGTAGAAAAATATGTAAACGGTTTTTAATTCCACTTTCCTATTTTTCTATTGATTTTAAGTAAAAAAAATTACTATTTATTAAATTTTTTACTATTTACATTTTACATATTATAGAACTTTGTTGCTAATTTTAGAAATCATTTTACAAATTTTTGAAAACCGATTTGCTAAAATGAGAAAAAATTTACTATTTTTAAAAAGTGGATTTTGAAAGAAATGTTAATGGTTTACCTTTCAATATTGGTAAATGTCATTACATTTTATTTTCTGAGTACAGAATGAAAACCAATGTTTTATCCTCAGTAGATGAAATATTGGACTTAGGTCTGGTTTTCGATCCTAAACTTTCTTTTTGTAGTCACCCAGCAAAAAAAAAGTAGCAAAAGAAGAGAAAAAGAAGCAGTGATTTTGATTCCGATGTTGTGAAAATTTGGATCGGAACCAATGATTTTTACATAGGGGTGTCATAGGGTGGAAGTTTTCTTTTATGATCCTTTTTCATTGCATCTAAAGCCCTTCATATGGTTTAGTGAAAAATTAAATCTTTTGTTCTTCCCAAATAAATTTTGAATTTGTAATTTAGATTTCTACAGGACATCAGTAATCGAGCCTTAGACTCAGTTTCACAATCTCCCGTTAGCTTCTACCTGGGAATTTAACTGACACATTTGTTGTTGTTTCCTATACAAAGTTTGAGTTTTACTGGTCGTTAAATTTTGGCGGGAAATTCAGCAATCGGGCCTTATTTATCTCTGTTCGAAATGCTTGCAAATTTTACTACAATAAATTTTTTACTTTTTGTAGCGTCATAGATTTGAAAAGTGTTTGATTTCATTAAAAATCACATTTTTTAAGTTGTGAAAAAGAACTTCCTTAGAAGAGAAAAATCAGAACTAAAAGATACTTTAGAATCAATGAAAAATTAATTCCTTAAGAATCACTTCCATTTATTTTTGCTGGGCTTGTTCGCTATCTGCTTTCATACGTCGGAATTCCGGCAAACATTTCGACCATTTCACTAAAAAAGTATTATTTGCCTCCTTTGTTCAATCAAGATTGGAATATACCTCCTTTATCTGGAGCCCCAATGCTAATATTCATATTAGTCGCGTTGAGAGAATACAAAAGAAATTTATTAAATTCGCTCTTCCTTTTTTAATGTCTCATTTACTAGTAATTTTTCTAACATTCCTACATTTTCTCGTCCAACTTATGAAGGTAAATGTAAATACATTTATGGAAAACTTTAGAAGCTCGAAGAAATATTTTTTCTTTACTTTTCTTACACGGCATTATTTTTGGTGAAATAGATTCTCCTGAATTATTAAAATTAATTCCTATTCATGTACCTCCGAGAGTTTTTAGAACTAATGATAAGTTCTTTTATATAGATTTGCATAGAACTGATTATTCTTTAAATGAACCACTTTGAATTTTAAATCTCTTTAAGATGCTAGTCTGTAAAGATAATATTGTATCCATGCACTTAAATAAATTAATAAATTAAAATAATTAAACTTATATAATCAAATTTAAATTGCCTTAAAATGTTACATAGGGGATTGAAAGTGAAGATACATGCACTTTAAATAGCACTGAAAAATTTTTAGTTCTAAAAATCAGCCCTTAAAATAATAAAAATTTAACCTTAATATCCAAAAAATTTACTAAAAATATATTTTAAAACCAAAATTAGCAAATTCAAACAAAATAATAAATTGGTTTGTTTTTACTATTTTTTAACCCTTTGAATTATTTTATCTAAAATATTTCTTGAAAAAATAATTTAATTAGAAAGATGTTGCTCGATAAAAAAATATATTTATATAATTCGTAAGGCAATTTTAAAATAAATGAACAGCTTTAAATTGTAGCAAGTGAATCTAAAAATAATTAAATTAATTTGTGTGTTTTAATAAATTATTTTTTATAAATTAAAATTTTGCTATATTTTACAATTCATTGAGTTTTGTTCACTAAGATTTATCAAAATCTTCTTAATATAATTTGATAAACTGTAAAAAAATGTTTAAAATCTTTAGTAGCGGTTATTAACATTCTTGCTTTTTATATTTCACTAATATTTATTAAAATTTGTTGCTGATTTTAGCACATCTATTATAATTGCAGTTTACAGCAGTTTACTAAAATTTAGTAGCGATTACTTATTCTTTATACTAATTTAATTATACTAATATTAATAATATTTAGTTATTTTTTTCTGATTTTAGCAAATCGATTTTATATTCCACTTTACAAAAAGTTCACTCAAATTTAGTAGCGGCTACTAATTTTTTATACTAATTTTATTGTACTACACGTTATGAGACGTGTGTTACTAAGATTAGCAAAAAATACCGCTGGGCTCAAATAAACAAAATTTCCCGTAATAAGAGCTAATCTTCAGTTGCCATTACAGACTTTTTTGGTGAGTATATTCAGAACTACATCCCATATAGATCTACCATGAGAGCAAGTCAATAAATCTTTGCAAAACATTTTTATTCGGTTGATTGTTTTTTATTTTTTAACATAGTCTTTTGTATACTTCATCCAGCGATTCTCTAACTTTTTGTAAGCCCTCCCCAAAGTTAGATTTCGGAAGGTCCTCTGTTACAGTGATACATTTCATAAAATTTTGAAACAGGTAGAAGTCGCTGGGAGCCAAGTCTGGAGAATGCGTTTATGCTTTTGAACCTGCACAAGAGTGCATTCTATCATTATCTTGATATATAACATTTTTTTGTTTGCTAAATGGAGATGTATTTTTTTCCCTTGATTTTTTTGCTTAATTGGTCCAATAATGATTAATAATATTCTGCATCTATTGGTTTTCCCCTTGCCGAGTAGTAAACTAAAAATAATTCCATGCATATCTAAAAACGACCTTTGATATAATCTAACCAGCAGAATTCATTGTCTTTTTTCTCTTCGGGACGGACTTACATGGTAAAATCCATTGATTTGACTTTTGTTTCTTTTGTGGTGTGTATTAGTGAATCCATGTTACATGAGCAGTTAGGTGTAGGTGTAATGGAAAAGTCTTAAACCAGCTATTGAGTCATTGTGAGCAAATTCGGCACCCATCTTGCCGATAGGTTATTCATACCCAATTGAAATTACTGAGCAATGTGATAAGTTTAAGCACTTTAACTTGTTTAAGCACTTTAACTTGTCTGTTACTCAAAACTATAACATGTATTTTATCGATGATTTCCGAAGTAACGGTGTCAACTGGAAGTGCTGAGGGAGGTTCATAATTTGTGGCTGTATGTACAAGTTAAAATTAATTTATCCAATTCCGGATGTAGTCTTAATACTAATAAAAATATACCACGGACAACGTCTTACTTAGGTTTGATTTACTTAGGCGTTTTGCTTTTCAAGTAGAAGTATTTGGTGTATGATAACAGCACGAAATTAATTTTTTCCCATTATTTAAAATAGTCAAAGTTGGATCAAGTAAGAACTGAATCACGTATTTTGCAAAAAAAAATTTGCATAGTCGTCTTTTGCAACTTGACTTTTTCAAAAACTTACTTTGTTTTTTTTTAAGGGAAGCAACACTTAGGAAATTTTGAATCCTTGAAAAATATAAATATGTATGAAATTGTGTTCCATAAAAAATGAGAATTTTTGTTTTTTCTAATAAAGCCATAATATTTTTTTTTTATTTTAAGAAGAAGCAACAATAAGGAAATCTGTCCTATTAATTAATGTGTTGCATTTTTTATTTTTTTAAAGGGATAGAGGAGAGCTGAAAGATGGCAAAAGATGACTCTAGATATGACTGGAATTTCCCGAGATGATTAATCGTAGAATAATTGTTGCCGCCATCTAATGAAGATTTGGCGAAATTTTTGAAGCCTTGTTATGTTATTTTACTTATTTGGGGTAAAGTTCTCTCGAAACATCAAAGGATAATGTTGCGATATGAGTATATGAGGTATTCAAAAACAATATAATTTATATTTCTAAATTGGTGTTGCAATCGCTGAGAATCAAACCTGTTTAACCGTCCAATGCTCTAATCATTACATCACTACGCCCACAAGTTAGTTCACTTTATTTAATTTTTTAATAAGATACTTGTAAATTGATCAGCCATTATAACGGCGACACCATTTGATTTTAACAACGAATCTGATATATAACAATTGACCCAGAGTTTAAAGTACAGTAAGTTGTAGGAATTTCATGTGAAAAAACTGTTATATTACATATAAATAAAATAATATTTTTCATGATAACCTATTTCACGTGAAAAATTCTCTGGTTAGAAAAATCTAACCAGAATCTTAAGTTTTTAAATTTTCACAAAAAGCCCTCAGATTATCTAGAATAAAATAATTTGCGATTTACTATCGTTTTGCATTGCTGAATTATACTCGTCAGCAGCCTATTAAAGTCGGTGGTATTCGAACACTTTAAACTGAATTGTCTGGGTTATCGGAATATAAGTATTTCTCTCATTAGATCAATAAAGGTAGCTGTCAATGCTACTATTTTATGCCACACTGTAATTGAAATTCATTAAAAACAGCTATATAGGAAAAATACCATAAATTATGTCTAAAACAAGACGATATACTAGATGAACTAAATAACACACAAAAAGGGTGTTGCTGAGTAAAATGTTGCAAGGCAAAATAATAAAAAGGCGAACAATTAAAAGAACATTTTTTTTCTTTCACTGAAAATAACATGAATTGCAACAACTTTTAAATAGCAACAACAACAACAACAGAAACTCCTAACAATAATTGTAGGCCAAGAATTTAACAACTAACAACAATATTAAAAATAAAAAAGAAATGAAACAAAACAAGTTGTTTAGCCTTCAAAAATAAATAAAAAAAAAAAGAAAACACCAAACTAAAAGAACTCACAGCACACCAAAACTGAAATATGGTTTTTGCATTCTACAACAAAGGAATCAAAGCATACATATTATTTTGGCGCGCCTTTAACAAACACTCCTTTAATCAATGTTTTGCTAAAAATACAAAGGAACGTATAACAAATGTTAAAGTGTGATTGAATGTGTTTCTATTAGGTTGAATATTTTTGGCCTGTGGTACTGTAGTACCTAATTGTTGGTACTTTTTTTGCTAGGAAAATATAAAATAAAACTTTTATTTAACAGAGTTTTTGAAATATTTATGTTCCAGATTTATAGATATTTTAATGAGAATTGTTTCAGAAAGTCGCTTTCAATTTATATAAAGAAATTGAAAGCGACTTTCTTGACTTAAGGAATTTTCCTGATTAATCCAAGAAATTGTTTCCTGAGATTACCTTTAACGATTTCTATAAAATTGTATTGTGACCGATTGCTATGAGGAACTTAAGTAACTCACATTCAAGACCTCTAATATAAATAGTTGTGATAGTTTCGTCTAATCTATCACTTATTCCAGTGTCAACAAGAATAACACGAGATCAGTTAAGTTTTCACAGTATCCACAGTTGTATTATAAAAAGTACATTTAAAATTATAAAAGTTAATAATTGAGCATTTAGCTTATCATCCCCGTTTTTTTAAACTGCATTTTCAGCTGTACTCAATTTAAAACATTGATTGTGGCAAAAAGGAAGAAAACTTAAAATCACTATCAACATTTAATGTTGGAAATGCTATTTCTACTTTAAATCGCATGTATCTCTGTCTGTTAGTGTACAAACTATATAATCAATGGCTGACTCAGTTTGTTAAACTTTTGACGATTAAGTTCTATATTTACATACATATATACGTATAGACAATGAAAGTTTAGTTTACAACAACGAAAAGAAAAGAAAAAAATAGTTATGCCAGTGGTTAACACCAATGAAGAATCACTACCACCAGTAACATTTACACAGCCAGGCACATGGATCAAGGTAAAAAGTTTAGTGCGTGACTGAAGGCATTTAAAGCTGCCGGAAGCAGTTCCAATTTAAGTTTAGCGCCCAATGGAAGAAAATATATATAGAGTACTACAGCAATACTAATACACATGTACAATGTACAAAAAGAACTAAATTAAAAAATAGAGTATTTTTTTTATTTTTACAATAGGGCGAACAAAAAATATAAAATATAAAAATTGGAAAAATGTAAAACTTTAATCTAAAGTTTGCTGTTGGCATTTAGTTGGGCTTTATATTTTAGTGGGTGCAGCGATTTTTTTTTTTTTTTTAGATTGGGAAGTAATCCCTCCAGTGATCATGTAAAATTGGCTAACAAATTATGGCTGAATTTATTTTCCCAAAACTTAAATTATTAAGTAAACCAGTAAACAAATGCTCAAATTCGGCTGTGCCGAATCTTTAAATACCCTTCACCAATGTCCTGAATAAAATTTTCTCACTGTTCTCACAAATTATGTAAAAAACGTTAGAAGTGCAATTAAGGAGCTGAACAAAAAACACTTTTAAGGTGAAAAACTTTTTTGTAGTGAAAACAAATTTTGAGGTGAAAAATTTTTTTGAAGTGACAAAAAAATTTTTGTGGGCAAAAAAAATTTTAGTGGTGAAAAAATTCTTTGAGGTAAATATAAACTATTATTGAATTCTACGGGACTGGGTAAAAGAAAGCAGAAAATATTTTACTTGCCAGTTGCTAATATGAAATTGTACTAAAATACACCAATAAATTAACACTCACATTTTCGCTCATAACTTTTTAACCGCTGTACCGACTTTGCTCATCTTTAATGCCAAACAGTTCGGGAAGATGTACATTAATCTAGGCTTGCGTATTCGCACCGTGATCGCCATTTTAACAGACAGTCAGACAGCGAGACGGACATCGCTAGATCGGCTTAAACTTACATAAGGATCACGAATATATATACTTTATGGGGTCTTAAACCTATATTTTGACATGCTACAAACGGAATAACAAACTGATATATATCCTTACCATGTATGGTGTAGGGTATAATGAGTTATATAAATATTGAATAAATATCTGAAGAGAATTCCTTAAAAAATAATTCAAAGAAAACAAACATAATTAAAGCAGTTTGGTATTAACAAAGTGTTGTGATAAAAGATATGAATGTTTTTACATCGATACACTCAGAAAAAAAAGTTAGTAGGAAAATTTGTAAACGGTTTTCAATCCCACTTTACTATTTTTGTACTGATTTTTATTAAAAAAAATTATTATTTAGCAAATCTTTTTGCTATTTACATTTTACAAATAACAGAATTTTAACAGAATGTTTACAAATTTTTGTTGCTAATTTTAAAAATCATTTTACAAATTTTTGAAAACTGATTTGCTAAAATTAGCAAAAAAATTATTAATTTTAAAAAAGTGGATATTGAAGGAAATGTTATTTCTAATAAATAAAACTTAACTTAAAACAAACTGATAAATTCGTTTATGTTTTAACAATTTTTAAGATTTTTAATCTTTTGATTTTTCTTTCATTTTGTATAAAATATTTTTTAAAAAATATCAAAATTTTTGATGCTCGATAAAAAAAATAAATTTAAAACTGTGTACTAATATTAATAATTTTTTTTTGCTAATTTTATCAAACAGATTTTAATTTCCACTTTACAAAAAGTTTACTAAAATTTGGTAGCGGCTACCAATTTTTCTACTAATTTCATTTTACTACAAGTCAGCAGACATGTGTTGCTAAGATTAGCAAAAAATACCGCTGGGCTCAAATTAGCAGAATTTCCCGTAATAACAGCAAAATTTTCAGTTGCCATTACAGACTTTTTTTGGTGAGTGTAAAGCAGAATTTCCTAATAGCGCCTGGTGAGTTATTGTGAGTGAGTTTTGTTATTTTATTTTAATAAATAATATTTTATATTCACCCAAAGGTTTATTCACCACTAACATTTTTTTACCACATAAATTGTTTTCAACACAAATATTGTTTTATTGTTATTTATTAATTTATTTATTTCCATTTCTATGCAACAAAAAATTAGTTACAGCATAGAAATATATATGTTGTCGGCGTTGTGGTGTAATGGTTAGCGCATTGGACTGTTACACAGAAGGTTGCGGGTTCGATTCCATACGACGACATTATCAATTTAGAAAAAAATATATATGTGATTTTTCCCTTCCTCATACATATCGCAAGGTCCTCCTTCGGTGTTTTAATAGCACACCAAAGTAAAATAACAAAACAGGGCTATTAACTAAAAAGCTTCAACAATTTTTGTCCGCTCCTTTTCAGATGGCGAGCAACAACTGTTTTAAGATTTATCATCTCGCGCAATTACAGTGTTGCCATATTTAAGGTCTTTCATCTTTTACCAACTTTCATATCTCCTCTATCCCCTTCCAAAGAAAGCAACACATTACGAGTAATAAGTAGGAAGAATTTCCTGAGTGTTGCTTCACTTAAAAAAAAAAAAAAACAGAAAATGTTCACAAATTTGATTTCTATTAACATAAAGTCAATAATAATGAAAATTTAGAAAAACTAATTAATAGCACAAATTAAATTAACAATAAAAAAATCACAGTTAAAATATCACAAAAGTTGTTCAACTTAAAATAATTATTTATTTATTTATATTAATATTATAATTACAAATTATATCCCAATACTCAACAGAGCACTAGCAACAAAGGCTATCGGCTCGTTGTAGTGAAAACAGGCCAGAGCCTTTGGTGGGAATTAAACCCACTACCCACGCACTAATAAGCTAGCACGCTACCAACTAGCCTTCCGAGAGCTCTTTAAAATAATTGTTTTCTTTGTTTTTTTAAACAGTATTTGTGACAAATATACTGTTAAAGACATTGATGATGAATTGGTAATATAGTAGTTTGTACCAAAATTCCACCCCTTTCCAATTTTTTAAATATGAGAACTTCTTATTACATAATTTCTTGTAAAAGCTGTTTTCATAAAAGTAACTTTTTTCGGGGATGATAAAGTTGGTACTATTACTGTTTAAATTTTGGCAATTTAAATAAAGTCAAGAATAAGATGTGTATTACATGTGTAACAAATGACTCAATTTATTTAAAAAATTCTCACTTCTAAAAAGTTTAAATGTTTTTTCGAAAATACATATCACGAGATGTGGAAAATAATATAAGTAAAAAATCGGTAAAAGGTTGGTTGGTTAGTTCAAGTGTTAGCTCACGCCCTCCTATGCATTAAGAGGGGTCAAAAAGTAAATCAGTTTTTTAGACCTTACCACCCGTAGAGAGCTGATGTCCGTATAACTAGACTTAACCTGAAGGTTTAATGGATAATATCGTCCGAAATATCGTCCGGTATATGATCGCTTAAAGTTCTATGTCGGTTGCCTACCGTTTCTTTATCACCCGGTATGCCACACAACGGCATTGTATATCGCTCACCTGCACGAGTCTGTTGCCGTGATTGCGCTTCAGTCAGTGACCAGTCAGTATGGCTGTCATTCTCAAAACATACCAAGCAAAACCACACATTACCAAATAATGGGTAAAGTAATGTATAGCCGTAGGGATTACTTTACAACTTATTTCATTGATGAATTTTATAGGCGATGAGCCTCAAAGTAATGTATGTACCCATCACTTTAGAGGTGATAATGTAAGGGGTTACTTATATGGTTACGAGAATGGAAAAAGTAATGTGTCTAAAAAAATATTTTTATAAAAGAGGAATTTTTATTAAAAAAAAATTATTACAAATATTTTATTTTAAATATTTGTTATAAAATATAATGTGATCAAGATGGGAATCGAACCATGGAAATCTGGTTGCCAGCCAAGAACTCTATCCACTGAGCTATCGACGCATATAGTATTTGCTTGCTTTAAACTCAAATCAATTGTCACGCTTCGTTTTTTCGCTAGTGTTATCAAAACAAACATACATTACCCTTTTGCTTACAAAAAAACACAAAGTAATGTATCTAAAAATAGATTTTCAAAAATATTTCAATTATTACTTTACATTTAGAAATCATATATTACGTAATCAATAATGAGTAACTTATTACTTTATGCTTGCAAATAATGAAAAATGTAACGAGGTATCATTACAAGGAAACGCATGAGAATATCGCACCCATTACCAAAGTTTTGCTGGGTATCTCCTACTTAGGAGAGATTACCCACAAACAACATTGATAATTTGAAAGTACAGCAAACAAAAGAATATTCGGCATTGCATCAGTTTTGACATTTTAGAAGACTCCTTTTATATCTAAGATAGCAGCCAAGGTTTATTGCGTGAATTTTAGTTTCCGTTGTGCGGCCCTTGTAGTGGCTTAAGACCTAAGTGGATGCTATCTTACAAAAAATATTTACTGGGTTGGAAACGCATACTTATTTGGGCTACAGGTATGTCTTTATGGTATTAGGTCAATTAAAATTTTCATTTGACAATTTTGCGAAATTTACACTACATTTCTACGGCTATAACATGTCATTAATGATGAGTTTTCCTCTTTTAGTTGCGACATTAGAAATGCTTTTAATAAAACAAAAAATCTGATTCACACAGAGAAAACAAATTCATTGGGGCCACAAATTTTTTTGCCAACCGAATTGTTTGGTTTGATCCGCCGATATATTTGTTTGTGGTAACAGAACTTCGTTTAATACAGCAGAAATTCGGTTGATACAACAGAATTTTGGTAAAAGTAAAATATTTCAATTGTGTCAAGAATAAACTTGATTAGCACAACTAAATAATTCAGTTGTGCATGAATTAATTGAAGGACTATTAGAGAATAATTTAAGACTTTATAGTTTTGACCACTGGAGTAGCTTTTAATGTATTACTAATGTATTACTTTAACGTCAATAAATATTTCTTACGATAGTTTTGAAGCTGTGAAAATATGCATTACATTTTGTTCAGAAATAAATTCAAAGCATTTTTCCGAACCAAGCTAACCTACATTTGGTATTTTACTCCATCTATGTTCATAGTTCATTTCTTCTAAGGATTCTTCCCATATCAATAATAAACACTGAAAGGAATACACTTCATTACCAGATATCAGTGCAAAAAAAAGTATATAAAACATATTTTTATAAAGTTAAAAGTTTATTTAACTTCATCTTTTCAGAAAAAAGAATTATAAATAGAAAAAAAACGTTGTCTTAAAGTTTTCCAGAGGATATAGCACAAGTGCTGTGTTAAGTTCGACAATGACTTGTTTGACTTACGCAAAATATTGTTTAATAAAAAAAAATAAATATTAAATAAATACAAGTTGTATATTTATATTTCTATAAAGTGATAAAGGTTGTGATTTTTTCGCAAAGTATAGACGCAGGAATATACTTTAAAGTATAAATTATAGTATAATAATGACTGCTGTGTTGCAACACATAATAACTTTGTTGTGATTATTCCCTGTTACAACTACTAGTAGTATGACTGTGACTTCAACAACTACTAAAACCTCTTATTGCGCTACTAATGTTTATACTACTACTTCGACTGCCTGTCTATAACTTCAGCTAATAAAACATCATAAAAAGTTTATTTCATTTTCTTTAACACAGGCACTTTATCATCAAAGTTTAGATGGCTGGAACGGAGGGGGGTTAGGTAAAATTAAAACTAAAAACTTTATCTGCGCTTTATTTTGATACTCACTGATGTGTTGTTATTATATGCTTTGATTAAGATAAATTCCTTGTATTTTATGTACTGGTGGGCTAATTGTTAAGTGTCGTTAATGGCTGACTTATTGCTGTTCAACAAAGAATACTGAATTATCAGCAATTATCCCACGCCCTTTTAAACCCACGCCCTGATAAACCCACCTGCAAATTAACCTAGAGTTTCTTAAAATATATCGGATCTAGCAATAATCGTCCGTTATATAAACTATTAAAAGACAAGTAAAAAGGCTTAAATTCGACTGTGCCGAATCTTTAAATATCCTCCTAAATCTCATAAAAAATGTTTTTACTGTTTTTAATAAAAATAATGTAAAAACCTTTAGACGTGAAATTATGGAAATGAAAAACGATTTTTGAGATGAAAAACTTTTTTGGATGTGAAAACAAATTTTGTGTTAGTAAAAAAATTTTGAGGTGAAAAAACTTTGAAGTAAAAAAATTTTTTTTGAGGTAAAAAAATTTTTGAGTTGAAACAATTTTTTATGGCAAAAAAAAAATAGTGGTGAAAACAATTTTTTTGAAGTAAAAATATTTAAAATTCCATAAGGATCAAAATTCATATACTTTATGGGGTCTTAAACCTATATTTCGACATGTTATAAACGAAATAACAAACTGATATATACCCTTACCATTTGTGGTGCAGGGTATACAAATCGTCTTAAATGATAAATAATTTTTATTAATAAAAAATTGTCGTGCCACGCTTTTCCAATTATTTTGTTGAATTGTAAAGATATTCAATAATTTGTCGATGAAGCCTAAAAACATTAAAAAAATTCGACTATAAACTCGAGACAATGGTATTTTTATGAGATTTTTTTTAATGTATTTTAATGCGACATTTATTAAAATTAAAATAACTCTCTCATATTAAATCCAATTTTTTATTGTCAATATATTGCTGTGAAGCTGTTGACTGACGATAATATTTCAATAACTAATTAACGCTTAACTATATTATGTTAAAGTTTTTGCCTTAAAACAGTTTTTAAAAACAAGTATCCAAATATATTGACTAATGTTATAATTCTCAGTCACCAATTAACCACTTAACATCTAAAGCACGACAAATAAGTAACACTATGTAGTTAAGTGTTTATAAAGGTCGTAGCCGTGCAGAAAATGCTTATCATTGGTTATTGTCTAATAACATTTTCTTAAGTATGTAGAAAGAAAAAGATATCGTAGATACGAAAACTGAGTTAACCTAAACGTATGAGTGATATTTAATTGCTCATACGTAGTGTTGATCATTGATATATTTATTGCTATACTTTTAGCTCATAATTGACCAGCACCTTGTTCCAATATTTCTGCCATCGATAAAATTTTCACTAAAAAAATTTGAAACGCAAAATTGTTCTGTTTTCTATGGGGTAAGTCAAAGTCAATTAAACATAAATTAACCCTGCGGGATAAGGGGTCAGTTGGGAATCGGGACCTGTCCCGGGATAGGTGAAAACTGAACCGGATCCGAAAAAACATATCACGAGATAGGTGAAAAGAGCACTGGTTCCTAAAGTACCTATCACGTGACCGGCTTAAAAGTCACGACATGTCCTTTTAGGCCAGTCCTGTGACATGTCACAGAGAGCAATTGACCCCTCGTAGGACAAGCCCAACCGGTCCCTATCGCAATGAACCGGTCATGTGACGTGTGCTGGGATAGGTCCTTTTCCCCCAAGGAATCAAAAGAAGATAATAAGGCGCTGTGTCTAGGTAATTTCTCTATCTAATAAGAAATTTTACAAAATTAAATGTGTCCTTAGCTTTAAGAGCTCGAATTTCACTAAAAATGCAGTCAAATTTATCATCTATTAAGTTACCCTGTGTAAAGTAGGGTGACTATGAATTTCTCAATGTGAAAACTTCTCGTACCACATACAGAAATGGAATGCAGGGTACCAAATCTGAATGGTTTAAACATTTCCTTGTGATAAAAACTGTAATTTGTTATAATTGTTTTTAAAAGAGTAAAAACTAATTTTTCATCGCTTCACAGCTTCGCAAAATATTCAGTGTATTAAGCGTTTGTTTTTAAAATGGTACAATCAGAATATTATGTAGTTAACTGTTTGTAGTCTAATAAAAAAGTTTTCCGTTCCATTTAAAAATAAAGGAACATGCATTTATTTTTCAAAGAAATATTTATATTAACTTTTTAGACATTTATTCGAAATAATTTACTATCATTTACCATTTTTTTCAGTTTCATTTGTTTGAAATTTAATAAAAATGTACCCACAAAACGGAAATTTGTAGTTTATTCGTATCCGTAGCAGTTATCACAAATTTAAATTTTGTTTGCTGTCTGTTTCAAAAAAAAATATTCAAAAAATTTCAATTTGTTTTTTTTATTAAAATTGGTTGTATATATACAAAATTTTTCAATAAAAATTACAAGAACTTCATAAACACACATACATACACAAACACATTCACACAAAAAGTCTCTATAGCTTCATATGCATACATACATTTTATATTGTACGAGTATATTAAAAAAAAAAAAACGGAAATAATTTCAAATAAATGAAAAAAACATTTATTTTTTAAGGATTGGTAGGTAAAATTTTGACATTTATTTTAACTGATTATATCATTTGTTTCTTACGGATGTATCAGTTGATTAATAAACATTTAAAAATAAATAACAAATGGCATTTAATTTAAATAAAAATTAAGTAGACCAGTTTTTAAATGAAATATCATTTCTTTTAAATTATATTTTCAGTTATTTAAACTTACAAACCTTTTTTAGTGTATAAGTCCCTTTTCCTATAAGCTAAGATAGAATTAATTTTGCATTTCAGCAGTTTTATATCTACTACACAGAGAAAACAGAGTCATTGAGACAACTAAATTTTTTTACAACCGAATATTTAAAGCAGAAATTCGGTTAATACAACAGATATTCTGCTAATACAACAGAATTTCGCTTTAAGCAAAATATTTTAATTGTGTCAGGAATACATTTGATTACCAAAACCAAATAATTCAGTTGGCAAGGGATTCGGTTGCCACAAATAATATGATTTCTTTGTGTAATGTCAAATTTAATGCAATTTATTTTTTTGAACAGTTCCCGCCGGGAACATTTAATTTATTTGCGCTTACAAAAAATACATATTCATTATGAATGGAAAGGATAAACTTTTCAAAAAATATTATTTACTGGAAGGTATTTGGAAGAACTTCATAAATTAGGGGATATTTACGAATGATCAGTTCAAAATTTTTGGAGAAAATTTCTTTTATGTAACTAAAGGAATCCCTACCCTTATCGAAAATGGTACGTGCTAAAAAATTCTAATACGGCAGGAGATCAAATCCTATAAGTTTCAAATAATATAAAAATGTTATGTAATGAGTTTTGTTTAAGAATAATACCATACAATACAAGGAATGTATCCAAATTCCAGTGATCTTTAACATAAAGACAAAAAAAACAAAAAATCTGAAGTTAATATTAGTCAATAAATACTATCTCAATTTTGTTTTTTGTTTGAAAATCTGTTACTTACTACGCAGACAGGATTTTAATGGAAAAAGCGAGTTATTTTATTATTTGTAAAAAAAATATGATTTTGATAATATTGAAAGGGTGTTTCTTTTAAGCCTGATAGAACTATAACAAATATCGTAAAAAATAACACAAAAAATTTAATTTTAACCCAAAATTTTGTTTTCATTCTATAGATCAGTTTATGTCATTAACATTTGAAAACCACCGCTGCTGATCTTGATGAAGCACATTCTGTACATCCAATACGATTAACACGAACAGTGTTGGCCTCCAAGGCCTCCAAACGTCAATTGTTGCTGGTTTATCAACATAAATCAGTGATTTCACGTGGCTCCACAGGAAACAATCGAGAGGCGTCAAGTCACTTAACCTTAGAGGCCATTTGACATGTCAAATTTTGATTTCAATAAGTCGATGGTTGCGGTCTTCGTATGGGACGTAGCGTCATCGTGTCGAAACGATATCTCGCCCGGATCAATCCCATCCATATTTTTAAACAAAAAATCATTGATCATAGTGCAGTAGCAATATACATTAACCGTAATGCGAGCTCCTGCTTTATTTTTTAAGAAATAAGATCCAATAATGCCACCATCGTGTAAACCGCACAAAACCGTGCATTTTTCTAGACGTAATGGAGTTTGTAGGGCCTGTTGTTGATTGGTTTAACTCCACACAGAGAAAACTGATTCATGCTGAGAACCGAATTTGGGGCCAATTGAATGTTTTGGTTGATGTAACCGAATTTTTCGGTTGTGGCAACAGAAAACCAATTGAGACATGAATAATTTGATTGTAGCAATTGATTGGGAACAAATTCGGTTGACAGCACGAGTGCATATGCGGCAATTTTTTTTATTAAAGAATCCGTTAAGCCAAAACACAACACAATTTCGTCGTCTATAAGCTGCACGAATTCATGTATGATTTTCAAAGTACGCCTGGTTAATTTAGAAGTGTTGATCAAGAGTTTATCTATTAATGATGATTTGCCAGTTTGTGCCAATCACAAATGTGAAAAAGTGGGTGCAGTATGACAGTTAGTTTGACTGTTACCCTTTTCGAAAATTATAGGATATTTCAATTAAAACAATATTCTAACAAATAATTGTTAATGGTTTGGATTGAATTGAAACCAATCTTTTCTCTTGGTGTATAAATAACTTTGTAATTCCATTTGTAACACATCCTAATGTAGGTCTAAGGCATCTTAAGTATTTATTCGTGATCATTTTCCAGTTCTAAGCCGATATGGCGAAATGGTTACAAATTTTTACACAGATGGTTTACTATTCTCCCCAGCAGTTTGGTATTAAAAATGCGTAAAATTGGTGCAGCGGCTAAAAAGTTTATTTTAGTACACTTCCGTATTAGCCTCTAGTGAGTAAAACATTTGTCAATATTTCATATTCACCTCAAATATTTATTCACTTTAAAATTCATTTTTCAATTCAAATTTGTTTCACCAAAACAATCTTTTTGTTTATTTTTAGAAAACAATTTTTATTAGCACAAACTTTTGAGTCATCCAAAAGCCGTATTCCAAATTTTTTTAATTTTTATTCCCTATAATTTACTAATAACAATTTTCATGTTTTTTTTTGCAATAATAAACCATTTATAAAAAAGAATCTTATTATAGAATCTTAATAATGGTATTTAAGATTCTATAATCAGATTCTTTTTACCATTACCATTCTTTAATATATTTTTTGTAGTAACTTATGAATTCTCCTCCATACTTTATACCCTACTCTTGTATTGTATATAAAAAGTATATGGAGCTTTTCATAGAAATAGTCCAGCAAAAAATAATTTATCGAATCAATTTTAAACGTTCAGTATTTATTGTTCTATATAATATGAGGAAAAATTGGAACTACTTTTAAACATTTATCAAAAAGTGATCAAAACAAGCGTGATTAATTATTGACATATAATAATTGTTGCACAAGTTAATATAGTTTTGGCGGAAATGTCGTATTATGAAAAAACGCATTTATAAAAAGTTTTCGGTTATACCCTTATTCGATCAAGACTACGTAGACTACGTTGAGTTTAACCATCCCAACACATGCACAGCAATATCTATAAGAACATTTTGTGATCGTATCAGGTTTTAAATATAATAGGTCCATACCCTCCCCATTTGACACTTAGTAACACCATACGCTATTCTAATGACCAAACTTTAGAGAACAACCCTGAGTGTAATGCCAATATCTCCCTAAATTATCTGAACATACCCATTTTACACATCTCAAACAAAGCAAACTTATACAACGTTTTTTTGTTTTTAAACGTTACAAACAAATTTTTGTATTATTCATTAAAACTATTTTTTTTTTGTTGCTTTTTTTAGATAGGTAACTTTAATTAATAAACCAAAAATTGAATCTAGTAACGCAATTAAATAAGAGTGTAATGGCTTGGAATTATTTTCACATACAAAATAAAAATTATTTAAAGTGAAAAAATGTGAAAATTTGATAGAAAAAATTCTAATACTCAGGCAAATCAGAGCAAATTTGAAACAAAAACAAAATAAATCTCTCTATATATTTTTACATTTACTAAACATGATTATATGATCATATTATCGTTGTAGAAGTTGGTGTAGCAACTAATTACGGCTTTAAGATTTTTATAAAATTTTCATATTTGTAATAGATTTTTCTTAAAAATAAATCTTTAATTTTTAAGCTATAAATATATCAAAAATAAAATTCTTATTGTAGCGTTTTAAATATAGTCAATTATATCAAATATAGCCAATTAATTTTTAGTTTAGGCAACTATTTTGTTTTGCTTTGTTTATTTATGTTTTCTGGTTTTCCATTTAATTCTCTTTTAACGAGGTTTGAAGGTAACAATCCCACTACATAATGTCACTTTTTGTTAAGGCAAAAATTATGGTTCTGTTCTTTTAAAATTTTTATTTTAACTGCGATAATTTTCTTAATTTTTCCGCACACCACAACCAAATATCTTAGCTTTTTATTAAATCTTTAAAATATTTTATTAATTTTTTTTTTTTGTAATTTTGTGGTGAAATGTATATAATTTATTCACTTTAAAAGTTTAATAAATTTTGTTTTATTAGCTTTTTATTTCAAACAAAAGTGTCAACAATTTTATTTAATATTAACATTTCAATAGATTCAAAATTTTCTTTGCTTTTCCTATTTCTCAAAAAGCTTTTCAAAGCACATTCTATTGAATTTTTTTTCAAATTTGTCATTGAAACAATGACTCAAAATAAATTTTTTAATTTGCAATTAACATACACCGTAACATAATAGAGTTTAGGAAATGCTCGGAGTTTTTTACTATGCCACATGGGCCATTTAAAAAAAATATACAAAGTTTAAACATACATTAGAAATATTTCTGAATTATTAAGTTAATTGAAAATTCTAGTCATCTAAAAATAGGCCAAATATTTTTTCCTTTATTTCTAAAAAGTACGAATGTTTTTGCTCCGTTACATAAATTTTCAGAATATTTTTTATTAGTAAAAATATTAGTTATATACTGAAAATTTCCAAATTAAAAAAAAAAAAAAAATACAAATATTCCATCTGTAAAATATTAAGATCTGTATATATTAGTATAAAGTACAAATTTAAGTTAGTTAGTGTAATAAAAAAGTTTTCAGTTCAGTCAAAAATCGAAGAACATATTTTTATTTTTCAAAGATATATTTATTTTAACTCTTTTATACATATGTTCAAAATGATTTACTGTCATTTACCGATTCATTTATTTTTTTATTTAATTTTATATTATTTATTTTATTTATTTATTGAATGTCATTTACCAATTTATTTTTCCTTTGCTTAGAAGTTAATAAAAATGTATCCACGATAAAATGTTTAAAAAAATTCCAATTTTTTTTTTATATACAAAATAATTTCAATTTGAATTACAAAAACTTTTTGAACGCAGACACATACATATAAAATGCCATTTAGGAAACATGTGTTTATAGAGTGTGTGTGTCTACATTTTGCGGATTAAATATAAGAAACAAAATCTCAAACAATTTCATATAAATGAATTATCTTCAATTTTTATGGAATTTTTAGGAAAAATTTGACAAATATTTTTAACTGATTAATCATTTGTTTTTTACTGATGTGCTAGTTGTTTAAACAAGATTTAGAAATAAATATCAAAAACAATTATATTTAAATGGAAAGTATGTAGACCTGATTTGAAATGAAATGTCATTTATTCTAAATAAGTTCAAAATTGAGTTTTCTACTACACAAGAAAATCATAATTATTCCAGAATTTTTGTTAATTTCCCGTAGACAACTATTTTGACAGTCACATTTACAACTATTACCGTAATTCATTAAACTATTGTAAAAAATATATTTATAAAAATTAACAAAGTAAAGTTGAAAAAGCTAAAAAATTTATTCCATATTTTAGTCTTACAAAAAATACTGTTAAGTTTGACATTGATCAAATATATATTTTCACAGTAGTGGTGCAGTTAATATGAAAACCATCATATTTATGTATGTAATAAAGAAAAAATATGCGTAACTTTCATTATCATTTATATCTAATGCATAGTATTTGCTTTTGTTATTTTTTTTTGCTTGTTTTTAAAGCCATCATCATATGTTGGTAAACATTAAAATACTACCTTGAGGGAATGTTTGAGAAGTTTGTTTTTATGTCAGTTTTATGGTAAATTTTACACGCCTGCTAGCATTCAACGATTTATACAATCTATCATACCACAAGTATTATTCATCTGCTGCTTCATAGATTTTTTTAAGACATCTCTTCCTTTTTTTTTTTTTTGTTTTTGGCAACAGTCTTCATTTTTTATGACATCAACACATCATGTTACAGACAAGTAGGTAGTTGATGACTACCATCTTTATGTTGCTCATGATAAGCGTATGATTTTGCTGCTGCTATTTCTGTTGTAGTTGATGATGATGACGAAAAATGATGGTGATAAAATCACCTTGTAATTTTTCTTCAAAACAATTGTTTGCACTAAAACTTTAAGATGAAGTATAAAATTTTGTTGTAGTAATGTACAGAGGTATATACCCTTAGTTTGCTTTTAGTGTCTCATGTGTGTGTTAAAAAAGCACTGATGCACTTTTATGATCTAACAATTAGGTTGTGAAAAGTTTTTGCAACATTCATTCATAAAATTAAATCTGAGTAGAAAATATATATAACACGGTATGATTACATGCTTGACAGAGCTTAACATTTATTTTTAAAAGATTTAAATGGAATTTAAATGATAGTATATTTGATGGAATCATTGTATAGAATGATAAGGAAAGACTATTTTAAGGATTGGATGATTATTTACTAAGCAACATCTCATTAACTAATAAGAATATTGTTACTCACGATGATGTTTTACACACAATGCAAAAATATACACTTCGCGTCAAGGCTGAGAAAATAAAAACCAAAGCATGAGCTTTGTTGTACCGTGTACAAATCGCGATCATAAATACCCTTTAATATCTTAACATGAAAACTCGTTATGTGGTAACTCGAAAACTGGATCTGACGTTTATCTGCAGAGTTTTAATCGAAAGCATCTAAAAAATGGTTGAAATGAAAACTTTCTACTTTCCCAAAACGGCAAACAAACATTATAATTATAAAATTATGTATGATTTATTACATATACAGAACCATATATTTTGGCCTGTATAGAAGCATTTATAATTATATATGCTACTATATGTAATATTTGAGATATAATAATATATGACCCATTATCAAAAATATTTTTTGATATAGTATAAGATAGAGTAATATGTACAGGTTGGTTGAAAAGTTCCTGCGCTCGCAATGAAATAATACTGTTTTTGTTCAGAAATATATTTTTTTATTCAATATAATCTCCTAGAAGCTCACTTGTTCCAATGATTTTCCAATAATTTTATCCCATCCTTATAATGGTTTTCCGGAAGCTCTGCAAAATAATCGTCTACGGCTGTTATGGCCTCTTCATTCGACGAAAAATGCTTTCCACGAAGGAATTGTTTGAGATTTCTGAAGAGATAGTAGTCACTGGGAGCCAAATCTGGTGAATACGGTGGATGTTCAAGCAATTCGTACTTTAGTTCTTTGAATTTAGCCACCGTCAAAACACTTTTGTGAGCAGGTGCATTGTCTTGATGAAAAATTATTTTTTTCTTCTTTGAACCAGGTCTTTTCTCACGAATTTTTTCATCCAGCTGATCCAAAAGGCCGTAATAATATTCAGAGTTGATTGTTTTACCTTTCTGAAGATAATCAATCAACAAAATTCCTTTTGCATACCAAAAAAATGATGTCATAACCTTCTCTGCTGATCGTTGTGACTTCACCTGCTTTGGAGCTGAACAACCAGCTTCAGTCCACTGTAAATGTTCTTGTTTCAATTTAGGATAATGGTGGTAGATCCAAGTCTCATCCATAGTTATAAAACGACGCAAGAAGTCGCTTTTATTCAATGACACGTCAACTTCAAATGGCTTGTAAACAAAGAAAGAATTGACAGCATGACTTGCAGCTTTGCATGTGTTCTCAGGACAGTTATACCAACTTGAGAAAAAAAAAAGTTTGGAGCTAACAGTGCCATCTCTTGGTGAGCGCAGGAACTTTTCAACCAACCTGTATATGATACAGTGTGTGCAAACAAATTTGAGATGTTGTTATATATAGTTGTATACCTAGTATATTTTTGATATGGTAAAATATATAATTTCTCATCTCAATGGTTTCGAATTCCAGAGAAGGGAGATCATTTTTTTTTTAAATTTATTTTTATTTCCTCATTAATATTATATTATGTCGGGACAACAACATCCAGAGAAAAGGTTGGTTGCAATTCGATCAAAACCGTTAACATTTATTTGTAAGGATTTAATGTTATTTGGAATAACCTAAAATTCATTAAAAAAAACATGTATTGTATTGGGAATTAAAAAAAGGAAAAAGAAACTAAAAATCAATCCTAATATTCAATTATTGGTATTTCCAATCATCTTTAAAAATAAAATTCGTTTAGTATTTGTGTGCGGTTTAAGCAACCATTTATTTAGTGAATGTGTTAGAAATTTGGTACAATTTATCATTAATTTTTTACTAATATTTGTTTTTCTTACAAATTGTTTAAATTCAAAATTAGCCATCAAAATTTATAAGTGTTTGCGGTGTGGTTGATAGAGGGGTAGCTCAGTACTTCGAATTTCCGAGTTCAAATCCCGGAAAAGATAAACATTTAAAAAATTATTTTTTTAATTAAAATAAAATATTTAAATAGCAAATATATAAAAGAAAATTAAAATTAGTTGTGATGCAGTAAGTAAGAATGTGAACTGTGAATCTAATTGCCCAGGTTCAACTCCGGATAAATCTAAAAATTTATTTTTTTTTTAAATAAAATTTTGTGGAACATAATAATATTTCTGTGAAATATAAATAATAAATTGTACAACTGAATATTGGTTTTCACAACTAAAATATAATTTAATATGAAAACAGTTGTCGTAACCGCCAGAATTCGATTGTCCACAAATTCGGTGGCCACAACTGATATTGTTTTCTGGGTGAAGAACTAGAAATTTTTGATAGGATGTAAGTAGTGAAAATTTATATATATATATTTTTTTTGACTTTAAATATAATTATTTCTCCCATTTTTTTAGTCCATAAGATATGTTTAAATAAAATTATACTTAATATTTTACAAAGTTATATAATTATATTAAATGAGAACCATTTTAGTATCATATATTTATCATGATATTTTTCCTAAATTTTCTTATATAAAATTATGTTATATATAAAACCCGAAGATACAATTACAAAACAATTATATGAACAATAAAGTCTAGTGAAGTTAGCCATTATGTATAGCAGTGTGTAACTGAGTGCTAACATCACAAAAACTCCGGCAGACCTAGTTGAAAACCTAATGAAGGCATTGTTTTTTTTAATCTTTTTTTAAATTTTTTTTCATACGCTTTTTAATAGTTTCTATTTATATTGGGATCAATTGATATCCTTCTAAATCCCAAAATATGTTGCCAGATTGATCTGTATTCTTCCTATAAATTTAGATACTTCTAAGTCCCCAAATATATTGCTGGTTCTAATTTAATCTGGCATTTTTCGGATCATATAAGAATTTCTAAAATTGGATATGATTAAATATTGTGATTAATTTTTTTTACTCAGGTAGAAAAGGTAACGCTGCGGGAAAAAAGGATTTGGTGTGTAATCAGTACCTGTCCCATGATAGGTAAAACTTTACCTTTTCCGAAAATATAGGGTGATCCATTTCGAGATACTTTTTTCAATAGCCTTTTTTTGACAGATCACGTGCGAGTCGTGTCATGCTGTCATGTTATTTTTGTTTAGTATTGTTTGGCATTTCATAATGGAAAGATCTACGCCTGAACAACGTTTATAAAT
The DNA here is from genome assembly GCA_949748255.1 of Eustalomyia histrio. NCBI lineage: Eukaryota > Metazoa > Arthropoda > Insecta > Diptera > Anthomyiidae > Eustalomyia > Eustalomyia histrio. The sequence goes on along the minus strand of OX456526.1, from coordinate 47,058,274 downwards.
CGTTCAACTTTATTACGAAAATTCACGTTCTGTGAGAAATGTGTTTCGGGCACTTTGCTCAACTTATGGTCAACATAATCGGCCTACTGAGCGTACTATTTGCAACACCATCACCCATTTGGAGACCCAGCATTTATTATTGGATAATATTCGACCGAATATTATCCAGCACGCTGTGAAGAAAATATAGCGGCCGTGGATGATAGTGTACACGAAGACCGTGGAGAGTCGATTCGGCGCTATCGTGCCGAATTGAAGCTCGTGATCTCGGCGACATTTATTTTCAACAAGACGCCGACACTTACCACACATCGCATCAATCAATGGATTTATTGAGAGAACATTTCGGTGAGCATATAATTTCACGTTTTGGGCCGGTCGATTGGCCACCAAGATCGTGTGATATCACACCGTTAGACTTTTTCCTGTGGGGATATGTAAAGTCTTAAGTTTATACGGAGAAACCCGCTTCTATTCAGGCCTTGGAGGAAAGCATCACGCGTGTCATTCGCCAGTTACCAGTCGAAATGCTCGAACCAGTCATCGAAAATTGGACTAATGGATGGACCATCTGCGACGTAGCAACGGACAACATTTGATAGACATAATCTTTAAAAAAATTAATGCCAAAGAATGTTCTTTCAAATGATAATAAATATTCCCCATTAAATTTGAATTTTCTGTGTTTTTTTTCTTTAAGAAAGTAGGGAACCTCAAAATGGATCACCCTATATATACCACGAAATAGGTGTAAAGCGGACCGGTTCCTGAAGTACCTACCACGTGACCAGTTTAAAGGTTATGACATGTTATTTTGCGTTGGTTCTGTGATATGTTCTTTGGGGTTAGTTGTGTGACTGACATGTTCTTTTTGAACAGTCCTGTGACATGCCACAGAGGGTAATTGACCTCCTCCTAGGACAAGTTCTTATTTTTATTTTATAAAACAGAGTTTACAGACAAAACATAGGGTATGATGTACATTATAATCTAATACAAAACAACACATAATACAGGTTGGTTAAAAAGTTCCTGCGCTCACCAAGAGATGGCACTGCTAGCTCCAAACTTTTTTTTCTCAAGTTGGTATAACTGTCCTGAGAACACATGCAAAGTTGCAAGTCATTCTGTCAATTCTTTCTTTGTTTACAAGGCATTTGAAGTTGACGTGTCATTGATTTTTTTTAATATGGAAAAAATTGAATATCGTGCAGTCATTAGATTCTTTGTTTGAAGGGTTAAAAAGCAAAGGAAATTTATGAACAATTGTTAGAATTGTATAAGGAGTACTCACCTTCAAAACGCACCATTGAATTTTGGACTGGTGAATTTGAAAGTGGTCGTACCAGCCTTGAAGGCGATCCACGCGAAGGACGACCAAAAACTGCAACCACATCAGAAATCATTAAGCAGGTACATAATATGGTTAGTGAAGATCCAAGTTTGACTAAGCGTGAAATTGCTAATGCCATAGGAGTCTCAGATGAACGATAACTCCATATTTTACATGAAGAATTACGTACGAAATAACTGTTTGGATCGAAAACAAATTTCTCAGCGTAATTTGGAGAGTTTTAAGCTGAATAAAAGCGACTTCTTGCGTAGCTTATAACTCTGGATGAGACTTGGATCTACCACCATGATCCTAAATTGAAACAAGAACGTTTACAGTGGACTGACGCTGGTTGTTCAGCTCCAAAGCAGGTGAAGTCACAACGATCAGCAAAGAAGGTTATGGCAACAGTTTTTTGGGATGCAAAAGAAATTTTGTTGATTGATCATCTTCAGAAAGGTGAAACAATCAATTCTGAATATTATTGCAGCCTTTTGGATCAGCTGGATGAAAAAATTCGTGAGAAAAGACCTGGTTTAAAGAAGAAAAAAATCAATTTTCATCAAGACAATGTACCTGCTCAAAAAAGTGTTTTGACGATGGCTAAATTCAAAGAATTCAAGTACGAATTGCTTGAACATCCACCGTATTCACCAGATTTGGCTCCCAGTGACTACTATTTCTTCAGAAATCTCAAACAATTCCTTCGTGGAAAGCATTTTTCGTCGAATGAAGAGGCCATAGCAGCCGTAGACGGTTATTTTTCAGAGCTTCCGGAAAACCATTATAAGGATGGGATAAAATTATAAGAAGATCATTGGAACAAGTGTATTGAGCTTCTAGGAGATTATATTGAATAAAAAAATATATTTCGTAACAAAAACAGTATTCTTTCATTTCCAGCGCAGGAACTTTTCAACAACCTGTATGTTGTGTGAGAAAAATATTGGTATGCCATATTAACAATTCGTTCCCAGAAAGGAAACATTACAAACAATAGGAATGGCAACCCTTGTCAATTTGTGCTTTTAAAATCGAAGATGGTTTCCAAGGGTAATTCTATAAATAGATGGAAAAGGCTTATTTGCACGGGTAATCATTCACTAACTGAAAATATAATTTCGTATAGTAATTTTCTTTAAAATGTGTGGTATATAAGCCTGTTCAAAACCAAGAGTTGTTTGTGGGTTCGGTGGTTCACAAAGAAGGCTGGCGATTACCTCCTCGCAGTAATTTTTATTTAAAAATTTGGTTTTTACTATCCTTAGTAACATTTAATTATTATCTCGAACCTAATAATTTATAAAATATTATATCCTAATACCCTAACCCAGCACTAGCAACAAAGGCTATTAGACCAGAGTCTCTGGTGGGAATTGAACCCACGACCCCTGCACTGATAAGCAAGCACGCAACCAACTAGACTACCGGGGTTCTTTTATAAAATATATTTATAATAATAATAATAAAAAACCGGCAACAGGAGTATTTAAACATTGTCTGGCCACAAAGATGATTTAGGAAGCTCATTGTTGAATTCGTCAGGAATGCCAATTTTAAAAGAAATGTCTTTAGGCTAGCATGCTTTTTAACCAACTTGAAACAATTTATTGAATTTTTTTCCATAGAAAAATTCTTAAACATCTACAGTGGTATTCATAAAAATTTTAAACAGTATTGCAAATCAATTTTAAGCAAAATTTGCTAAGATTGTATTCATAAACGAATTTTAGCTTAAAATACCTTTTTTAAAGCTTCTTAAAATAAACGAATTATTAAATTGGTTCGATCCTATTTTAAACCTATTTTAGCATGACATTTTTGCTTTGTGTTTATTTTCAATTTAAACATTTTTTCAAAAAATTGTCATTTAAACAAAAGAAGTTATTTGTTTTTGTTTAATAAATAATGGATGAAAATAATTGGTAAGAACCATTTTTATATGGAAAATGTGATATTTTTAATTGTATTTTGTTTATAATAAAAACTATTGCCCAAATTTCAAACAATCGTCAGACGAAAATTTACAAAAAGACGAGCGACCTGTTTTCAACTCCGGATAAAGAATTTAAGCAGAAATAATAATATTTTTTGATGTTATTTATTAAAAGTAAACAAGTGTTGTATTGTTTAATCAAAACAAAGAAAATAAAACCGGTTATTTGAATACTTTTTTATCTACAATAAAATCATTACCTATGTAACACTTTTACTGGGCATTTTGTTTTGGCTCTTTTTTTTCTTTTTTAATTAATAAACAAGTTTTCATAATTTTTTTATTTTATAAATACAATGGCGCATAATCATAGTTAAAATAAAGTATACTTTAAGAGTTCTAAAGTCGACTTTTCTTTAAAGTATACTTTAGGCATACTATAGACAAGTAAAAGTATACTTTAATCGCTAAAGTCTGCTTTAAAATTAAAACTAGCTGAAGTTGACTCTATCTAATTTAACAGCACACAACAGCTGTTGTCCGCCAAGAAAATTTTTGTGAAACAAAAATGTTTAAATTGCAAATTATTAAAAGGAAAATTTTATCAATATATACGATATTTTGCATTACATTTATTAAGTTAATAAGTTTTTATTAATAAAAATACACATTTTAATCCCTTTTTATAAAGTTTTTTCCTTTTTATACCCTTCAGCAGGTGGAAGGGTATATATAAGTTTGTCATTCCGTTTGTAATTTCTACAATATTGATCTTAGGGTCTAAGATATATATTCTGGGTCCTTATGAAGAGCGAAGTTGATTTAACGATGTCCGTCTGTCCGTCTGTTCGTCTGTCCGTCTGTCCGTCTGTGTGTTGAAATGGGTTTTCCAAAGACCCCAGACATGATGAGGACTTGTTTGTTGCATATCTCTGTTAAATGTGATCCATTTCTGCTTGCTATTTAAAATCAGCCAGATCGGTTGATAAATAGCTGAGATATTAGCAAAAAACCAGGACTACCTCTAATTTTGTCCATAAAATCCCTTTGTTTTTATATGTATGTTGAATATTACGCATAACAAACACATAAATTTGTTGAAATTCTTTTCTTTCACCTCTTCACCTTTTATACACAAACAACAAACACATACAAAGATTTGTCATTTAAATAAAAACCAAACAAATCCCTATTGAACGAAAACTGTTTATTTAATTCTATTAACGATGATTACATATGACCTTAATCGCTCAGTTGTCTAAACGCTAAGTCACAAATACTTTTTTTCTCTAAGAACGCGGGTTCGATTCCTACACAAGACACAATTCAACTTTTTTTTAACATTTTTTTTTTTTATTTTCTTAAGATTTTTTTTGTTTATTTTTTTTTTTGACATTTAATAATTAATGTAAATAAAATTTTATGTTAATTATTCAATAATCCATAAATAGGCTAAAACATCAAAATTTGTATAAAAACCCTCTGATACAAACAAAATACAAACGATTTTATTTCTATTTTTTGCTCCGATATAAAAGAATTTATAAAAAGATTTTTAAACCAATTTATTTCTCATATATTATTTTATTTCTCATATATTATTTTTGAGTTGTAATATGACCTATGGATACGTCTTATATAGCAAAAGATCGAAATTCTTTAGTATAACATATTTGCTCGGAAATATCGGTTTAGATACAAAAAAAGTTATGCCCAAAACATATTATGTTTTTAAATACCTATTTTCTGGAACCATAAATCTTCCCGAGTTCAAGTTTTATCACCAAACTAAATGGTTAATTTCCTCTTAAAGGCTTCCGTATATAAATCTGTCCATTTCATATATGTCCATATATAAACTTCACATTTCTCCCAACCATGGTGAAGGGTGTATAAGATTCGGCATAGCCGAATTTAGCCGCTCTTACTTGTTACATTTTGTAATTGCAAATTTTTTATTTACGCACTTTTCATTTTTTTCGACATATATAAAATCAGCTGATCAATGTTACCACCAGCTTCTTTCTTAGTACAAAATGTATGCGGGCATTTGGTACATTTGATGTGATACCCATTTAAAGCCGGTTCAACTAAAAACTGGTTTTAATTCTGACTATAATAGCAAAATAGATAATAACAAGTTTTTAATTTTAAGTTGTTTTTTAAAAAAGCCGACTTTAGTGCGGAACTATGATTACGGGCCAAATTTTTCTGAAAAACGACAGAAAAAATACATAGAAACGAGTATCGTATCGTTTAGTAATCCATCTTCAAGTTAAAAAATCATGTATGACTGGTGGTCATTTAAACAAATAAAAATTGTGTTCCCTATTTTTAGGATTTTAATTTTTTTGTTAGCTGGCGTTTGAAACGCCACTGGCACTACTATTTATGCCGGCACTAACAAACGCCAAGGCAAAGCACTACCTGGAGTGCTGGTGGTTCTATTTAGAAGAAAACAAAGAGCCAGTTGCTCGGCTAAGTTTCGTATTTAGAATGATCCTTTATTACAAAATTTATCTTCTTATAAACTAAAATAACGGTACTTAAATCTAATCCTTATTCTATCTATTTACATGCAATTATATGCTTACACATACATACATAATATATTGTTTATTTACTAATAAAAAAAATAAAATAACACAGCTGATTCTAAAAATATGTGAAACAGCTGATTCAACGATAAATTATTAGAGATGTGTAATCAACGATTAGAGATGTGTAATAAATACATTACAATTAGTTAAAATACTGATTATGAATACGAATTTTTAATAAACCTTTTTTAGGCTTAAAATGTTTTTTAACTAAAATGCATTTGAAACTTGAATTAAGATTTTTTTATGAATACCGCTGCTAGAATTTTGTATAAGAAACCTCTTCGTACAAAACCACTCTTGGGTATACATATATTTTCTTACAAAGAATTATTTTATTTATATTCTGAGTCTTTTTTCAACAGACAAGGCGTTATTTTACAAACACAATTATTAAGTTTAAAAAAATATATATGTGACATTCTCCGAGAAAAGGGACCTAGGGTGTGAAAATGAAATTTGAGAAAAACGCATTTAAAGTTTCATAACGCATTATCACTTTGAACACACCTTCAGTTGGGAGATAAGTATGGTTAGTTATTTTTATCAGAGGGTCAATTCTCGTTCTGTGAAAAGGTGAAATGAAAAGTTTTTCCACGTTTTCATAGCACTTTTGATTCGCGTTCTGTGAAAAAATGAAAAGAAATATCAAAACGTTTTCATATGAAAAAAAAGTGGAACGAAACAAGATTTTTTCACGATTGCACAGCACTGGCGATTCTTGTTTTGTGTAACAGTGCAAACAACTGTCAAAATATTTTCATATGAAAAAATTGTTTACACAGACTATTTATAAGTGAAATAAACATGGAGAAGATTGTAAGAGGAAAGCGTGCCAGCGAAAGCCAAAAGGAGTTTTTTATTAATTACTAAGAAAAGCATGTGGACATTGCAAACGATAAGTAAGTAGCTTAATAACCATAATCACACTTTTATTAATCCCATATTTACAGATTTGTAACTGCAGAGCCTTAACAGTTTTAGTGGGACCCAAAAGGACAGTGAAAAATGGCAAAAGTATGGCATATTTATTTATAGTTTATTTATATTCTTTATGATTTTTTTTTCTTTAAGTAATATTAGACTTCATACGCGCACCAAATATAGTTCACTTAAAGTAAGCCGATATAAATCCATGAAGTGCTTGTCGGTTGTCATCTCGAATGGATTCTGGTCAGCACGAAGTATGCGTCTCTCTCAAAAAATTCCTATAAATTATTAAATTATTTACTGCAATGAAATGATTGTAACATCATTGTCTTACCTTTGTTCATCCGGAATTCTTTGAATAATATCTAATAATACAATTAATCCAGATATTTTTATATAATTATTTAAAATAAATTTTACGAACTTAATTCACTTTTGTTTACGTTTTTCTCAGTTTTGACATTTGCTTTAAATTTTGGATAACACAGTTACAAAATTTTCATGGGTACAGTGCGAATGAAACATTTTTTTCATAATACATACGAGAATCGCAATTTATGTATTTGTGAAAAGTTCGAGTGAAAAGTGCTTATGAAAACGAAAATGAAAAGTTTTTTTTCACTTCACATTATCACAGAACGAGAATTGACCCTCAGAAATCTAACTCATTTCATCTTATTCTACACCCTTAGGTATCAGAATCCACTCTTAAGTCCAAACCCGTTTTTTGACACACTAGGTCCCTTTTCTCGAAGAAGGTCACATATATATATTATTATTTTAATTGAAAAGACTTAAACAAATCTTTTTATTAAATTTTTTTCACAATGATTTTTTTCGGCAATGAATTGATTATTGTAAACTACGATATAATGTTATATATATAAAGCCAGGTTAAAATGATCTGAATGACTGAACTGGTACAATTTGTTTATGATAACAAGACAGTATTATGATTGCACAAGTCATAGTCATAGTTATATTTTATTTGGTTTATAATTATTCATTGATTGTTGTCATCATTTTATGGTTCCATAATTATGATATTTTTTTCGTAGTTAGAATTTTTATTACCACAGTATGGTTACATCCAATCATGTTATAAATTAGTTGTGGCGATCATGAAATAATAAAATATTTACAATAATGATGATGGTAGTGACCATATTGATGGATATAACCTATTTATGAAGCAATAATTTATTTTGACAGCCATACCCGAATACAGCAATCATAATATAGTAGCAGTTATCATGTTTCACATTTATACATTTATACATATCAACAATAAAACTTCTCTTTAAGGTATAGAATTGCTAGATATCAGCTTATAAGAACAATCAATATTCTCAACAAAAACTATTGACCAAAAAATTTTTTTTTTGTTTTTTGAGTTGATTGGCATCACACTTTTAAACCAGTCGACAAGTTTTAATATTTTTTAACACCAAACTGCTCAGTGGAATAACAAACAGCCTGGGTAAAAATCAGCAATGCGCCCTGCCTATTCACCCTAAAACAAATATACCAATCTAAGCTCCCATACCTCTTAAGGTACTGTGTTTAACTGATTTTGCATTGGAAGCATTGAGGCTTAAATTTCTTGTTGCACATTGTAACAACATTTTTTGGCATATAGAAATTCTGCAATCATTTTTAATTTGATCACATAAAACAATTCAAATTTGAAAGTGTATGCAAATAAAATTTTAAGTACTTAGCATATTTAAAGTATTCTGCACATAAACACTTTATACAACTTCTTTCTAATAGTTGCCAATAAGAAAAAAAAAATACGAGATACATTTGATGAGTGCAATGTAATTGGTATTCTGAATCAATGCCTAACAACTGAAAATGATGTCTACACATTTTACAACTCAAATAAAAATTGTTTAGGCAAAACTGCCGAATTCAACACTAATACAAGATAATATAATCAAAAGAACAAATTAAGGTGGGGTTTATATGAACATTTTCGACTTTGAAGTAATGATTGGAATTTACAATGAAAGGTAGACAATTATCAACATATCTAATACAAATCTTTTATATAATAACATAGATTCAATTAAAAATAAATACTTCCCTAACAAACATAAATACAAACTAATACTCAAGCAATCAAACGAGCACATTGAAAATAAAATAGTCTTATTAAAACTTTACCAATACCAAACCAACATGACATATTTGTTAAAATTGTAGATGGTATGAAATTTCCATCATATTATACTTTTTCTTATTTTCACAAATAACACTTTTTATGCAAAGAAAATTTAAATTTTATTTGCTTTTCGAATCACATAGCTTGTTTTTTTTTTTGTTTAACTGAAAAAGATACATGTTTTTTTACGTAAACTTTATTCGAATGTATTTTAGGCAGGTAGTTTAATTTTATATTTTTTTTTGTCACGCCAAAAAATATAAAGTTCACAGAAAAAGTGTTTATGTGTTATTTGTGTTCATCAAATGAATAAAATAGTATAGTAGAAATGTTATATTAAAAAAAAAGAAAACTCCGTACAGAGAGACACAATTTCAATTCAATTGTAAATTTTATTTTATATTCACGGCATTAAGTTGCCACCATCATCAAACTGAAAATGTACTATTTTCTACGGCATTTCTTCCTATTCCCTCTACTTGTTTCTTTGACATTTGTCTAACACTTCTTTTACGTTTTCATTTTTAAATGTTCCTGTTACAACAGTGTATGTAGTTTACAAATGCTAAAGTTGCAATAAACTAAGTTGGCAAATATATAAAACTAACAGTTGCGAGAAGAAAAATATCATTATGATTGATTAGAATTTATAATATATTTTTGGTATGTCTAAGAAATTTGTAAGTCTGTGAAAAAATGGGTTTTATAATTCATTAGACATTTTTATGCATTAAAAGCCAATAAATAAAAAAATCGGAAAAGTTCAACGAAAACTACTCTAAAAATTTCGGAAAGAAAATGATCTGAAAGACCTCTTGGAACCTTTACTTTACATAATAAGTCAGTACAAATTTTCCCTGATTCTAAGCCAACCACCTGAAATAATTTTTTTGAAATTAACAAATTCTTCTGTACAACATATGATTCACACACTCTAAAAAAAGCCATGTAAAATTACATAGGTTTTGTTGTAAAATTGCCCAAAATGCGTAACGTTACACACAAAATATGTACAAAATTTATTTAGACAATTTTTTTTGAAAATAACACACAAATGTAGTAATTTTCATGTTTGAATACATGTTTATAAGTTTATAAACATTTACATTTTATAATTACACAAAATGTGAAAAAATATTGTTAGTATGCAGAAAGTGTGTAATTGTAAATACTTTAGATACGAGTGGTAAGACTTAAGATGACAAAATACAAAAAAATTAATATTTTCCGGAATTAATTCATTTGTAAAGGATTTAAATGCTTTATTTAAAGCAAAAATATAGAAAACAAAGGATCAAATGGTAATAACACGACAAGGGCTCAAAAACTTGAAAGAAATTAATTTAAAGTAGGTAACTAAAAGGGCATTCTATTAAAAATGTTTATAATTATTAAAATTTCTTTTCAGAATGCATCTAAAAAATATTTAGTGTGAAGGAGATGCGGTTAAAACGGATTATTGAATGCAACATACAGAAAAAGTCGTCAGATCTAAGGGTTACAAGAGAAGTTCTTATTGTCTATTGGAAAATAGTCCTCAGAATGAAAGTATTTTAGAAAGTTTTTCTATAGAAAACAATTCAATTTGGTGAAGAATTTATTCTAAAGCAACTTTCTTAAATTCTAAGAAATTATTCCGGTAGAAAAACTCTCAGATTTTAAGGACACTTTTCTTATAATTGTTTTTTAATATAAAAGTTTTCTGAGATTCACAAATTCTTCTGTAGGAAAAAATTCTCAGAATCTGAGGATTTTTGTAATAAAAAAGTCTTCAGATCTAGGCATTTTTTAGAGCAAATTACTTAAAATTTGAGGGTTTTCTTAATAAATAATTCTCAGAATCATGGTGATTTTTTATATGCAAAACCTCTCAGAATATGAGGATTTTTATAAGGAAAAACTCCTTAGAATCTAAGGTTTTTTAGTAAAAATTTCTCAGAATCAAGCTTTTATAAAACAAAAACTTTGCGAAATATTACTTTTTATCTGTACAAAAAAATGTATTAAGGTTTTTTATAGAAAAAACTTCCTTGGAATCTGAAATTTTTTATTGGAAAAAGTTCAGAAAAATCTCTATATACTGAGGACTTTTTCTTGTAGAGAATTTTTAAATCTTCAAGGCTTTTTTATGAAAAAACTCTTAATTTTAAGGAGTTTTCTTCAAAAATGCCTATATTCTAAAAACTTCTTCCTATATAAAAAACGCTCCAGAACCTGAGAGTATTCCTATACAAAATAGTACAGGTTGGTTGAAAAGTTCCTGCGCTCGAAATGAAAGAATACTGTTTTTGTTACGAAATATATTTTTTTATTCAATATAATCTCCTAGAAGCTCAATACACTTGTTTCAATGATCTTCCAATAATTTTATCCCATCCTTATAATGGTTTTCCAGAAGCTCTGCAAAATAACCGTCTACGGCTGCTATGGCCTCTTCATTCGACGAAAAGATAGTAGTCACTGGGAGGCAAATCTGGTGAATACGGTGGATGTTCAAGCAATTCGTACTTTAGTTCTTTGAATTTAGCCATCGTCAAAACACTTTTGTGAGCAGGTGCATTGTCTTGATAAAAAATGATTTTTTTCTTCTTTAAACCTGGTCCTTTCTCACGAATTTTTTCATCCAGCTGATCCAAAAGGCTGCAATAATATTCAGAGTTGATTGTTTTACCTTTCTGAAGATAATCAATCAACAAAATTCCTTTTGCATTCCAAAAAACTGATGCCATAACCTTCTTCGCTTATCGTTGTGACTTCACCTGCTTTGGAGCTGAACAACCAGCTTCAGTCCACTGTAAACGTTCTTGTATCAATTTAGGATCATGGTGGTAGATCCAAGTCTCGTTTAAAGTTATAAAACGACGCAAGAAATCGGTTTTATTCGGCTTAAAGCGCTCCAAATTACGCTGAGAAATTTGTTTTCGATCCAGTTTTTGTTGAATTGTTAATGTGTGGTGCGGCACTTACTTTCCTAGCAGTTTTTTCATACGTAATTCTTCATGTAAAATATGGAGTACTCATTCGTCTGAGATGCCTATGGCATTAGCAATTTCACGCTTAGTCCAACTTGGATCTTCACTAACCATATTATGTACCTGCTCAATGATTTCTGCTGTGGTTGCAGTTTTTGGTCGTCCTTCGCGTGGATCGTTTTAAAGGCTGGTACGACCGCGTTTAAATTCACCAGCAAAAAATTTAACGGTGCGTTTTGAAGGTGAGGACTTCTTATACACTTCTTACAATTGTTCATAAATTTCCTTTGCTTTTAAACCCTTCAAAACAAAGAATCTAATGACTGCACCACGATATTCAATTTTTTCCATATTAAAAAAAATCAATGATACGTCAACTTCAAATGGCTTGTAAACAAAGAAAGAATTGACCTAATGACTGGTAACTTTGCATGTGTTCTCAGGACAGTTATACCAACTTAAGAAAAAAAAGTATGGAGCTTGCAGTGCCATCTCTTGGTGAGCGCAGGAACTTTTCAAACAACCTGTAAAGTGCCATAAAACGATTTTTTTTATACTCTTGAGATCATTTTTGAATTTTTCGCAGAACAACTTTTTTTCGTGATTTTTTTTCGAAAGAAATTTCTTTTCTGAACTCTATTGATTTTTTGAAAAAAAAATTCTCTTAAAAAAAATATAAAATAAAAAAATTTATAAAATAAAAATTTTGTTATAAAATAATTTTTTTTTTTATAAAATGAAAAATTTTTTTTATAAAATAATTTTTTTTTTTTTTAATTTAAAAATGATCCCAAAAGTATAAAAAATATCGTTTTATGGTACTTTAGTATTGAAATATTAAATCGCGAATACGAGCCCTATCTTTGAAAAAACGGGTATTACCAGTGGGTGCCTAGCTTGTTAAAAAAGTGTCAAATTCGGGCACAGTGTAATTATTAAAATTTTTAAATTTTAAGTAATACTAAAAAAAATTTTAGAAAAAGTTATTTTTGGTAATGTCTTTTAAAATTTTTAAACACATTAAAAATAAATATAAAAAAATATTAAGAAGCAGAATTTATTTCGTAATTTGAATCAGTAAAAGAATATTTAAATATTAAATTTGTCTCTTTTATCTTTTCATTCAGTTGTTCTTTGTGGCGACAAAATGAATTTCAACGCTAAAAAGCCTTCTCATTTGATGAATTTGATTTTTAAAATCGTTCCATCTTTTTTAGCAGTTGTTCCAGCAAATTTTCATCATCTTCTGAAGAACAAGATATTGTTTCTCCCTTCTTTTTTTTCACTTGCAAATTTGTGAAAATTTCAATTGTTTTTAAAATATGTTTTTTTTAGCATTTTCAACATCTTCGGTACTTAGCATTCACTTAAATCTGCTACATAGACATAATGCTGCAATCTAAAGTGGATTATTAATAAAGTGGTTTCCTCTTTTTTTAATATTTAAATATAATTCGTGTGAAAGTGTTTTTGTTTTGTCATCTTTTGTTAGCTCTAATTTAAAACTTAGTCATCTGTAGTTTTAGCGTTAATTTTTTAACACGTGCAAAAACTCCTACGAATTCTTCACAAATATTACAAATACTATCATTAATAGCTAATGCAGTAATTCAAAAAAAAAAACTTTTTTATTCCCATATTGCTTGAACCATGTCATATCTGGAACTCCATTTAGTTTGACAGTCTAGTACCGCTTTTTTCAAGTTAGAAGAAATTTTTGGTGTTCGCAATTTTTTGCAAATAGGTCTGAATTGATAAAGTATTTGCTTAAAAGAACGACTAGATATAGTGTCGAGCACTGCAAACTGGAATGCATGAAATGTAACTTTTTTTAAGATTTTTTTATCAAACATTTCTCACGCCATGAACAGCAAGAATACTTTATTATATTTTTGAAGCCGAACCTGGTTAAATTTTTGGGTTTAGCGGGTTTGGGTTCAAAATTTTTAAAAACAGCGATCCTGAAAAAACTAAATACTTTATATACTCAGAAAAAATTCATATCTTTTCAAGTAATATTTATTGATTTTAGGAAAATAACAAGTATGTTAAAAAGTTATCTATTTATAAGAAAAACGTCTTAGTATTAAAATATAATGAAACTAAGTTTAGTTAAAAAAAATAATATAAATTAATTTACTCCCATTTAGATCAAAAATTTGTCTAACTTAAAATGAGAAAGTACTTTAACTTAATGTGTGTTCATTTAAGTAAACCATTTCGAGGTCCAGGTTTTAAGTTTAACACTTTATAAGTGTTAATATTTGTTTTCTAACACTTAGTTCAGGCAATTAAGAACAAAAAGTAATACATTTTTTTCTGTGTAATAATAATAATTAATTTGGTTTTGGAAATTGATCAACTATTTCTAGGGAAAATTTTCATGTAACTTAGTTCAGATAAATTTTAAAAATTGTAATAATATATTATTTTTTTTTTTTCAAATAAAAGTTTTTTAATTTTTGTGAAATAATAAACTTAGTTATAGGATTTTTTTTCCTAAAAATTTTCCTCAGAAAAATTAAAAAAAAAAAACTAGTTAATTTGTCTTAAATCGAGGAAAATTTTAGTTTTAATTGGAAATCGCTTAACTTATTCTCCGTATTTTTTCCAAAACAAAACATTATAAATTAAAAACAAACTAATTTTATTTATTTATTTCATATTAAACATATAATTACAAATCATATCTTAATAGCCTAACCGAGCACTAGCAACAAAGGCCATCGGCTCGTTGTAGCGAAAACAGGCCAGAGACTCTGGTGGGAATCGAACCCGCGACCCCCGCACTGATAAGCTAGCACGCTACCAACTAGCCTACCGGGGCGCTCACATCAAACTAATTAATTTTTTAATTTAAAGAAAAAAATAGTATATCAGGAAAAATTTAATTTAAACTAAAAGTAAAATTTAAGATGATATATAAGCTAATTAAGAGGAAATTTTTCCAATAAAAATTTAGTTCTCTATAGTAAAATTTTTCTATAATATAGGAATTTTGTGCAAATTTTAAGTAAAATGTGTTTTTTTTTAATTTAAATAAAAACTTTTTTAAATTTTCCTAAAAATTTATTTTGACGGCGTTTAGGTTTCAATTTTGCCCCCATATAAGCTAGTTTTTATAAAATCTAGTTAATTTCTTTTTTTGGGTGTAGCTTTTCAAAGAATTCCACAATAAGAAGTGTGGAGGAGATAGATGTGGAGATCTGGGTGGACAGAAAATGTTGCTTTTTATGACAATAGAAACTGCCCTGTTTGATTTGGAGTGTGGCATGGTGCACCATCATATTAAAATCAGTAACCATCCAGACCTTTTCCACACATTTTTGTGCAGACATAACAAACCAAGAGTTTTCCTTCTCAACATTTTGCCTTCTCTAAAGAAAAAGAGCAAATATCCGTTCAGATGAAAAACCCCACGACGCTCATGATGAATTCAGACATAATTATTCTTTATAAAAATAGTCGCGAATATTCCTCTGATGAGTATAGCGTTTCATGACTTATCAACGTGTATTCTCCAACTGCTTATTTCACAAATATAAAAACAAAACTGACAGTTCCCGTTATTTACAAGAGTAGTAGCATCTTCCGATAGTGTGATGCCCCTGGTACAACTTATGTTAACTTGTGATGTCTACTGCATGCAGTAGGTTAAGCAACAAACATTTTTTTTTTATATTATCAGAAGAGTATAACAGTCCACAAAGATTTCTGCTAATGCTACTTTAATGCCCTTTTCTGTAAACTTATTTTCTCTTATATTTTTCACCATTGAAATGAGGGTAAAACAAAAGACATTTCTACAAAGTTAAATCCAATGAACGTGTGCAAGAAAATTGTACTTACTTAGCGGGATTTGATGCTTAAACTTTCTCTTTACCGTTAAATCGTATTTATTTTTTTTTTTTTGCAAAAACAAAAACATACACAAATATGTTGAGGAAAATGTACCTTTCCAAAGAGATGAAGAAAAACTTTGAAGCGCCTACGTGACGCAAAAGATTTAAAGTTGTTTTTTTTTTGTTCATGTGAAGTGTCCCTCCATTTCTTAGTTTACGATTTTTATTCCTTTTCTTGCAAACATTTTGCCTTTTGGAAGGTATTTATCTTGTATAAAGGAACTTTGGTTATAGTTTGTTAAAATAAAATGACAAAAAAAAAAGAATTAAAAACATGTAAAAATATCTATACTAACATAAGTATAGTATAGTGTGGTCAAAAAGTATTTACAAAAGTTAAACTACTTATTAAAAGTAACACTTAGAGAAAATGCTTTGTCTGAGTAGATTTTTTTAGATGAATTATGATGGAACGTTGCATAGTTATATTTACATGTTTCATTGAAGATGTAATTAACCTTCATCTCACCCTTGTGTGGAAAACCACACAAAATTAAACTTTGTTATACATTGAAGAAAAAAAAATTGAGCGATGTTCATAAAATTCCTTAACATTTCCTGCCGCATCAATTTAGCACAGAAAGCACATTAATTGATTCAAAAAATCTTTTTTATAACGAGATATTTAAAAAGTAACATTGCTTACCCTGGTGTGTGGTTTTCCACACATATGTAATATCACTGAATTTTAAACTAAGCACATAATTTTTTGTCGTCAAATGTGCATTTGTTTTGATATTCGTACAATTAATACGTATTATAAAATGTAAACATGTTCTTCCCCGTCTACGCACATTTTTGTCATCAAATATGCATATCTTTTGATATTCTAACAAAACTACGTACATTCGAAAGTCAGTGTGCTGTTTATTTGAATGTGAAAGGTTGATCCGGACAACATGGCTAGACCAAAATATCTTACCAACGAAGAGCTTGAACTTATTTTAAATGCTTCTGATGATGAAGATTTTTCCGATAGTGATGAAAATGACTTGCCGGAAGAAAATGGTGAATCGATAGAAAGTGAAGAAGATTCCGAATTTATTTTAATGGATGAAACTGAAGATGTCGACATAATAGGAGTCTCATCCAAAGATAGAACGGTGAATACATTATTTGTCTCAAAAGACGGTACAGTGTGGAATCCCCAACCAGTTCACTATCGTGCTGTAAGATTTCGGAACGAAAATGTCATCAATTTGCGACCAGGCACAACAAGATATGCAAGAGCACGTATCGATGACATCAAAGATGCTTTTATGTTATTTTTTCCACCGCCAATTGAGAATATTATTTTGAAATGGTCAAACGCATATGCAAAGGCGCAATGCGGCGACAGCTATATTGAAATCGACTCAAACTTGTTACGTGCATGTATCGGAGTTCTTATTTTGGCTGGAGTTTACAGGTATAGTATTTGTGTATATGTTTCCAATAAATGTAATATTTAAGTTTTAATTGTAATAATTTAGATCAAAGAATGAAACAATGCAACAATGCGTGGTATTTTCTTGCGTGAGCTTGGAATATCACTTGCGAAATCATACATGTCAATGAGAAAAGGCGTGCCTCGAACCGAATCAGCGGCATTTTTGTTTTTTTGCAAATAGCAACAATTCACAAAATGAATCAATGGGCGACCCGAGTAGCTCAATAGCATCTCAAGAGAGCTCATCACTATAATTCGACATTCGTCTAAAAAAATCCAAAAGTGTTGCTCCGAACATCGAAGGAAAAGCTAGATGTCACATTTGTTATAGCACGAAGTCGAAAACTAAGAACTATGTATACCAAACAATGTGCTGCTTCTGTCAAAAGGGTGTATGTAAACATACCCATAACCGAAATGTTTGTGTGAAATGTATTGAGAAAAACTAATTTGATGTAATACTTAACAAAATATAAAAATAAATATGTTATTGATGGTAAACCATGATTTTGACTACAAAAAAATTATGTTGCAAGTGCAAAATAC
Source organism: Eustalomyia histrio (assembly GCA_949748255.1). Taxonomy (NCBI): domain Eukaryota; kingdom Metazoa; phylum Arthropoda; class Insecta; order Diptera; family Anthomyiidae; genus Eustalomyia; species Eustalomyia histrio. Next base: position 47,040,459 of record OX456526.1, on the reverse strand, counting down.
GTAGACATACCGTATTTGTGGAAAGCCACACATGAGGGTAAACAACGTAAGTTTTTTTTAAGGGTGAGATGAGGGTTAATTGTCTCATTTAAGCTTTTCTTAACTATTGTAATATATTTGCCCTTTCTAAACACGAGCTTGTTTCACTGTGCCATATAACAGCTTAAAGGTTGCATACATCTCTTTCTGCTTCTGATGATCAATTTTCACATTGTCTAAAGCCGGACATTTTTCGAGCAAATTGTATATTCGTATGCATGTTATGGAAAAAAACAACAATAAATCTACGTGTCAGCTTTAACTTTTTTTGTTGTTTTTCTTTTTATTCTCTACATTTTAAAACTTGACCATAGCATTTTAAGTCGATTGTTTTATTTGAAAAAATAAAAATTTTGTTAGAGATTTTCTTTAATGGTGCAAAACGACAATCGTTTCTTGTCATATTGTCATAGTGTGTATAAAAGTTGTTTCAATGCGATTATTGGATTTAGGTTTGGGATTAAAACTAATACTGTAATATCTTTTAATTTGTTTTAATTTGACAAGTTTTTGTAATGTTTCGATCCAAAAAAAATACATATTGGATTGAGGAGCATCTTAACAAGGACTATGTAACAATACGAAGTAGAGAATGAAAAATTAAAAGCCAATGAAAAAGCCACCAAGCCAAAATGACACCGATAGAAGTACTGAAATTCAAATTTAAAAACTCGAATCAAGCCAAAAAGTCACAGTTTCAATTTGCCTAATATTATATGAACTTGGCTCGGTGGTGGTTCTGCAAAAAGTACATTTCGCGTATGGGGTGATTTTTGGTCAACATAACCGACCATCTGAGTAAACCATCAAGAGTTTGGTGCAAAAAGTCGAAGAAACTGCGCAATTGACACAGGACCAAAAGCCTAAAGACAAGAAGAAGTTGATGCCGATTTTTCAAGAAAAACATTGAAAAGTTTAAAACTCAAGTGGTTTAATTATTGCTTGTATTGTGCTTTATTTTATAGTCAAAATCAAGTTCATACAAATAAAAATAATTTGTTTTATGTTTTTCGATTATTGCCAGAATTAAAACATTTGTACAAATTTACGATTTTAGATTTTAATTTCTTCCATGTATTTTAAAGAAATGGTAAGCCACATTTATTTGGAGCTTACTTCTGTCCTTACAATATCTCTTTTCTTATATCCGGAAAATTCTACAAATTTCTACGCTTCTAAATACAAAAAAGATGAGTTAAAAAACCATCGAAAGTCAACAAAATCAAGATTTTAAAGGGTGGTTAAATTTAAAGGGCCGATGTTGACTGTGAACCACACCTAAACGTCAAGTTTTTTCTGCATTTCATTTGATATTTCTCAATTTCATACCAACTCAATTTGAACTATGGAAAGATATACAATCGAGCAACCCGTTAAAGTTATTCAGGCTTATTATAAAAATGGGCGTTCGTGTTTTTTTTTTGGTCAGCATAATTGACTAAATATGTCCACAATCGGGAGAATCGTGGGCAAATTTCAGCAAACCGGGTTTGTGAAAACACCTGTGCATGCCCGCCCAGTTCGTTCTGCGGAAAACATTGCTGTTGTTCGCGATAGTGTGTCATGAGGTCGGCCAAGCATTTACCGTGAATGGTGTTCGCTATCGCGAGATGATAACGAACTTATTGTGGCCAGGAATTGAGGATATGACCCTGGACGATATGTGGTTTCAACAGGATGGTGCCACTTGCCACACAGCTAACGAAACAATGGATCTTTTGCGCGACAAATTCAATGGCCGTGTCATTTCACATGGTGGAGATGTCAATTGGCCGCCAAGATCATGTGATTTGACAACGTTGGACTTCTTTCTTTGGGATTATTTTCAAGAAAAGTTGTGCGTCGGTAATCCAGCAACAATTCAAGAGCTAAAGGATGTGATAATTCGGCACATTAACGGCATAAAAACTCAATTATGCCTCAGCGTCATCGAAAATTTGGACCATCGGATGGAGGTGTGCCGCCGAGGTGGCGGCGGCCATTTGGCCGATATTTTGTTCTATACATAATTGAACAATACCATATTATCATAATAAAATGAAATTAAAATAATTTCCTAAATAATTCGTGTTTTATTCAAAATCAACATCGGCCCTTAAAATTTAACCACCCTTTATATACAAAACTAAAATTATAAAAATGTGTCTATGTTAAAAGAAGTTCTTCAAAATTGGTTGTATATATACAAAACTTTTCAATACAAATTACAAGAACTTCATAAACACACATACATACACAAATATATTCACACAAAAAGTCTCTATAGCTACAAATGCATACATACATTTTGTATTGTAGGAGTGTATTAAAAAAAAAAAACAAAAAATACAAAAACGGAAACAATTTCAAATAAATGAAAAAAACATTAATTTTTTAAGGATCTGTAGTAAAATTTTGACATTTATTTTAACTGATTATACCATTTGTTTCCAACGGATGTGTCAGTTGATTAATCAACATTTGAAAATAAATAAAAAAATGGCATTTAATTTCAATGAAAGTTAAGTAAACCTATTTTTAAATGAAATATCATTTCTTTTAAATGATATTTTCAGTTATTTTAACTTACAAACCTTTTTAAGTGAAAACCAATCATTTCCGTATTTTTATGGCTTTGTTTACACTTGAATTTAAGGCTTGAAAAAAATTGTTATTATCATGTTCTTTGAACTTGAATTGAACTGTGATTAAAAGATATTCTCACTGTAATGTTCGACTTTGATTCCAGTGTCCATTTTGCTGGAATATGCTATTTAATAACAGTGTAATTAAAGTATAAATCAAGGCTTGAAATTCAAAAACATGACTTGAATAACACTTGATTTTAGCTTTAACTCCAGTAAAAATACTTTTTTGGGATGCTTAGGTAACAAGCAAATCTTCAGCATTTAGGATACTGAAAATCCACATGTCATTCAAGAAAAAACTATGCACCCACAACCAGTAGCTGCTTGGTGTGGTTTTTAGGCTGGCGGAGTCATCGGAGCGTACTTCTACGAAAATGATGCCGGTAATGCAATAGCAAACAGCTGGTTAATATGATAACAAACATTGTATGGAGAATTTTGATACGCGCATTCTACTCCTAGAGGAGTCGTGGTGAGCATTTAGTATATATAGCGTGTCATACAAAAATGTCATAGATGAAAAGAGAAATGATGAAGTAAAAAAATTTAATTTCGACAAATATTGGTATGTTTTATTTATAAAAGAATGTGTGCAGTCTTATTCATTGCTAATTGTATTAAACATTTAAATATATATTCAGAAAAAAAATTAATTTTTTCTAAGCATTTTTCCCTTCAATAAAGTGCAACTTATCCTTATTGGAGAGCAGTGAAGGGCAACACACATACTATCACATTTAAGCTTGTGCGAAGTTGAACTTGACGTTCCCTTGTTTTATTCTGAAAAAATTAGTTTATCGAAAGCAAAAGATTTTTTTTTTTTGCTCTTTTTATTTGAACTTTTTAATATACACTCAAAATATTTTTATTGTCAGTTCTAATTTATTTAAAAAGTTATCCCTAAATTTGTTTTTAAATGATTAAATAGTTAAAATACAGAGGAATATATTTTTAAACTTTTTTTTATATTTAGTTAAAGAATAATATAAATACGGATTTTTTTCTACAATTAAAAAGTTTATTTTATTTTCTTTTTAAAATTATTTAAAATTTGTTTATTTTCACACTTCGTGATAAATTTTTATGAGATTTAAAAACGAACGAAATATTATATATTTTTATAGATTTTGAAGTTAATTTTAAGGAAAACTTGTTAAAAAGAAATCGTCACGAATAGTGTATTCAAAATACAGGACATTCGGTATTATATTCAAACCGAATACCAAATATTCGGCCGAATAAAATTAACCGAGTTCCAAATAAAAAGTACATATTTATAACTTTGTAATACAAAGATTACACTAGGCAACAAATAAACGTTTTTCGACTATAACACCTCATTTTTGCTAATAAGGACCATTTTAATTTCATTAATAATCTTAAACAAATTTTATATACTTTTTTTTTTTTTTTTATAAAACAAACAATTCGGCTAATTAGTGTTAATATTCGATATTTGGATAAATACCGAATAGGGACTGAATATTCGTGAAATCTCTAGTATAAGTTGTTGCACAAAAAATATCAAAATTAATTTTGTTTTAGTAAAAGTATTCCATGTTTGGTTTTTTTATTCTGTGATTAATTTGTATTAAACTTAAAATATAATTTTTAATATAAAGCTTCAACGAATTTTGTTTCTAGCTTTGTATTTTAATGTTAATTTTGACGTGTAAATAAAAAAAAAATAATATTTTATTTATTCAGCTAAAGATCTTTTCTTTTTGTATAAAAATTCTTATTTTATTTTCAATATTTCGCTAACAATTTGTTAGCATCTTCAGGAAAACAAAATTTTTTATAATTATGAAAAGTTGACAAACATTTTGTCATAAAAATATTTAACATTTAAACAAATTAAATTTTTTAAAAAATTAAATTAACATTTAAACAAATAGAAGTGGTAATTTTATAAATAACATTAACTTGTTAAAGCTCATAAAAATATTTTCATATTGGTTTAATATTGTTTATGAAATTGAACATAACAAATATTGTTTATAAAATAAAATAACATTATGAAATTATATTATTATAATTATTTAAACATATCTATACATTTAACCTTCCTAATTTTTTACTAATTAAATATCTATAATTCTGTAAAAATTATTTCAACAATTACAAAATTGAAGAAATGTTTCTATTATATTTTTAAAAATATTAAACAAACAACTTATTATTAGTATAAATATTTGTTATATTGATTTAAATTAATTTAATAAGTTTGAATGCAATCGATCAAATTTTAAAAGTTTTTTTTGGTATATTTTTTAAAAGGATATATGACAGGCAAGCGAGTCCTTGTTTCGATTGAAAAGAAAATTAAACGCCACGTTAATAACTTTGTTTTAATAATAATTATCATTTTTCGTTATGTTCTGACCTAATTTCAAGATGTTATTACATTGTTAAACTTCAGGATGTATGGGAGGTAGGCGTGTCCATGCATCAATTTTCCCAAAATTTTGTTTATCTTCGAATTAACTCAAACTAAAATCGCGTACCAAATTTCAATTCAATTACGATAAGTCCTTCTATTTTTGTCCACTCGTTATATGGGAACAAAGCACTGTGCGCACTAAGTTATTCAAAAGGCAACACATTTGACGTGTAAGTCACAGCAAAAATGTCAAGTAAGGTACTAGTTGTGGAAGTAAAGTGGATAGTGTATTCGGTATTGACTACGTAAAACCCGACTGGCATCAGGAAATTTATCAATCCACTTCCTTTCAATATATTTGCATTGGCTATAACTACACCATTATAATGAATAGTCAATGTTTCTGGAAACTTGAATAGCAATTCATACGGTATATCCTTTCTTATAACTGTAGATATAACCCAGCTGTAATTTTCTTTTAAAAGCAATAACTGCAATAAATACATATATATTCAATGTTGTCATCCTTCTTTGGTGAGCATATAGCCTAACCACGAATAAGGAGCTTAATGTAAATAGCAACACCGGCATGTGACCATCTATCTATTCGAGGTTCCCTACTTTTTTAAAGAAAAAAAAACACAGAAAATTTAAATTTAATGGGGAATGTTTATTATCATTTGAAAAAACATTCCTTGGCATTTATTTTTTAAAGATTATGTCTATCAAATATTGGCCGTTGCTACGTCGCAGATGGTCCATGCGTTGAAGCCAAATTTTTGATGCCTTGTTCGAGCATTTCGACTGATAACTGGCGAATGACACGCGTAATGCTTTTCTCCAAGGCCTGAATCGAAGAGGGTTCGTCCGCATAAACTTTAGACTTTACATATCTCCACAGGAAAAAGTCTAACGGTGTGATATCACACGATCGTGGTGGCCAATAGACCGGCCCAAAACGTGAAATTATGTGCTCACTGAAGTGTTCTCTCAATAAATCCATTGATTGATGCGATGTGTGGGAAGTGACGCCGTCTTGTTGAAACCAAATGTCGCCGAGATCACGAGCTTTAATTTCAGGCATCAAATAGTCGGTTATCGTGGCACGATAACGGTCGCCATTGACGGTTACGTTAAAGAAATATGGACCGATGATTCCACCGGCCCACAAACCACACCAAACCGTTGTTTTTTCTGTATGAAGTTGCAGTTCTTGAATCTCTTCAGGTTGCTCTTCGTCCCAAATGCGGAAATTTTGTTTGTTTACTTACCCATTGAGCCATAAATGGGCCTCATCGCAAAACAAAATTTGCTTCGAAAACGTCGGATCTTCTTGCAACTTTTTAAGATCCTATAGAGCGAAGCGATGTCGCTTGGGAAGGTCGAGCGGCTTCAGTTGTTGCACAAGCTGTATTTTGTACGCTTCCAATTTAAGATGTCGACGTAAAATGCGCTAAGTCGTTCCAGCCCGAGTTGCTGCGAACGGCGCCGAATCGAATCTCCACGGTCTTCGTGTACACTCTTAGCTACGGCCGCTATATTTTCTTCACAGCGTGCTGGATGTGGTCTATTCGGTCGAATATTTCCAATAATGAATGCAGGGTCTCAAAATGACCATATTGACCATAACTTAAGCGAAGTGCACGAAACACATTCCTCACAGAACGTGAATTATCGTAATAAAGTTGAACGATTTGTAAAAGTTGTTCAGGCGTAAGTCTTTCCATTATGAAATGCCAAACAATACTAAACAAAAATAACATGACAGCATGACACGACTCACATGTGATCTGCCAAAAAGGCTATTGAAAAAATTATCTCGAAATGGATCACCCTATAAAATACGGATTTTCTTAACCGCTTAATCCACACCAAAGGACACCTCAATTGGTAAGGCTTCGTTTAAATTCTGATACCCAAAATTTTATAGTCTTCAACGAAGAAGCAGAATTAACATTGGTTGGACTGAGATATTGAATTACATGTTTACAAATTCACTGAGATTGTTTAATTTTGATGGCGCAAAAAAATACTAAACAACGTGGCGCCTTGAAAATAAATCATATGTTTTGTAAGGTTGCCACTTTTCAAAATAAATTTTTGGCGAACTTTTTTAATTTTTTTTTTATTATTAATTTAATTTTTTTTAATAAACTAGATTCCGTATAATATATTGTTGAATATGATTTGATATAATTCGATATATCATTTTTCGGATCTGACTACATAAATCCAAAAATATCTTGCTGAATCTAATATAAACTGATATTTTTGGGATCAAATTAGATTAGCTATTTATGACATTAAATATTCAATAATATCAAATTGGATATGATTATTTATGCGCTAGAATATATTTGTTTGTTTTACTTGGAAAGTTATAAAGGAACATTATACAAACAACTTTTTTACAGTAACTTATTAAATAAGAATTATCTTTTTTATTTTTTATTTTTCAGTATTGGCCAAAATATGAGCCAAAAATTCCAACAGAAGATCGTACCTCTTAATAAACAAATTTAGATCTATAATATATATCGTAGTCCACAATATGTTACCACTATTACATCTCGCTTGGTACGAAAATTTGTCACAACGACGCACTCTACCCTGTATACCATATTTTAAATTCTTGACTCCAACAGTCTGGGCTGAGTTGGGTTGGGTCATTGACCTAGGGTCAGTGAGACACACATTATTCTTTTAAATATATATTTATATTTTGACATAAATCCTTAAAAGTTGAACTTTTTTTAAATTTAATTTTGTACTAAAAAAAAAAAACGCCTAAAATAGCATTTATATATATTTTTTCCAAAAACCTATTTTAAAGATAAAAGCTGTTGTTAAACAAACTAAAAGTCAAACTGTATACACTTGAAAGAATCATTGACATATATATTTTAGAACATATAATACAATGTTACATACAACACACTCACACACAACAACTAATGTAAACACGTATACATAGTTTACATTGGTGCAATTATTTGGTATGTAATAACTTTAGGTACCTATGTCTAATCTGGTATTATGATGGTAAATTTTTAGAATTTCTTGTGTTTTTTTTATACTATGACAGACAATATAAGTAGGATCTTCGATAAGTTTACAAAGTGCAAATTATTAAGAAAGCTACATCAGAACTTACATATAAGTAGGGAAATTTTCAATAAAATCATTGAGTAAGTGCAAATATGATTTCCTTGTGAGATAATTGACATTAGGTTTTTGAATGTTAACTCACGATAGCACCTTTCTAAGTTTAATAATTTCCTAGACAACCCAGTCTTGTTTGTTTTTATGTGAAACTTTGTTATGACATACACTTCTAAAAGATATTGTGTAAAAAAAGGACAAGGCAGCTAAGCGAAAAAGCAAAAAATTATAAAAAAAGCAACAAATCAAATATGAGAATCCCGCCAAAGGACGAACATATATCAAGACTTATATAAAAAAAATTCAAGTAAGGAAATAAAAGTAAGTCAAGATCGACTAGATAATATCATACACTCAAAAAAAAAATATGAACTAGAATTTAGAAAAATTAACTTATTTAGGGAAAAAATTTAAATAAAAATGGCGCCAAAAACAAATGTCTTTGGCGCCAATATTTAATAAAATTTTCCTTGAAATTAAGAAACAAATTTTACTTAAAATTTGGTAAAAATTTCTAAATTATAGAAAAATTTTACTACTCAGAAGCAAATTTTTATTAGAAAACAGTAAAATTTCCTCCTAATTAGTTTATACATCATCTGAAATTGTACTGTTGGTTAGGAAATGTTTCCTTGGTTTTAAGAAAAATTTTATTTTATTTAAGTTCATTAGATAATTTTTTTTCCTAAAATTTAGGACTAAACTCCCTAAAAAGAAGAACATATTTTCTTACAACTAGTTAAATAGTACTTCTTTTAAGTGTAAATTATCCTTATCCTGCTTTTGTGGTAAAGGTTATATATTTTAAAGTACTTTACACTCATTGAGTAGGTATTTTCCCACTTTCGGAGGACTTCCGCTTTGTGAGGACAATGCTCTTAACAATCTTCTGGCTTTATAATTTTGTCTTAAAACTAAATTGAATTATACTAAATTAATGTATTTAAAATATAAATTAAATTTCTTTAGCAAAAAGGTAAACAAATTAAAAAAATATACTGCAGGATATCCTGAAACATAATTAATTGTGACAAAGTCAGATCCTTTCGCAGTTAATTAACGATTCTGATTTAGAGAACTATAAAAAGGCACGCCCTACGTGACACACTGCATCTATGGCTAAGGAACACTGCGGGTCCTTTGTCTTCTCAAATTAACTAATTTAAGGAAATTGTTGCAAAAATACAAAATATCACAGTAACATTTCTTGTTATTATTGGAAAATGGAAAAGTCAAAAGTTTATTTTATGGGATTTTTAGTTTAAACTTTATTTGACATATACAAATTTAAACTTTTTTATTATTAAGTGAAAGAAATCGTTCGATAAATATAAAATTTTATAAGCGCTACGTCAATTATAGGAAAGCCATTATGCCGTAATGCATAAAATGTGCCTGCGATATTTTGTACTGTACTCAACAAACAAAATTATTACATAAAAGCGCAAATTCAAAATTGTTTACCCTGTTAAGATTAGAGATGGGCACGTGATAAATTTTTGACTCACGCTCACGCACGATCACGAACCAAAAATTACAATCATGCACAATAGTTTTTTTAAATGGTTACTTAAATTTCTTTTATTTAATAATATTTTTTTCTTGAAAACTAGGAAAACTAACTGGTTTGGTTTTTAATTAATTGTTTTTTGGAATGTAATATTAAAAATAGTTTAAACGTTTTCCAACAAAAAAAAAGAATTTTTAAAATTTATCTGAACTAAGTCGATGAAAATTTTCCTTAGAAATAGTTCATCAGTTTCTAAAATCAAGTAAATTTTTATTATTACATAGGAAAAAATTTATTACTTTTTGTTTTTAATTGTCTGAACTGATTTTTAGAAAACAATTCTTCAAAATTAGAAAGTGGTATACTTAAAAACAGAATTTGGAAATGGCTTTCTAAAATTTAGTAAATTTTACTACTTGCGGACAAAAAATGAACACACAATAAGTTCAAGTTCTTTCTCGATTTAAGTTAGACACATTTTTTGAACTAAATTTGAGTAAATTATGTCCTAAATTTTTTTTTAACTAAACTTAATTTTATTACATTTGAGTATGCAATTTTCTGAAAACTAAGATGTTTTTTCTTAAAATTGATAAATTTTTATTTAATTGACTTGTTTTTTTTTCCTAAAATCAAGAAATATTACTTAGGAAAAATATGAGATATTTTTGAGTATATAAACTATTTCGTTTTTAATTAAACTTAGGAATTTTTATTCTTTTTAAAACATTTTTCTAAGTTTTAATAAAATTTTACTTAAATTGAGCACAATTCATAAACTATTTTGAAGGAAATTTTTGATTAGATTTTAGTTCATGTCTTTTTTTTTGAGTGTACACTGCTAAAAAACTATGCATAAAAATACAATATAAACAAATGTCACAATAAAAATATTTTCATAAAATGCACGAAAAATAGTTTATGCCGCATTGGCATAAAAATTTAATATTAATTAAAAAATATTTACGTAAAAGTGTTAGGATAGTCGTCTGATTTTGAACAAGCTCAAAAATTCTATTTTGCACCCACGAATTTCTCTTCCGGGATTTTAGCATATTCAATCTTATACATGTACCAAATAACACCAAAATAAGCCAGACCATCACAACCAAAGCACCCATTCTGTCACAATAAAATATTTCTCCAACCACTAACAACCAACCATAAAAATTATATAATTAAATCATCTAGACTTTTTAGAGTAAAATTAATTCAATAGATTTTACCGAAAAATTTAATACTTTGATAAAGGAATGCAACATAGGTCAAATTGGAACGATATAGAATTGAACGGGGAATGAATGGAATTGGAACATATAGTTTTTTTTTTTTTTTACGTTAGACTAACACTCAGGGGATGTCCCCTACTAATACATTGCATTGTGTTAGAATTAGGAAAATATGTTATGAGAGGGAGGAAAGAGGGAGTAGTGTTGAAGAGTACAGACAATATGCAATATATTTGCAATAGTACAACAAACGGGTACACACTTTGTTGCTGAATTGGTTACTCAGTGATCAGTGCTATGCCTTCATCACTAATTGGCCCAACAACAAAAAGAATACAAGGCGGTTGTACCATGCAAAATAGAGAAAAAAAGTTAAAAAAAGGGAGCGGAAAGGGAAGGGAAAAAATCTAGCAACAATAACACAGGCAAATAGAGACATAAAAGCCTCTTGCCCCTTTCAGTTTTTTTTTTATTATTTTATTAATTGATTTATTGTAATTATTATTTTATCAACACTGGACATAAAAACGGCGCGTTTAAATTCGATTTAACGACACTAAAAACATAAACGATATATGCGGACAAAATGCGTGTTGACAGTTTAAAAGACAGAACACTACAGTACATGGAACGAAATGAAATGAATGAAATGTTTTATTTAAAGAAGAGCAACACAGGAAAATCCTCCAAAAATTAAAATGTAGCTGCCTTTGAAAAAATAATAGAGGAGATAGAAAAAGTGGGGAAGGATAAATGCCTGCAAATATGGCAACACTGTAATAGCGCGAGATGATGTATCTTATAACTAATGTCTCCTGCCATCTGATAGAGAGTTGACGAAATTTAGTTATTTTACTTCGGCGGCATTAAGAACTGCGTTGCAATATTATGTATGAGGGAAAGAAAACTCATATGTGTTATATTTTTTAAATTAATGTTGGCATCGCTGGAAATCGAACTCCCAACCTTCTTTAAAACAGTCTAACATGATAACTAGCTGTAGATACTGAGGTAGCTCAGTCTTGTGAACTACTCATATTTATAAAAATTAAGTAAATTTGGGCTCGCTTCAGAGCTTTCTAACCTTGATTTCCTTTCTTTAACTGGGTTGTGATTTATATAAAATTATCTTAATAACATACAATGGAAAAAATTATTTAAAACCTTCAAATTTAGAAGGAGAAAAAATTGAGCTACGGGCTATACTCCGTTTCGAATAAGTTTCGATAGGATTCATTTCAATTTTATTTGCAGTTATGGAGAAAAACGATAAGCAAGTTTTGCATTTAGTAATTTGTGTATAAAAATTTGACATTTAGATCAAAGTCGACACTATATTTTTCAGATATGATACACAATATCGAACTAGAAAGAGAATAAAAACATTATATATTATATAATGTTTTCCTGGCACAATTAATTTAAAAATGGTCTGTGGGTCAAACGAATAATAAGCAGACGAAACATTGTTAGATACAAAACAATGCTAAAACCTGTAATACCGTGTGTTGGGTATAAAAATATTTTATAGATAAAAAAAAATCTCTTAGTATGTCATAATGTAATATACAATATACCATACAATGTTTACCATGGTAAACATCAAAGTCAACATAACTCTTAATATCGTCATCATAGACATGCTACTACTACATGTGTAGCACTACTTGTTTTCTGGAATAAAGATCTATATATCGTACGATATATAAAGCGGTTACTTAAGGCTTTAATCATCATGATTTTTACTTTATGTTATATTGTTGTACATGAGTAGTACGTTGAACATGACCATTAGATGTATATATAGATAACATGGTATGACTTTGTATATGTATGCAAGTAGTTACTTGATTCATCCAAGCACAATCTAAGTGCTTGAACAGCTATATAAAAAAAGACCAACAACTTTTTTTATATATGTATATGACACATACACTCACAATATTATTTCTTTTAAAACAATCTAAAATACATATTAAATTAATCGAAAATACAATTAAAAAGAGGGCTACTGATTTGTCATTATATTAAGCCCATTTATTTGTTAAAATTTATTTTTTTTTATGTGTATGTAATTTTACAAAACACAAAACACAAAATTTTAAAAAATATATACATCGGGTATATATTTTTATTTTCTATGTGTGTACCTAGATCTGAATAATTTTTTGTAATTTTTATTGAAATAATTTTGTATACAACTATTTTGTTAAAAAAAAACAAAAAGGAATTATATGAATTTGTGGTTTTAGAAACATAAAATTTTCATGGTTGGCATTCAATACCATTTTATAAAGGATGTCCCAAGAAGAACGCAATTTTAAAATCTGGCAACATTCGAAGTGTCATTGTTTGACATTTGAACAATTGTTATTGTTTGCTGGTAGAAGGTACGAGGTTAGTAAAAATGGAGCGCTACACGAATGAACAACGCATTCTCATTGTGAAATTGTTTTACCAAAATGGTGAAAGTTTTGCGGCTACAGTTCGCAAATTGCGATCAATTTGGGGTCACAATAATGCTCCAAAAGAGTCAACTGTAAAGAGATTAATGGATAAATTTGCCGAAACTGGGTCTGTTAGTGATGTAAAGACAACAACGCGCCATTGACCAGGTCGATCGACCGAAAACGTCGCAGCTGTACGTGATGATGTCGCTCAAACTCCATCCTCCTCAATTCGACACCGAGCTCAGCAAATTGGTGTCTCCAAATCCACTTTGCAGCGAATTTTGACGAAAGATTTGCATCTTCATGCATACAAAGTTCAATTGACTCAGGAACTGAAGCCAGCTGACCATGGACAGCGAAGGGAGTTCGTTAATTGGGTATTGGAGAGACAACATGAAAATGCTGATTTTGCCGATAAAATCATCTTCAGTGACGAGGCCCATTTTCATCTTGATGGCTTCGTCAATAGGCAGAATTGTCGCATTTGGGGTGAGGAAAATCCTCGAGTGATTCACGAGAAGCAAATGCATTCTCAACGTGTCACTGTGTGGTGTGGTTTTTGGGCTGGAGGAATCATTGGACCTTTTTTTATGAAAATGAGGTAGGTCAAGCGCAAACAGTCAATGGTGTTCGGTATCGTGAAATGATAACCAGTTTTTTCTTGCCTAGAATTGAAGAAATGAATGTGGAGGGCATGTGGTTCCAACAAGACGGCGCCACATGTCATACAGCCAGAGAAACAATTCAATTGCTGCATCAGTCATTTCGCGGTCGTGTTATTTCGCGTTTTGGAGATCAGAATTGGCCGCCTAGATCGTGCGATTTAACACCATTATATTTTTTCTTTGGGGTTTTTTGAAGTCGATGGTTTACGCGAATAAGCCGACGACGACTCAAGCCTTAAAAGAGGAAATTGGACGCTGCATTAATGAAATACCGCAGCATTCATGCAAAACGGTCATTGAAAATTTCATTAAAAGATCGCGTGGATGCCAGCAAAGCCGCGGCGGCCATCTGCACGATATATTGTTCCATACATAACCTCATTCTGTCTACTTTACGATATAATAAAGTTTCACGATTTTTTTTTAAATATCTGTGTTTTATTTAAAACTTAAAAATTGCGTTCTTCTTGGGACACCCTTTAATAACGGTAGTTGGCTACCACAGCCACTTTAAGACCGATATGAAAATTTTAAAATGGCGATTTCATTAAAGGCATTTGACATTTTGTATGATCGGGTTTATTGCGCTATTTCACCGGCTTGATTTTGAAATATTTTAAACTACCTTTAAAATAACGCTAAACTACCGAAACACTGATTTATAACGGTATTTTGCAGATATAACCCTGTGATATTAGAACACATATGACACTATTGGAATCGTAGTTTTAAAATTTTCGTATCGGTCCTGATCATAGCGTTGTAGACAACCACCATTAAGATGATGAAGGTAGTGCTTTCCATTCATGAAAATTGTACATTTAACAGAAAATATTAACTTCAACTGCATGTCTGTAAATTTTTATAGTTTTCTTTTTGAATGATTGATTCAAATAGTTAAAAAATATATTTCTATGAATTTCAATTGATTCTTCATTTAAAAACAAACTCTATGTATTACTTTTTAAATAAACTACAATCGGTAACGGAAAATATATTGTGAGTGTAAATAGACTGAAGAAAAGGACAAGGAAGTGTGTGTTGCTTTTTCTATGGAATATTATTTTATTATACAGCAATTTTGCATATAAATAGTCTTGCCAAATTTCATTCTAAAATGTAAGTAAATTTTATTCCAGGTTTAAAAATATTTTTTATTACTGACGAATTCTAAAATGTGTGGTATATTTTAGCAGGTGATCTTATAATTGAAGTTTTACAATTTTTTATTTCTTCATTATAGTAATTTGTATTAATTTTAAAGAATTTATCCCATGTATGACTTAAAAAGAATTTTAAGATTATATAACTTTATTCGATCTTATTTTAATATTAATATTCAAATTTTTTTTCTGTCAACTTTTTTATAATTATTAAAATTTTGTTTTCCTGGAGATGCTTACAAATTGATAGCGAAATATCGAAAATAAAATAAGAATTTTTATAAAAAAAAAAAATAAAAAAAATTTAAAAAGATCTTTAGCTTAAAACATTGAATATTAATTAGAATTTAAAAATACAAAAATGGCAACTCTACCTTAAAACGATGAATACAAAAAAAAAATAATAAATATACGTCATACTACTTATTGTTTTTGTGGTGTATCAGTTGTCTTTAGCAGCCAACAACATTTTAAATACTTAAAAAAATTTACTAACAAACAAATTACCGACTTTCCATGGCTTTGTATAGAAATATAAATTTGAATATGCGTTTATAAGTAAATATGCAATGTAAGTTTATCGAAATGGTATCGAATCAGATATGCTTACATCGAATTGAATCTAATTATATCTAGTTCTATATCTAATTATATATAGATATAATATGGCGTATGTAATATATTTTATGGCCAGATCTGATCAGATCTATTGTTAAATCTGTTCATACCTAAAGAGATCTTAAAAATATGTTGATTTTTGTTGCCATATCTGGCATATATTGTCATATCTGGTGGCGTATTTTCAAAACCACGTTATATAATATAACGATAACCGATTTCTTTAAGGCCAAATTAAAAGATAGCATCTACCTGTCCTTATACAATTCTTCACAAAATGTTATCGTTTTATAATCAAGCAAATAGGAATTTGTCAAAATGCCAGTTGATGTTTTTTGTTTCTCCTGCATATCACCTAACGATGCATGACTACGACATAACATATGTATGAGAACAGACTAGTTTTATGAACTGAATTGCTGAAGTTACATGTACTAGCATACTATATGGTTGCAACAATCAATATGTACAAAACCGCATAGAAACGGAATGTATTTCGTAGTTCACATCGACTGTAAAATTTTAGACCCAAACGGAATTTATTCACAAAGTCCTTTCAAATTAAATGTAACACTTTTTTCAATTGTTTTTAAATTCTTTTATTAATAAGACATCAAAAATAATTACATATCGGCACCTAAAATACATAAAGTCTTGACTAACATTTTTACTTTCCACTCAACCCCATTTGAAATTTTTACAGTGCAACCAATAAACTCCGAAAACACTAGTTTACAAAATGAAATTTTTTTCATGTACAGTTGATGAGAGATTGATTTCCTTATGTATTTTCTCCCGCTGAATTCGAAAATCAAGGTTAAATTTTTTTTATGGAAGAGTTTTTGACATATTGTAATTTTTTTTAATTTTTCGACCTTTTTTCACTTGACGAATCATATCTCGAGCTAGAAATGTCCGATTGGGTCGTTCTTGGTACCCAAATGCAAGGTATTGAGATGACGAACAAATATGTATAATCGGTAAAGCCGTTCAAAATATATCGATAACATTAGGGTACATTTTCAAAAAAATCATATTTTACAGTAACACTTTTCCGACGGAAAATAACAAATCGTTAAAAAAGACGTCTGGTTTCTCTTCATGTGCGTAAACCTGATACTTTTACGTAAGAACTAAGACAAACCAGAAGAAAATCGAAAACCGAAAAATAACAAAGTTATAAACAATTGAGTGAATAAATCCAAATCTCATATTTTAAGAATAATTTATTTTTTTCGACAATATATTGGGTTTAAACTCTTGCAATACATTCTTAACATTTTTGTGTGTTAGAAATAGTTGTGGCCCTTGCTTTGTCACCGGTTGCTTTTGGGATCCGTTTCTCTAGTGAGAAACCATACATAGTCTCCCAACATTGCTTCATCCCAAAATCCTTGATAGCGCCGCTCAATGGTCTTAATTTGTTGATGAAATCTCTCGACGTGTTCGTTACTTACGTCACCAAGATTGTCCGGAAAGAAATTCAAATGCGAATGCAAGAAATGGATTTTTAGAGACATATTTACACCTGTAAGAAATAAATAAAATGGTAAAAACAATACAATAGAAAACAACCAGAAATGAAATAAAATAATGGCATTCCGTACCCATCTTTTTGTAGTTCTTCAGCAAATCGGTAATAATTCCCTCGTAGTTAGGGCTTTTATTGTTCCCAAGAAAATTGGTAACAACCAGTTGAAATGAATTCCAGGCCTCGTATTCAACGGGTGTTCAATATTTTGGAAAATCTGTGCTTTTTATCAATTTCTTTATGTGTGGACTATCGAAGACGCCTTCCTTGATTTTTGCTACAGAAAGCTGCGGGAAAAGGGTTTTCAAATAGGAAAATACTTGGCCTTCCTTGTCTAAGGCCTTCACAAAATTTTTAATGTGCAACGCTGGAAGGATTATTTTTTCTTTTTTGACAAGAGGCACGTTTTTAATATTGTCTTTGCCCACTGTGACGTTCTCCCTTTCTGGCCACTGTTTTCTTCTATAATGATGTTCACGAGCACGACTATCCCAGAGGCAAAGAAAGCAGCAATATTTTGTATATCCACCCTGCATTCCACACATTTAATGTATTTTAGCTCATATTTAATGTATTTTAGCAAACTGGCCATTGTGGCGTATGATTCTTTAGTGTCGACGGCATGAGCGATGGGGATAGAAGGTTTTACATTTCCAAAATGCAGTAGGACTGCTTTCAAACTCTCCTTACTACCATCAATGAACAAGCGCCACTCATTTAGATCATAAAGCTCTCCGAGTTGCTCAAACAATGCAGGAATATCGTTGCAGTAGCATATGTCGTTTTCCTTCTTAAAATGTTGTGCGTAAGGTTTATCACGGTTTCTGTAAAATGTTCCATTTACTCCCAGAGCCAAACAGTTCCATTGCTTCAGGCGAGATGCAAGTAACTCTGCTTTTTCCTTTGACAGCTCGAGATTTCTCACCAAATCATTCAATTCAGGCTGCGTAAACTTTTGCAATTGCGACT
This sequence comes from Eustalomyia histrio, assembly GCA_949748255.1. NCBI lineage: Eukaryota > Metazoa > Arthropoda > Insecta > Diptera > Anthomyiidae > Eustalomyia > Eustalomyia histrio. The sequence continues at coordinate 47,022,113 of OX456526.1, read as the reverse complement.
CCTGTTGAAATTCACTATCACTGCTTGTGTCTGTCTCTTGTGATGATTCGAAAGGTTCAATCATTGAACCGGGGCACTTAGGAATAGGATATTCACTTGAACGTGGAACTGGAAGCGAAACAGATGCTACTGTCGGATAAACCCATTTGGCACTCTTTCCAAAACCACTGGATTTGCTTAGACAAAAGTAACAATCAATCGAATGGCAGAGCGGCTCTCTCCATATCATCGCTACACCGAATTTCATGTATCGTCTAATTTGTAATAAAAATTCACTTTATTATTAATTCTATTGTATATATGTGATGAACCAGAAGCCCACGCGGTTAGAGTTATGTGTCACGATAAACAAACATTATTTGGTGTCCATTGCTCATGAAAAGTTGCAGGTGCTATTCCAAAATATTGCAGATAATTCTGTTGTAACGAATCGGTGAATCTACGTCTATTTGGTTGGAGGACAAAATTGCCACACACGTTACAGAAATTATTTGGATTGTTTACGCACTCAAATTCTCGTTTTCTTTTATACATTTTGATGAACACAATGAAATATAATTTCAATCAAATTTGTGAGAATAATATACAAACAACCGACACTACGTTTTATAGAAGCTGTCAAAATAAAATGTCAACGTTAGAAGCTGTCAAAACAAAATGTCAGGGTTAGAATCTGTCGAAACAAAATATCAGGGATCTAAGGGAACAGTTTCGTAGGGTTTGTCTATACTGAGCAGTAGTTTGGTGATTGAACCCAATATATTGTCGAAAAAAATAAATTATTCTTAAAATATGAGATTTGGATTTATTCACTCAATTGCTTATAACTTTGTTATTTTTCGTTATATTTCGATTTTCTTCTGGTTTGTCTTAGTTCTTACCTAAAAGTATCAGGTTTACGCACATGAAGAGAAACCAGACGTTTTTTTGAACGATTTGTAATTTTCCGTCGGAAAAGTGTTACTGTAAAATATGATTTTTTTGAAAATGTGCCCTAATGTTATCGATATATTTTGAACGGCTTTACCGATCAAAGATCCGATTATACATATTTGTTCGTCATCTCAATACCTTGCATTTGAAAGATCCAATCGGACATTTCTAGCTCGAGATATGTTTTGTCAAGTGAAAAAAGGTCGAAAAATTAAAAAAATCACAATATCTCAAAAACTGTTCCATAAAAAAAATTTAACCTTGATTTTCGAATTCAGCGGGAGAAAATACATAAGGAAAATCACCTCTGATCAAATGTACATTTACGGTGTAAACTAGTGAAATTAAAAACATCTCAAATTTTAATTTTGTTCATAAAATCGCTTTTTTATCGTAAAAATCTGAAATTTCAATAATGGTTAATAAAATGGGGTTTAAAAATTTTGTTAGTTACTCCCTTTTGCATTTTAGCTGACGATATTCATAACAAAAATACTAATATTTTTAATATTTCTTTAGAATAATAACAAAATAATCTTTAGAAAATGGTCCTAAGAATCTGAAAATTTCTTTTACAGAAAAAAGTCCTCAGTATCTTTAAATTTTTCCAATAGAAAAAGTTTTCGGAATCTGAGAGCTTTTTCCTGCAAAAGTCATCAGAATCTAAAAAGAGTTCTTAGAATCTAATAGTTTATGCATAGGAAAATATCTTCAGAATCAAAGAGTTTTAATAAAACAAATATTTCTCTAATTTTGATGCTTTCTGTGGAAAAAGTCATTCCAATCAAAGGGTTTTTCGAAAATATTTTTTTGGTATCTTTCTAAGGAAAAATGTTTTTATTTGAAAGGTTCTTTTAATCTTTTTCACAGACAAATATAAATTTTTCCAAAAACAAAAAAAAAAAAAATCAAACAAATTTGAAATAAATTTTTCTTCAGAAACCTCTTATATTCTGAGAACATTATGTCAACCCTCCATAATCTGAGGAATATTAATTTGAAAATATCATCAGAAGCTAAAGGTTAATCTATAGAAAAAAGTTCTCAGAATATTAAGGATTTTCTTATGAAAATATCCTTAAATTTTGAAGGTTTTTCTATATAAAAATGTCGCAGAATGAGATTGTTTTTCTATAGAAAAATTTCTAGAGAATCTAGTGGTTTTTCTATACAAAACTGTAATTGTAATTTGAGGAGATTTCTATATAAAAATGTCCTTAAAGTCTGACAGTTTTTCTATAAAAAAATTATATCAGGATTTAATGGGTTTTTCATAGAAAAATATCCTCATAAACTGAGAAATTTTCTATATAAAAATGTTCTTAAAATTTGGGGGCTTTTCTGCAGAAACTTACAAACATATTCAGAATCCGAAGGTTTTTAGCATGAAAAATATCTCAGAATCTAAAAGTTTTTCATACAAAAAGTTCTTAGAATAAAAAGTTTTTTAATAGGAAAAGTTATAGGGCCTGATGGATTTTTACAGAATCATATGGTTTTCCCTAGAAAAGGTACATAGAATCTAAGAATTTTCTACGGGAAAATATTTTAGGATCCTATAGGTTCTCTAAAGGAAAACTTTGCTCAGAAACTGTGGGTTCAAGAGAATGGTGTAAAATTCAGAATTATTTAAGTCCAGGATATTATATGAAAATATCAATTTTTCTTGCCATGATTTTCACATACTAAGTAATCACGAAGGTTAGAAAAATTATTCTTGTAGGAAATTACTTAGGTACAAGTGATTACTCATCATATGATGAAGATTTTGATGAAAGGGCAATTCAAGCTGAATTATTTATTTTTGCTTGTAGCTATTCAACTTAACTGATTTCCACTTAATAAATTGTGAAAAATTCTTCAAAATGTTAAAAAGTTATTAATTAAATTGACTTTTGATTGAGGAAATGCGGATAACTTATGTGAGAGGAATTTTATTTTCCATAAATTTGACAACAAACTATTTAAAAATTTTTTTATACATATTTATATATATTTTGACAATTTTGTAACAAAACAAGTTTTATTCCGTTATGGTGGCCAAATTAAAATTTACTCTTTACACCAAAATAACCATGACTGTACGTTATTATTTTGAATGGATTTTCTCTCACAGCGACAATCGTTATTATTCTGGGCCAACTGTACGTATGAGTTATGTAATAGAAGAATTTCATATTCCTCATACGCAACGTAGCCTATGGAATATGCTCAGGCGAATTTCGGGATCAAGATTTTTTTTCAATTTAGATTTATAATGGGCAAGGAATTTCATGCACTACAAAACAGAAACTATAAGCATTCAAAATGCAGCTAAAAATGAAAAATATGCATTAAAAACATAATAAATATGCACTTACAACAGATATTTTTAAAAAACAAACACACTAAAAATAAATGTAAACTAGTTAGGATATAATATGCACTGCAAAAATACTATTTATTTTAAAATATGCAAACATATGCATTTTTTTAAATATGCAAAAATATTCAACAACAAATTAATAGCATATTGTTCTAAGTCTTGTAAACCAGATTAATATTTAATCCATATCAGATTTAGAAGTCCCTTGACCTAATAAAACATAATAGATAGTTTTAACTATTAATTAACATTTTAATATCTAGCTATAGTTTAGTTAGATCTAAATAACCGCCTGCTTTTATTTATACTATGTATTTAATTTGCATGTCTTAAGGTCATACAATTATAAATATGATATCAATTTCTTATGTGGTACTTAAATGCTAACTTAATTAACAAACAAATCCTCAGTTGGGCTCAAGCAAAGCATTTACAGCCTTTTCTTGAAGGTGGTGTAGTGTGCGTGTTGTTAATGCAAATTAAAATTTTAATAAATTTATTATAAACATAAATTATATTAGAACGTGTTCATAGTAATAATTTGTTGTTTATTAGATATATTTTGATTGTGTTGTAGGTATTACATATGTGCCGGCTGGCATACATTTAAGTATAATATGGGTTTGTATAAGTGAATATCATTATTTTATAATATCAATACATTATTATGTATGCTCCTTGTAGAGCTTTTACTTATTATATGTATATGTTTCGTTTATTTGCTTTAGCTCGTATATGTAAGTGTGTACTTTTATAAGTATGTTACATTAATACAGGGTGCTGCAAAATTGGTAAAATATGATTTAAATTCTTGCTGTTGTCACTGTGAAGTACCTGTAGACAAAGAAAAGATTGGGTGCATATCGAACAAAATCATTAAGATTTATTTGTAAGGATGTTGTTTTATTCGGAATATCCTTTGTAGCAAGAATATCAAGAACACCGATGTAAATACCAAATTTAAAAAATAGATCTATTTTTGCAATATTCGCTACATTAACTTTTAACGAAAACTTAGCTTTTTCTTTAAATATCCTTATAAATTTATATATCTGAGTAAATTTTGGATATTTTGTAAGGTAAAATTTTTAAGGTTAAAATTAAAAATAAATCTGTCCTATTCTAAAACTTTTGTTTAACTTAGATTTGTTAAATTTAATTTAATTTGCGATGAAATTAACAAATATACTTTCAAAAAAAAAAAAAAGAAATAAATTTTTTTTTTTTTTTTGGTAAATTTACTCTGAGTATGTAAATGACAAAGTTATGCACATAATACTTAAGGTAATTACACACTAAATGTGTAAATTCACATTAAAAAAGGTTCTGAAATTATGTGTAATTTTACCATTTGTATGCGTAAATTTTCCAAAAAATTGATATACCACCAAAAAATAAAAGAATCAACTCATTTCTAAAATATTTTATTAATATTTGTAATAACATTTAAGCCTATTACGACAAAATAATTTGTTTCTAAAGAATACGAGAGCTTTTCAATATTAAAACAAAAAAAAAAGTTATGCAATAAGAAAAAGTGCTTGTTAAGGTTTTTTCTATAGAAAAGCTTTCTCGGAAAGGGAGTGCTCACATATATAGATAAACGTTCTCGGAAGCTAAGGTTTTTCTTTGGAAATGTATTTAGAATCTGTGTTTCATAAGGATAAAATCCAAAGGTTTTGTCTTGGAAAAAATACTCATAACCTGAGAATTTTTACAGGGAAGAGTCATCAGAATCTTAGAGCTTTCGTGTAGCAGATAGTTCCTTGAATTTGAAAGTTTTTCTATAGAAAAAGTTCTTCAATTCAGTGGGATTTTTTGATGATTTTTTTTCTTAAGCCAATAGAAAAAGCCTCAGATTTTAACCATTTTTTTTAAAGAAAAGTCTCAAATTCTGTTGCTTACCATAATAAAAAGCCTTAGTTTATAAGTACCCAGCAAAAAAAAAATGGTAGTCATTCTGTTACTATAACTTCTTTTAGTGCTTCCTAAACTTGAGTTGGCATCCTTTTATGAGTTTTTGGTGTTATTTTAAGGCACTTCCAAAAGAATTCATGTGTTCATATTTCAAATGCAGTGATCTGGATATAAACCCGATGCATATCTTAAAAAATCACTCTTTATTACTTATAAAGCATAAGTTATAATATATCGTATATTTTTTGAATTTAAAGCATTTATTCAAATTGAAAAAATAGTTCTAATGAAATTTATGAAAAATGTTTCAAAAATGCTTTTTCACTAATGCAAATTTATTTATTTGTTTTAAGCCTCTGCGACTGACGTGGTAGTCTAACAGTCACCAATAAACAATACTGTTTAACATAAATCGTCGTTTTGAATTAAAAAATTAAAATTATACAACTACACCATTAAACTATAAAAAATAATAATTTCAATAGATTGACAAAGCGAAACTTGAAAAATATAAGCCGTTGAAATGGTTTCCGGCGTTCTACCTCGTCAGTGGAATTCTGAAAATAGTTTACGCCAGTCACAGAGGGTTAATAAAGAGTATTTGTATATCAATGCATAAATTTCGGTTCTTTAAATTTATTTTTTCTGCATTCTTATGAAATAAATTTTCATTAAAGCTTAAATACTATAGAGTATATGAACATTTTCCACTCATGCATCATAATACCTAATCATTTTATTATCATTGCTTCCTTAGAGTAAAGTATAAGTAATGCTAGTAGCTACATTTGAATACTTCCATCCTATGACACGCTTATGTTAAATTCATTGATGAAACTATTAGAAAAGAAGTGATACCTTTGCCATAGTAGTAATGCTTTTATTGCTTCTTTGGCAGCTTCATTTTTGCTGGGTAAGGTGCATATTCTTAGAAAATATTCATATAGAAAAAGATTCAGATTCTATACCTCGTCATAAGAAAAAGTGCTCAAAACCTCAAGACATTTGCTATAGCAAAAATTCAATAAAAAAATCGGCAGATATCAAGCACTCTATGTTGTAGAAATGCAAAATTCAAATCAATTTCAATAGATAATTATGGTGTCACTTAATAGATTTAAATTTGGCACCTATCCAATACTGATTAAACTTCCTGATACACCAGCTATGTATAATAATGATTTACTAGGATAAAATTCCATAAGAAAGAATGAATAAAGTGAAAATCGAAATATATAAAATACCAATAAAATTTAAAGTTACCTCTCCAGACTTAACAATACAATCGCAAGTGATTCAAGAGCCAGTAACATTTATCCATAATTTGTGTAGTCTTCTTCTCTAAAATAATTCAAAAAATTAATACATTCATAACACTGTCCAACAAATTAAGACTTTTTGAATAGAACAGAATAGCGACCCCATAATTCTGAAAAGGTATGTTGAGTAGATCATTTTTGTAGAACAAACTTATGGTCCAGCACGTCTGAGTATTTTTTTTCAGTGGGTCAAAGTTTTCATTTTTCGGTCGAAGGGAGCATTATACTATATGAAAAAAATGCTGTAAGTTAATGTCTGAGAGAATTCTTATGGTCAGAGTTGTATTGTGGAATCGTATGAGGATTATTTTTGTGGAAGATCTTAACCCTCTAACTGGTCTCTTTATGGGTCAATTTGACTCTTTTTTCGATAAAATCAAAAAATATCCTTTAAAAAAGGACATTTAAGGATTAAAATATTCTACGAAAATGTTTGCCGGAAAATTTCAGTGGGGGTCACCAAAGACACCAATGTTGTAAATAAATTATAGGGTTGCTATTCTGTTCCAAAAATGCTGTTGGACAGTGTAAATATAATTTAATTATAATTTCTGACGTAAACTTCAAAAAACAAGGACTATCTAGCAAAAGGATGTGCAGAATAAAATAAAAAAAAAAATACAACCGGAAAGCCAAATTTGGATGCTCCATTGGCTCGATGCGTTTGATTGGCTCGATGCGTTAAAATCGATATATCCAGAAAGTTTCATAGTTCTTGCTAAAACCAAAGAATTGGCTTTCTGGTTTGATAGTCCTTGGAGAAACACCGATGCCGCACAATGGATCATTGATTTGAAAAATAAAATTGAAACATGACTTCTACAAAAGTTTATAGAAAGCCATAGAAATAAATCAATTTTTTAAGTTAGTTTTAATTTATATTTTATGTTTCAAAATATATGCACATACTTCGGTAAACTTGATATCTCAGAAAAGAATAATTAGAACTGATTTGTTGCTTCATTAAGCGTTTTGCTTTTTGATGATTTATATATATAAAAGTGCACAGATAAAAATCATTGGGTAGTAGCTGTTAATTTATGTATCGGGTGTTTTTAAGCAACTTTCTTTTTGGCAGCACTAATTTTGGCAGCTCAGCTGTTTTCGTATAACATGCTACTATCAAATATGTTTAGTTTGGTCTATAATTTAACCATGAATCGACTTCCCAACTTACAACACTTGCAAATCATTGAATTTTGTTATCAACAATCGCGCTGTGTGAGAAATGTGTTTCTATCGAAAAATTGTCTTCAGTGACGAAGAAAATTATTGAGTTAATGGGTACTTTAACAAACAGAAAAGCCGTATTTGGTGTGAAGAGAAGTCAAAAGCATTGCTAATTTATGCCGAAAAATGCAGTGTTTGGTGTAGATTATAAACCGGTGGCATCATTGGACCGTACTTTTTCAAAGACGACGAAGGCAAGAATGATACTGTGAATGGCAAGCGCTACGGTGCGATGATTACAAACTTTTTAGACCAAAATGGAAGAGGTGGACCTGACTCACATTTGGTTTCAACAAAACGTTGCCACATGCCACGCGAAACAATGGCCCAGTTGAGAGGCGAATTCGATGAACAGTTTATTTCACGTTTCTGGCTGGTCAATTGGCTGTCTAGATCGTGTGATTTAACGTCTTTAGATTACTTTTTGTGGGGCTATTTTAAGGCTCATGTCTAAAGGGACAAGCCCGCAACGCTTGACGTACTGGAAGCCAATATTGAAGAATTTATGTAATGAATAATATCGGTTTTTGTTTCAAACATTTGCAGAAGTTTTACATTTATTATACCCTCCACCATATATGGTGAGGGTATATATCAGTTTGTCATTCCGTTTGTAACATGTCGAAATATAGGTTTAAGACCCATAAAGTATATATATTCGTGATCCTTATGCAATTTTAAGTCGATTTAGCGATGTCCGTCTGTCTGTCCGTCTGTCTGTTGAAATGGCGATCACGACGCAAAGACGCAAGCGGGGCTGCCAATTTTTACCCAGATTATTGAACATCCTCCCGAGCAGTTTGGTATTTAAAATGAGCAAAATCGGTTAAGCGGTTCAAAAGTTATGAGTGAAAATGTGAAGGTACCTCTAAATTTTCCATATAAATTTGTACAATTTTTCTGTATCTATTTTTTTCTGTTAAGTAAGTAAAAATGTTATTGAGTCTTCTTATTGTTCGATTACATTTATTGTCTTACATAGTATGAGAATAATAACATTCTTAGAGCTATATGTGTGTTTCTTTGATAACTAAGTTAACGTAAAAATCAACAATGTTAAAGTCGCTAACAGAGCAGACCTCTGTAAATAACATTGCTTAAACTAAATAAATAACATTACTAAAACTAAATAACAAAAGTTCGTTACATAAATTGACAAAACATATTCATATTACAGTTCATGCAAAATTTAGTATATACGTATATCATCTTCAGCCCCTATGGTGGAGGGTATTCAAAGATTCGGCACAACCGAATTTAGCCCTTTTTTACTTGTTTTTTATGTTGATTTGGTTATTCATGAAATTAACAAAGATTTGAGTTGTTAGTTAATTAAAATAATAATCTAGCGAATCAATGATTGCATGAAATATAAAAACGCTGAAAATTAATCCAATGAGATGTTTTATTGTAAGTGCAACACTTGAAATAAAAGGGATACCAGATTTAGACATACTTTATAATATTTAAAGGTTGTTACTATGCAAATTATTTTAAAATATAATTGTAATGTAAAATCTTTGATATCTAAAAAGCATTAGTTATTGCTAAAAATAAGAAAATAGAGATTGAAAAGAATGCTATCTTCCTTATTATAAAAATTTTCCTACAAAACAGTATTTTCTTACAGAGTTTTTTTTTATACTATGATCACAAATTAGAGCACTTTATGGTTTTGGTTTAATCTTGCCTTGTTGAAATTATAGAATCAGAGGCTAAATCACTGATCGGAAAGCAGCCATAAGGTGGTTTGATGTTTTGTATTTTTACATTCTTTAACTTTATTTATTTAAACGTTTTTTTCGACAACTAACGTCATAGAATGAAACCAACTTTTAAAGTATAAAGTAACATAATAGCTAAACAATTATCATTTTATAAACCTTTAATTTATGTGCACTCTAACGATTAATCGTATAATATAAATTTTTTAATTCGGCTTTCGGTTTCTAGACGAATAACAACATTAAAATACTATGCCAATTTTCAACATTTATTATGCTTAATCCATGTAAAGTTATCCAAAGTTATGGTCACTAAAATGTAAATCTGGAAATTGAATTGACGGTAGTTAGAGATCAAAGTGGCAACTTAAACTTAGTATTCGTAGCATTAAATCTACCATTAGATTTTTAATCTTAGTTATATTTTTTATTTATACGCCCAATTTGTGGGAAAATAAGAATTGAAATGAGAGTTAAGCCAAATTAGAAAATATTACCAAAAGCAAAATGTTAAGTAAATAAATTGTTTTTTTTATTGAAACTGAATCTATTAATATGTGCATATAATTATGAATTTTAGACCTTCCTAGAGGTTATTTTTGGGTCATATAAGGACAAAGGGTTGAGAACTCGAGGATGTTCCATCGTTATCCTCAGAATATTCCCAGGAAATACTTACGTTTAGATTTCACCAAATTTCTGTGTATATAGGCCCTGCTTATATCCTATTTTTCTTGAGGGGATCCATAGATAATTTTTCCGGTCCATATTCCATTTTTTTAGCAACCACTCTTAAGGAACTCTGTAATATTCACTCGTAATGAACAGTTTGTGTGATCTGGGCCAAGAACCTCCCCACCCACTGAAGCTAGCGGTAAGACGGGTCCCGCCGACCCAAGATCCACGAACCGAACTTTAGGATTCTGATCTACTACCAATTTGACAGCCACTTAAAGTTATATTATATGTTGGTATAAGTTTTACTTGAGTTGCTGTGCGATAAGTGCGAACGGTACAAAATTAGTTGCTCGGTTTTTACGACATATACTAAAACATTTAGCATATAGCTATCCTAGTGAATATGAAGTTCGGATCTTAATTGTTCACTTGAAAAAAATTTAAAAATTTCATTACATTTATTCGTGAGACACCGGCCGATATGTTGGAGAGAGCGTATTAACCATTTGAGGTGCAGCCGCGGTTAACATTCACATGAAATCATCTTTCAACATTGATTTCATACATTTCTCTAAATTTTATGTATTTTTTTTTAAATCAAATCCGAAAGCTCTTTTAAAAATTACCCATTAGAACCCAACAGAGTTTTTCCTTTTTTGCTATCTAAATGCTGTTGTAAGATTTCGCGTAAATCTGCATCATTTGAGACTTGCTTGATACTTCAATAAACCAAAGGTTTTCTTAAGAAATCTTGTCAGGCGATAAGGATTGTTCCGATAAACTACTCACCGGTAAACTACTCACCTATAAAAACATAAATCTTTTGTTCCTAACATAACCTAAGAATTCTTGTAATGTAGTCAGAGTGATATATCACATGTATTTTTTTTTTTATCTCAAACAGAGAATGCACAGTACTGATGTTACCACCTGTGACTACACTAGAATTCTGGAAACCAGAAATTACAATGTCTTAGGGCATTATCATCAAGATCCCAACAAGGTAGTTGAAAGCATTGCTTGCCGGTTTAAATCATAAAAAATGATCCAACGAAAACTTAGATTTCCTTTATCTAGTTTTGGTGCTTTCTTTAAAATTAAAAAAAAAAAAACCTTTTAACAAAAATTCAGTTTGCACATAATTATTTGTTTTTAAACAGACAAGTTAAATTTCCCAAATCTTCTTTACATATTATAAGGATCATAGGGCCTGAACAAAATTTTTCCATCTGGATCTGTTCATGTCAATGTTTATTACTTCAAATCAGCTAGATTGCATATTCGACGCTTCGATTTCAATTTATCTTCGCCATGTATGAGCTGGTCGACCTCTTGAGGATTCCACTCGATCGCTGTTCTGGCAATATCTTCTTTACATATTACTGGAAGAAAAATAAACGATAAAACAACAATTAAAAAAGTTATTAAAGACTTCAAACGATATAAGTAATTGTGCACCACCTTGTATAAAAATGTACACTAATATATATGCATATATAAACAGTTACGCATATAAAGTAAAACTTGTCAATAGCAGATGGCGGATCAGGACAAATATATAATTCGCTAATAAGGCGGAAGTTTTACCCTTAGACTTGTGTTTTGTGCCTTGTTTCCCTCAAAGTTCATCGCTACATTGAAAAAATCTTCGCTTTAGACATCGTCTGTTAATGAATGTGATCACTGTGTATTAAAAGCATTCTTAATATTTGCACATTTATTTTGTTTACTGTACTCTTATGTTATTAGTAAATGTACTTTATTTCCATTTATGCAATACATAAGCTATAAATTTCTATAAATTCACACGATTATAAGTAACATAGAAGACCTTCACAGGTTCTCCACTTTCTACATACAATTAATACAAAGTAAAAACCATTAACTAAAGTAAGTGTTATAGAATTCGACCAAGAGTATTAGAAATTCGGATGTTCTCTAAATTTAAAAAGGTACTGGTAAATTTTCGGACCATTATTAATAAATATCATTGTTGATAAAATAGAAAATAAAGCAAGTTTCCTGCAAAGGTTAGTCCACAACCAATTTTTTACAAAAAAAAAATGTTGATAGGTTCCATAGAGTATTGTATTGTCGTTCAAAGCCGACTCAAGATTTTCCTTATCATACTTAAAGTTGTTATTACGAATTGACTGCAATGCACAGTGGGGTCAACTTTAAATTATTTGTGGAAAGACTTTAGCTGATCAAATTGCCTTTACTTTTTAAAAGCCAAAATAATCTCAAGCTAAAGTTTTGATCACAAACCCTACAGTCCATGGTTTCAGGAAAAACTTCTTTAATGTGGCTTCGATACTTCAAAATTCTTAATTTTTTACTCTGAAACAACGCTCTGAAGGATATTCCTACTATTGCAGATCATTGGGGAAAGGAAGTTATGTTAAAGGCTTAAGAAAAGATGGAGTAGTGTCTGTTAACATTTGACTTAATAGCTGTATAACTTAGAAATGCGGGATTCACAAAAGATGGCGGTTCTTTACACATGGTTTGTATTTTTTATAAGTTATATTACATGCCATTTTGAAGGGTAAAAAACTGTCATATGTTCTCACTTAGTCATTGATCGAAAAAGTGTTAAAACAAAGTTTTTTTCCCCTGCACAGAGAAAACAGATTCATTGCGACAACCGAATTCTTTTCCAACTAAATAATTGGGTTGCAGCAACTGAATTTTTTGGTTGTGGTTATCAAATATATGCTGACACAATTTAAATATTTTGATTTAACCGAAATTCCGTTGTATTAATCGAATTTCTGTTGAATTAACCGAATTTCTTTTTGCTTAAACAAATATACGTATAGGTGGCCCCAACCGCAGACAATGAATCTGTTTTCTCTGTGTGAGAATGTTACATTTTGTGCCAACAAAACATGATTTGCGAGAAGTTTTGCTTTACTTCTTCAATTTGCAGCTACAAAATGGATTCATTACGACAACCCGAACCACAAGAAACTGTATGTCAAGCCCGACCAACCCGCCAAATTAACGCCAGCCAAGGTAATGCTCTTTGGTGGGACCAGAAGGATTCTATCTATTATGAGCTATTGAAATCGGACCAGATGATCACGAAGTTATATATAAATGAATATCCCTAATATTACTCCTCTTCTTCAGTACTCGTATATTCCTTATTTCCTAACAGTTATCTAATTCCTTATTTTATTTAGATCAAGCTTGTTATTGTATTTTAATTTTGACGAGTATTATCTCTGTTCTTTAATTATTAAAAACTCGTCTTACTGTTATATTTAAGCCCTATAAAAGAGCTAAAAATCTGAGTCAGTTATAAAAGTGAATTCTAGCTTATAATTTTAATTGTAAAAGAAATTTTAAAATGAATAAATTAATTCGATTTAAAAATACAGAGCACCAAACACAATTGATTCGTTTGAAGCGAGCTCTAGATGAAGAACGTACGGATATGTGACTAGACTAGAAACTTGGCCGCCTTATAGGCTCATAGTCCATACCAAGTCTCGTCCAACTACCATTTATATCCATCGATGTAGAACGATCTTAGAGGAATATAATTTCCTTTAGAAAAGGGTATCCGAAATTGGCTTGATTCTTCATTGACCTCAAAAAATTAGCAGTTCTTTTCGCGCTAAATCCTCACGTTGCCAGATATATGGGAAAAGGTCATAACTAACGATGGTCAATACTTTGAACGAATTTATATTGCGCAAATAGTTCAAAATAAATGTACAAAATTTGCCAAAAATCCCTCATTTATAAGTTTTACACCCAATAAATTTAGAGTAAGTTGTAAGTGACAGGAAAGAGTTTATTCTACATACTAAGTATATTGGACCATACGACAAAATAACGAATTTTCTCTGTTATGCGTTGTGCGATCCACACTGGCCAAACGGATGTGCTCTGTGAGATAAGCTCTTATTTGGAACAAAAACACGGATATGACCTCACTTATCTCGACAGAATATGGTAATATTGATAAAACAGTATAACAAAAATGCTGCAGTGAGCCAATTGAGCTATTTATCCCACTGTCATAAGCGCCGACGCCCTCCATTGAATACGGTTCAAAGCCCAGGCAATATACAAGAGTTATATTCCATTTTTGAATGAATACAGGTTGTATAGATAGTGAGAAGATCAGATGAAGTAATATAGTTATTGCTACGGTTAATAAAACCTAAACACTTGAATGCTTCTTTCAACACCTAAATGCTGTGATTGAATTCTCATGCCCAGAACATCAAAAGCATCCTATTTCTCGATATCGACACCTCCCATGTATTCATTGGGTTTTGCGTGCTTATACTTGACTCCATCCACATAACTTCACCCCAAAATTATCGGAAGGCCCATATTGAGTGTATCACTCAGAATATTATATAGTTAACTGTTTGTAGTTTAATAAAAAAGTTTTCCGTTCCATTTAAAAATAAAGGAAGTTACATTTATTTTTCAAAGAAACATCTATATTAACTTTTTTATACATTTATTCGAAATAATTTACTATCATTTACCGATTTTTTTCAGTTTCATTTATTTTTTTTCATTTGTTTGAAATTTAATAAAAATTTACCCACAAAACGGAAACGTGTGGTTTATTTGTGTCCGTAACAGTTATTACAAATTTAAATTTTGTTTGCTGTTTGTTTCAAAAAAAAAAATATTCAAAAAATTTAAATTTTTTTTTATTTTAATTGGTTGTATATATACAAAATTTTTCAATACAATTTACAAGAACTTCATAAACACACATACATAAGCAAATACATTCACACAAAAAGTGTTTATAGCTTCATATGCATACATACATTTTGTATTATAGGAGTATATTAAAAATACAAAAACGGAAACAATTTCAAATAAATGAAAAAAAACATTTATTTTTTAAGGATTGGTGGGTAAAATTTTGACATTTATTTTAACTGATTATATCAGTCGTTTCTTACGGATGTGTCAGTTGATTAATCAACATTTAAAAATAAATAACAAATGGCATTTAATTTAAATGAAAATTACGTAGACCGGTTTTTAAATGAAATATCATTTATTTTAAATGATATTTTCAGTTATTTTAACTTACAAACTTTTTTAAGTAATCATTCCTATTTTTGTCTCATGCCCCCCACTACAAAATGACTTAGTCTATCGTCAAAGTAATATGAATGATAGATATTGCTGTAATCTGCGAAACAGGATTTGAAGTTTGACACATAAGGTTAATTATAAACTTACGCTCTAAAAAATGTTTGTAAATGTATTTCAATAAAATTGGTAAAGTTTTATGTTATATTAATAAAATTCAGTAAATATAAACGAAAAATGCCTAAAAATGTTTTGTACACACTCTTATCTACAATAATACACACAAAAAGTATTTTTAGACATAATGTGCTTAAAATGAAACACTTTGTGCCTAAAATTTGTATTCTTTTGTTAAAATAAAATTTTACGCATAAATTTTGTAAATATACTAACTTAGAACGGTAATAAATATGTTGACATTTGGATATTGGAAAATATTAAAAAAATATAAAAAAGCTAAAAAAGAAAATTAATTTTTCAAAAGTTTATAAATATAATGAATATTGTGAATTTTAATTCAAGTTGACCATCATGACAGCACATAACCATTCGAAAACTATTTTGTGTTATATTTATAATTAATTATTATTAAAACATGCATATACACACTCTAAAAAATGTTTGTAAATTTACTACTATTAAATGGGTAAAGTTTTATGTAATATTACGATAATTCGGTAAATATAAACACAAAATGGGTAAAACTTTTTTGCGCACACTTTCATATACAATAATACACCCACGAAGAATTTTTAGACACTATGTGTTTACAATTAAACACATTAGCCTAAAATTAGTAAAAATTTTAAGCTCAAAGTTTGTAAATACACTGACTTATAATGGTAAAACATATTTTGACATATTGAAATTGAAAAAAAAAAAATTTTAAAACATTTTCAAAATTTAAAAAGAAAACTTTATTAGTTTTTTAAATTCATCAATTATTTGGAATTACTAATCAAAAACATTATTGTTTTTATTCTTTTTGTGAGTTTCTAATCAATAAATTTATTGTTTTTATTTTTAATTGTGAATTGCTAAACAATAAATTTATTGTTTTTATTACAAAATAAACATCTAAGCAGACACTATGCGCATTTTTTAGAATTTTTTCGATTTATATGTGAACTTTCACAGGAAAATCGTGTTTCTTTACTCACAAATTTGGTAAATTTATTCTTCAATTTTAAAATTTGATTTAAGTTTTAGACACTTTTAATGTAATTTTACCTATTTTGTGTTCATCAATTTACGCATAATGTGTGTACTTTTTTTCATTTACGCACACACAGTTAATTTACCAAACTTATAGTAGGAGTACAGTTTCCTACTATAAGTTGGGTAAATTTCAACAGAAATTAATTATAGTGTAAAATAAATTTATTATTTCAAAAAAAAATTAAATTAATACCATGCGTTTGTAAATATACGCATTTTTTATATAACTTCGCATATAGAAATGCATTTTTAGGGATTTAATGCGTATACTTAGGTTTTTTATGCACAATTTTGGTAAATTTTCGAAATACTTTTAAAATTTCATTTAATTTTTACGCACTTTCAATGTAAAATTACTTATTATATGTGTACTAATTTACGCATAATGTGTGTACTTTTTTTCGTTTACGTACACAGAGTAAATTTACCCAATTTATAGTAGGAGTGCAGTTTCCTACTATAAGTTGCCAAGATTTCAACAGAAATTTATTGGAGTGTAAGAAAAAGTAAGGGAGATAGTACGAAACGATGGGGTATCTCTGAACTCAGCTGAAACTGCTCCTACAACATCCCATCTACAACAGATTTTTTAATGCGATCCCTAAGGAAACTCGGTGTGAATCGAGGGAAGTCATCACCGACACCAATATCATTAATCTTTAACACGAGTGATTTATGCCAAAACACAATCGACTGACTTCGAAATAGCTAGAGTAACAACTTTGTTTTCATTAGGAAGTCAAGATTTATTAAAGAAAAGAGAACATTAAGATCACCGGCAACCACGATTTGCCTATTCGGGCAACACTTCAGGATCCTTGGAATGGAGTTGGATAGAGAATCAAAACAATTGAGTGTTTAGATTATTTCCTTGTTTGGGTTTCTGTAATTAAGTCCGAAATGAAAGATGTATACCTTCATTTTACCTCATTAAACCCAGTAAGATACCGAATCATGCGTAGTCAGTTGTTGCTGCCACTGGTACACAACATCCTTACGAATGAAAAGCCCAAGGCCCCGGTGAAAAATAAAAAGCGATATATTGTGATAACCAGGTATGTGAAAGTCCTGTGCTAATACATGGATAAGGCTAAAACATTCGATCGCTGGAAGCGAACGTGAGCATACACCGAAAAATACACTCCTAGTTAGCGAATATTACGGAAGTCAATTCTGAATTCTGCCATTACCAAATAATGATTCAAATTGTCGATATCCTTACAATAGAGCAAGCACCAAGTAATCGTTTACCCTTGATTTGGTTAATCAATGATCAGTGTTATGCCTTCATTACTAAACAATAGAATAACAAAATGAATACAAAGCATTTGATGTAAGTAGAAAAAAACTAAAAGCCCAACTTCAATCAGCTTAATTATCTTATCCTTTGTTGTGATATAAAACGAAGTTTTGGAGATACAAAGTTTTAATTTCAAAAAGATTTCAAGTTTCGTTTCATATCAATACCTAGCTTAAGTTACTTTAGCTAATTATGTTTCAGCCCTACAACAGCATAGAAAGGCATAAAAGCACTTTGCTTTGTCATTGTAAATGAGATAAAAAAATCCTGTTGGATAAGTTCGAAATTACTCTGGCTGCTACTATAAAAAATTTTATAAAATTGTATTCCTATATATTTGGATTCCGCTCACTGTGCAATCTATACAAGTACACATAGACTATCGTATGGCGTTTATCATATATATGATGTGGTACAATAGAATTATGAATATTGTTAATATGTGTGAGTTTAGTACGCACTGTACTTTCATTTATATGTTCGTACATATGTGTATATGTGTTATTAATTTTAGTTATACGTATTTAGTAATATTTCAATAATAACTATTAAATATTCTAAACAAGTAAATTTATGCAAGTTGCTTTTTAATTGAATCATTATATCATGATTCTAGGCAGTATATATTTTTTGTATACATTTTAAGCTCCTCCTATTTGGTGTTTTGCTATATTGATTATTTTATATTGTTTGAACTTAAGATGTAATTTTACTTGCACAAAAAGAAAGCAACACTGTTGTATCCATTAAATATAAAGCTAATTCTGATATATGGCGATTTTAAAATTTCTTTGGTTTTGACGATTACGTTTTGTTAAATGGAGCATTTTAAAACAAAAAAAATTAGTTTTTGGCTATTCTGTAGAACAATCTTCAAATCAGTTATACAAGTTTGAATATTAAATATTAATTAACCTTTTTTAAGATCCGGGAAAAAATTATTACTTTTTCGCTTAGGATTACCGAAATGGGCCCAGTTTTCAGCGCCAGTCATAATGCGATGAATAAAACCTTTTGGCGTTAGAGAAGCTGTTTACAAGCGAAAAATCACATTTTGTGTCGCGCATCTACAACTCGTATGACACCCAGTTTTCTTGATTTTGAATCAAGTCCATGGCATCTAGGCGTTTGCTGACTATCGAGTAATCCACTCCCAATAATTCTGACAACTCCTGAAGCATTTGTCATTCGACCATATAGAGCAATGATGCCACACTCACAATATTATTTCGTTAAAAACAACTTAAAATACATATTAAATTAATCGAAAATATAATTAAGAAGAGGACTACTGATTTTTCAATATATTAACCCATTTTGTTGTTTATTTTCAATCATTTTAATAATCGACAAAAGTAAAAACAATAGAAAGTCGTTTAAAATAACCATCAAATTTTTACTAACAAAAAGAAAAAAAAACTACTTTTGTGGTTTGTTTTTCAAATTGAAAGTTTTTTTATTTGTGTGTAATTACAAAACAGAACACAACACACGCAGGTGTATATGTTTTTATTGGCTTTGGGTGTATGTATATTTGAATAATTTCTTGTAATTTTTATTGAAATAATTTTGTATATATACAAACTATTTTGGTAAAAAAACAAAAAGGAATTATATGAATTTATATTTTTTGAAACAGAAAACATAAAATTTTACATTTAACTGAAAATATCAACTCCTACTGAATGTCTGTAAATTTTTATAGTTTGTTTTTTGAATGACTGATTCAAATATTTAAAAAATATATTTCTATGAATTTCAATTGATTCTTCATTTAAAAACAAACTTTACGTATTAATTTTTAAATAAACTACAGTCGGTAACGGAAAATATATTGTGAGTGCAATACTTCGTCTTTATACTTTTTGTATTGTTGTGGCAGCTCCTTGTCTTCGAGCTCAAAAGCACCTTCGATGATCATCGGCCTCACTTTACTTTACATTAAAGTAATAAAGAAGAACTTCCCATAAAACACTTTACCTGGTATGAAATTCTACATGTTGGAGGCAATATTTAATAGCGTTGTTTACACAGAGAAACAGACATCCGAATTTCTTGCCAACTGAATATTTTGGTTGCAGCAACGGTATACAAGTTCTTAATGACGATTTAGACAGCAGACGGCATAAACTATCTTAATAATAACAAATATGGTACTTTGGAGGGTAAAGATCTAATCTGAATTATAATCAGTATTCGATAGACTCCAAAGTGTAAACACACATTTTTTTCAATCGCTAAAATAATACCAAATTTTGTGCTTAAAAAAGATGTTTTGCGGGGCTGCTGAAAGTTATCGCTTGTTGGCAGAAGCTTACGGTGAACATGTACCAACTCAAAATATTTGTGAACGATGGTTTGCGCGATTCAAAAGTAGTGATTTCGACACAGACGACAAGGTGGGGCCTCGTCAGGCGAAAAAGTTTGAAGATGAGGAATTGGAAGCATTACTCGACGAAGATTGTTGTCAAACGCAAGAAGAACTTACATTTTTATTGGGAGTCACACAACAAGATATTTCCCTATGTCTAAAAGCATTAGGATTCATACAAAAGCAAAAAAATTGGGTCTCATATGAATGGAAGCCGAGAGACGTTGAAAGGCGATTTTGCATGTCGGAAATGCTGCTTTAACGCTACAAAAAGAAGTAATTTTTCATCTTATTATTACCGGTGAAGAAAAATGGATACATTACGATCAGAGAACTGCAAAATCAACTTTTTTATTGATTTAATCATACGCAAAAATTCTTGATCACATTTAATAACTCAATAAAATTCACTGTAGAATAATATCAGCATCATGTTACTGAACGCGTAATTCGGATCAGTGTGAATCATTTGTCGATTATGTTTTATGCAAATGTAATCACTCAACAATAAGTCAGCGTTGAACAAATCAGAAAAAACAACAAACATCGCGTATGTGTGTATTCATAATTAGAACAAAATAGAAACACATTTCATAAATGTCATAGTGTACATTAGGGTGGGACTTAAATCAGCTTTTTAGAATTTTTATTAAAATAAAAAAAATAAAAATATTTTTTTGGAAAAAACATTTAGGTCGATATCTCAGTCTTGCTCAATCCGGAAAAATTTAAATATTCTCTAAATTTTTTGCCATCTATTTTGATTGGAAAATTAGGCAATATTTAACTTTAACCGGATTGGGCAAGCCTGAGATATCGACCAAAATTAAAAAAAAAAATTCACAAAGAACAATATTTTTGTTATTACTAAGAAAAATTAAGAAAAATAATTTTAGACCCACCCTAATGTACATAAAACCATTTATGAAATGTGTTTCTACAAAACCACCCCCTTTTTTAGATAAGAAACTATTTTGTTTTAATTATGAATAGACACATTGGCATTGTTTGTTGTTTTTTCTGATTTATTCTACAGCAAAATAATTATTGTTGACTCGAACGAACAGAATAAAATCAATGGTATGAAAAAAACCGATGATTATAAATCAGTGACACAACAATTTGCACGACGTTTGATTGATTTAAAATCATCAACAAATATGTGTGTTGGAGTATATTCAACGTTTGAACGCAAACACATATTTATTCTTGTGTTGATTGCGTATGAACGTTTTACAATCAGCAGTTGCTGATTTGGCCAACCAGCCAAATTGACACCGGAGCCGAATATCCATAACGCCAAGATAATGCTCTATATTTGGTGGGATCAGAAGGGTGTTTTGTATTATGAGCTGTTGAAATCGGGCCAACGGGGGACCTGTTCGGAACACAATTGATTCGTTTGAAGAGAGCAATCAATGGAAAACAATCAGAGTATTCTACCAGACATGAGCCCATAATCTTCTATTATCACAAAGCTCGGCCACATGTTGCAAGAGCGATCAAAAACTATTTGGAAAACAGTGGATGGGAAGTTTTGGCTCACCAGCCTTATAGCCAAAACCTTTCCCCTACTGACTACCATTTGTTTTGATTGATGCAGAACGCCTTCATTGGAATACGCTTCACTTCAGAACAGGGTATCAGAAATTGGCTTGATTCATTCTTTACCTCACAACCGGAGCAGTTCTTTTGGCGAGGAATCCATATTCTACCAGAAAGATGGGAAAAAGTAGTGGCTAACGATGGACAATACTTTGAAGAATGTATCAATTCATTTTGTTATTATAATAAATGTATTTTTCAAGCAAAAAAATCGACATTATTTACTTGTATACCAATACCGAATTTCTGTTACCACAAACAAATATATCGATGGCTCCAACCAAACCATTCTGTTGGGAAAAAAATTGGTTGTCACATTTGTACGTATCAACCGTGTCATTTGGCAAAATTATTTATTCACAATAGGATTTACTGGCAGGACATTTGAAACTGGAATATTGGAGGTATTTTTATTATTTAATTCAAGGTCGGAATACATTTTTTATGCATATATGAATTACAAAAGTGTTACTGAAGTTTTTTCTGTTCCATTTTTTTAATGAAATTATTAAAACTAAAAAAAATTTCATATTATTCTACATTAATTTTTTTTTCATAAAAGGTTAATAAAACGCCCGAATATTTGTTCGAAAGATCAATCGATTAAAATGAAAAGTCGTTTAATTAAATACCCAAGCATGTATGTATATTTTTTGGAAAAAGAAATCTTCAAAATTCCAACAAGGTCTATCTAGAACTTGGGGTATTTTGAACCGTTATGCAATTATTAAACTTGGAATACTAAGCCATATTAAATTTTTCGATTAAATAATCCACATTTCCAATCGACTCTTCCAAAAAGGCGTACATTAACACAAACAAGTAAATTTTTATATATGTACAAAGTAATAACAATGTTGTAATTATGTGGGTGTATATGTGTTGGCCACATTCACACCATCGCACAGTTACATGCGAGTATTACAACATAGTAGTAACATAGATGTAAATTCATATATACATACACCAATGCATTTAACCAAAGAATTAAAATTTACATAAATACTTTGTAACCATATGAACAGCTTAAGAGTTAAGGTTAATCTTATTACAACCATACTCAAATATACCAAACCAAAAAAAAAAAAAAATTAAACGAATGAAATACAAAGGAAAAAAAATAATTCTATGAGAATTTTACAACAAATTTATATGCGTAAAAGTAATTTACCAAAATGCATGAATAACAAACAAAGAACCAAACCATGCAAAGAATTGCTTGCTACTTGCCACTGCAACCAAGTAATACAGCTGGTATGTAGCGTGGTATTATTTTTATAAAAACTGGTTAATATGCAAGTGCATTTTCATTCAGAATCCTGTACTTATGTATGTATATGTAAATAACTAGAACATGCTGTTAAAGAGGGCGTGTGGAGAGGATAAAAAGTCAACAGTTTTTATGGCATTTGCATAAAAGACTTTTGTTTTCATTGTGCAGATGTGAATGAAATGCAAAAAAAAAAAAAATAAAAATGTAGAGAAATAAATAAATGACAGAAAGAGTTACGAATGAATTTTATTTTAACTTCAATGTAACAACTGTCCCAATTATGGAATAACAAATATTCTCGTGTATTGTACAATGTTTTTGATTTAAATTGAGGAGAGTTCGATTATATTAATTTATTCAGGTTATTTCTGTAGAAAAAAAATGGATATCGAAATTTTTGTCGGTTATAGCTTTAACTACCAGCTTAATTTGAAATATTTAAACCTACGCAGAGAAAACAGTTTCATTGTGACAACCGAATTTCTTGCCGAATGGTTTAGTTAAAGCCACCTATATATTTGTTTGTCCCAAACGATGGTCGGAATTTGGATTGGATTGTCCCAAACGATGGTCGGAATTTGGATTGAAATAAAAAATGCCAATTGCAGCAGGATTATATTTGGTTAGGACAACCAAACAATTTGGTTGCTTCAACTAAAATATTTAGTGGACAAGAAATTCGATGAGCTCTTCCAATTCCGAAAGGATAAGAAGAGACAATTGGACTGGCATCAGAAAGGCATTGGGAAAACAAAAATTACTGTTTTTTTGCCCATCCCATATATGAACCCAGGTCATCACATTGCCAGACGGGAACTCTAGCCATTAAGAGAAACGAGACATATAAAACACTTGAAAGCTAAAAACCTAAGTGGATGGTGTGCAGTGCAGGCGAAGGTACTTCCTAAATATGGTGGGTATCATTGGGCTTTACCTAAGATACATATTAATTAGGCAGGTCCTTTCTTAGAACTAATGTTCTTAATCGTAACAGATGCATAAACACAGAGAAAACAGAATCATTGTGAAAATCGATTTTTTTCCAACCGGACCATTTGTTTCTAGCCACCGACATATCTATTTCTGGCAACCGAAATTATATATTTCAATCGAATCTGGAATACAATTGGGTGCGACAACCAAATAACTCGGTTGATGCAACGAAACTGTTTCGTTGGCAAGAAATTCGGTTGTCTCAATAAACTGTTTTCTCTGTAAAGCAAACTAACAGCTGCAGTTGCTTTTTTGGATGAAATATTTGGTACAAATTTTTCATCTGTTGAATATAGAGATTTTTTTACATAGAAGTGGTGACAAATATCACGAAGAATCAGTCCCCTATCATCTGACAACAAGCAGCCAGGCAGAAAAAAATTAACAGACGGTTGAAAAAAGCTATGTGTTTCTTGAAATTTACCGCTCAAAAATAGCTGAATGGTTTTCTGAGACAATATCGTAATTTAAATATCGTTGTTTAAACATGATCGGGTCAATACGTCCGTGACTTCACTCAGAATATTATGTAGTTAACTGTTTGTAGTTTAATAAAAAAGTTTTCCAACCCATTTAAAAATGAAGGAACATACATTTATTTTTCAAAGAAATGTCTATATTAATTTTTTCGAAATGATTTACTATCATTTACCGATTTTTTCAGTTTCATTTATTTTTTTTCATTTGTTTGAAATTTAATAAAAATTTACCCATAAAACGGAAATTTTTGGTTTATTTTTATCCGTAACAGTTATTACAAATTTAAATTTTGTTTGCTGTCTGTTTCTATTCAATTTGTTCTTTTTATTTAAGTTGGTTGTATATATAAAAAATTATTTTAACTCAAATTACAAGAACTTCATAAACACACATACATACACAAACACATTTACACAAATAGTGTCTATAGCTATGCATACATACATTTTGTATTGTACAAAAAAAAAAAACAAAAAATACAAAAAGGGAAATAATTTCAAATAAATGATAAAATCATTTATTTTTTAAGGAACTGGCAGGTACAATTTTAACATTTTTTTATATCTGATTATATCATTTATTTCTTACGGATGTGTTAGCTGTTTAATCAACATTTAAAAATAAATAACAAAATTCACTTAATTTAAATTAAAAATGAAGTAGACCGGTTTTTAAATGAAATATCATTTCTTCTAAATGACATTTTCTGTTATTTTAATTTACAAACTATTTTAAGTGTTTTTAAATTTCCCATTTCTCAACAGAAAGGACAACCTGTCAAAATTTGAACATGCCGCATCATTCATTTTGTGATTTACAGCCATTTATAGCAGACTAATGCGTGATTTGAGGAGAAAATAAAATAAAATTGAATTTAGTGTGCTCAATAAAAAACTACCACCACTTAAACTAAGGCTAAGCTTGATAAATACTATGGGAACTATGCACACACTCTGTAATGGCAACTGAAAATTTTGCAGTTATTACGGGAAATTTTGCTAATATGAGCCCAGCGGTATTTTTTGCTAATCTTAGCAACACATGTCTGCTTACGTGTAGTACAATGAAATTAGAAAAATTTAGTAGCCATTACAAAATTTTAAATTTATTATTTTTATCGAGCATAAAAATTTTTTATTTTATATATTTTTTTCAAAAAATATTTTGAATAAAATTTAAAAGAAAATTAATCAAAGGCTTAAAAATTGTAAAAACATTAACTAATTTATCAATTTGTTTTAATTTGAAAATTTCTGTTTTGAAAAATATTTTAGTGCATTTTTTAACTTTAAAGTCAAATTTTACTTTTTTTAGGGCTGATTTTTAGAACTAAAACACTATTTTGTGCTATTTTAAGTGGATGTCCTATTTTTAGATATCAGCCGGTATATTCACTTCCGATCCCTTTTTTAAATCTATGTAACATTTTAAGTCAATTTATGTTTGTAGGTGTAAGTTTTAATTAGAAATATGATTTTCTTCAATATCCACTTTTTTAAAATAAGTAAATCTTTTTGCTAAATTTAGCAAATCGGTTCTCAAAAACTTGTAAACTAATTTTTGAAATTAGCAACAAAAATTTTTATATATTCAGTAAAGTTCTGTAAATTGTTAAATGTAAATAGCAAAAAGATTTGCTAAATTATAATTTTTTTTACTAAAAATCATATGGTGTTGACCAATATGGTGTTGAATAGGAGATTGAAAGTGCAAGAGAGTGGAGAAGCTATAGGCATCTCACATGGCTTAGTGATTTCAATTTTGAATGATAACTTGGGTATGAGAAAGCTTTTCGCAAGATGGATGATGCGTTTCCATGGCAAATATCCACGAACTAGGCTAGGAATTCTACGTCATCCACCCTACACCCCGGATTTAGCTCCGAGTGACTATTCTTTGTTTCCAAACCTGAAGAAATAGCTCGGGGAAAAAAAATTTGACTACAAGGATGAAATCATCTCGCAAACAGATACTTATTTTAATGACATCGATAAATCTTATTTCTTAGAAGGCATAAAAAAATTCGAGAAACGTGTGACAAGGTGTACGAGTATAAAGCTCAAAGGAGTCTTTTTCGAAAAATAAAATGATTTTTTATCCAAAAACCTGTGTTTCATTCAAGAAGTCACGGACTTTTTTGATCGGCCTCTATGTAGTACGTTTAATTAGAACACATCTAGATATGATTCGCCCGGAAGAAACTTTAGCCATGTTCACTGAAAGACAATATATTATCCAATATAAATGCGAAATATCAAACGTTTCAGTTACTTTATTTTTGTGTCGGGTTATCCAAGAATTACTAAATGAATACAAGGGTTCCATTTCACTTCGATTAGGTGATCTTAACTATTCGATCGTTTACAATGGAAACAATTTAAAAGACATATTGACCAGAATGGAGTCCTGAATTTTATATCCCTGACAATCAACCAGAACCACTTCGTAAAAAAAACGTGTTTACTTAGAGAAGTAGCGGTATTGTAATGATGATAACTTAGGTCAGTTAATATCATACTTGTAATGTTAATATACAGCTGTAGAAAAAAGGACTGCAAATAATCATTTTTAGCTGTCTTAAGATAGGTCGAGATTAACATTAACTCCTAATGAATGTCTGTATTTTTTATAACTATTTTCAAATAGTTAAAAAATATATTTCTATGAAATAAATTACAGTCGGTAAGAGATAATATATTGTGAGTGTAGAATTATGTATGAAATAGCACATCTGGCAAATTGGTTCCATGGATTTTCTGGCACAGATGCATTCTTTCTGATTACAAAAACGAGCGTATACTCTCTAATGCCATAATTGAATTGTTGCACCAGTTGTATGGCATGTGGCACCGTCTTGTTAAAACCACATGTCGTCCACATCAATGTCATACAATTTAGGCAGAAATAATTCTAATATTATGTCGCGATATCGATCACCAGTAACGGTTACTGCTTGTCGAAATGGTAGTTGTCAAACTTTCATTATAAATATAGATCGTCATGGATCTGCAGTCTAAGCAGATTTGGTACAGCTCGTTAACAAAATATACAGTAGGCGTATAACTAACAGTCAAACATAAGTAAAGATTTTTCATTTTCCAACTGACAATTGTATAAGTTGACATCTGTAGGTATACAAGAGAATAATATTTAACCCTGCTTAGATGGGGGGCATGTAATCGTGTACCAGAACTAACGGAAGTACTTAAGATATATGAGAGTAATACATATTTAAAGATCATTATCGTTAACATCAAAAGCATACTCATTTCTGAATCTGAATTAAGAGAATAGATGATGACAAAAGATTTCTTTAACTTTAGCTGCCCTCATCGTATAGCATCGTAAATATAGTACACACATAGCTTTAAGTTGTCATTGAGGTACCAGCACAGTTGCCACATAAACTACATTTGCTGTGCTGCATACTGTTGCTGGTATTGTCATCGTAGTCAATGTTGTTGTAAATTTAATATAATGTAATCGTTATGACGATACCAGCAATTTACCAAGTGCCCAGCAAAATTTGCTATTACCAAGTAATGGGAAATGGAATAAGAAAACAAAAATTGTAAATACTTACACTTTGGTCAAATAAGATAAATAAAAATAAAACCTTACCAAGAAAGTACTGAAATAAGTAGTTAATTGTAATATTGAAAACACTCGGCTAAAAGAAGTATATACTTGCAATGAGTAAAAAAAAAGTTATGTAAAATAACAACATGAGCAAATAATACCCAACAAATAAGAGCTGAGGAAGAAGAAGTAAAAACACTACATCTACTGAGCTCGAACTTGTGAAAATTTAGGTGAATAATTAATAATTTTAACATAAGTGTGTCATTGGGAGGAAGTAGTTTTTTATAGCTACTCGCAGTTTTAAAAATTCGATGATTAGATTGGCTTCTTCATTAGGTTACAAAAGTTGTTAAACATAAGGAATTGTCACTTAATATAAATAAGTGTTAAAAGCTATGAAAGTTTGGATGCTCTTTTCCACTGGTATTTAAGGTATGATAAAAAGGTTCTTTGATTTATTTATTTATTTATTGGCATGTACTTTAACCTTTAGAGTACGGAGTCTAGTTTTTTACATAAAGTACGGAGTGGGGTCACTGAAGTCCCCCACTCAAAAATGGATTTTATTTTGTTTATAAGTTGGCATAATAATATTAGGAAGACTGTTAGAAAAGTAAAAACCGATTATTTAATTAAATTTGCAGCATTTATTTTCAAAAATTTAAATTTTGACATAAAAAAACTTATAATTATAATTAATAATTAAAATAAAAAACACAAACTAAGAAATTCAATTTTACTTTAAAAAATATAAAATACAAAAAAATAAATATAAAAATTCATTGCATCAGCTCCATCTCCATCGTTATCGATAATTTCTTTATTCAGAGTCACTGGAATCCATAGTATGTTTTAGACAAACGATTTTCTTTTCATCAGTTCTATGTTCATTGCAAACAAAATTAGAGCATAAAGAACATTTCACTTTAGACTTTTTATCTTTATTTCTAGGACACAGAAAGCAACGACCACGTTTTAGTCCATCCTTTATTGTAAACTTTTCACTCGTTTTTTCAATTTCAGCTGCAACACCACAAGCCGACAAAGTGCGTCGTAAGTTTGGAACGGTTTTAGATTCTTTTAGCAAACGTTGTCTCATGTTTGGTTCAGCTAGTTTTTGTCCAAGAATTAATAGAAATACCTTTCTTCGTGATGAGTTTGTATGTTTCCATTCAGGGTTCTTCTGTGTAAAGATTATAAATGCATTGAGTGCAGCTATGTCTACCATATTCATAAAAATTCTAAATGGCCAACGTCTTATATACTTAGACAATGCAATAAATCTATAACGAGGCATGGATGAAGTAAATATTTTTCTCCGAATGGATTCGTCAGTACTCCACATTTCTTTCACATTTTCTCTTATACAATGAAGCGCTCCAGCTGTTATAAGTACTCCGAGAAAGGCATCCAATTCACCTCCAGTTAAATCTTTCCAGTTTTTGTTTTGCCTTTGGGGATACTTTTCATTGTATTTATCTAATACTCTTTTGGCTTCTTCGTTAGTATGAAGACATATTTTCTTTTTCATCGTTGGTGTTATAAGATGATTGAATATATCACCCATTTCGGTTGCAGTACTCATGTAACTAGTTACTCCTGGAGTTGCGTTCACAATATTGCATACTCACCTACATGTATGTAGAAATGGCTTCGTATACCAAACTCGACCATACTTGGCAGTGTAATATTCTGCATTCAAAGGAAAAGCATCATCATCTTCGCTAATATCAATATCCGGAAGAATATCTTCTGCTTCTTCTTCAAGTTCCTCAATCTCGTTTTCCGTTTCGCTGCTTTCACTCACATAAGCATCAGGTATACAACTAGAGTTGTGACTGGCACAATCTGTGTCCCAAGGATCTTCCTCACTATCACTTCTGGCATTCAAATGGTCTTCTATTTGTCGCTGGTATAATTTTTTTCTGCGGTTTTCGATTTTTTGTCCTAAAAAACACAAAGAAAATTTGTAACGTAAAGTACGACGTGGGGTAACTTGGGTCCCCCAAACGAAAAACTTACCTTTTAATACAAATAAATTAATATTATAATGCCACTAATACGTTTTTATATAGTATTTAAAATAAAACTCGACTACCTAAAAGGAAAAAGAGAGAAAGAAATTATTTTCGAAGTTATTAAAGAAAAACTAATCTTGGAGGACCTAAAGTCTCCCACTCCGTACTCTAAGGGTTAAAAAAAATTTACCTGTTCTGATTTTATTTTTGGAAAAAATCCCTCTTTTTTTTAAAATGTGGCACTTACTCTGAATATGGTACTTTTTTACATGAAACGTTTTTCAGAAAAAAATTACACACTCATAAAAACAAAGTTAGTAGAAAAATTTTTAAACGGTTTTCAATCCCACTTTACTATTTTTGTACTGACTTTTAGTAAATTTTTTTGCAAATTTACAAATTTTTGTTGCTAACTTCAGAAACCATTTTACAAATTTTTAAAAACCATTTTGCTAAAATTATTAAAAAATTTACTAATTTTAAAAAGTGGACATTGAAGAAAATGTTATTTCTAATAATTAAAATTTATATATAAAGGGTGGTTTAATTTTAAGTGCCGATGTTAATTTTGAAATTATTGTCATTTCTTTTTATAATGATAATATGGTATGGTTCAATTATGTATGGAACAAAACATCGGCCAAATGGCCGCCGCGACCTCGGCGGCACACCTCCATCTGATGATACAAATTTTCAATGACGCTGAGGCATAATTTAGGTTCTATGCCGTTAATTTGTCGAATTATCTCATCCTTTAGCTCTTGAATTGTTGATGGCTTATCGGCGTACACCTTTTCTTTCAAATAACCCAAAAGAAAGAAGACCAACGGTGTCAAATCACATGATCTTGGCGGCCAATTGACATCGCCACCATCGATAACACGGCCATTGAATTTGTCGCGTAAAAGTGCCATTGTTTCGTAAGCTTTGTGGCAAGTGGCACCGTCCTGTTGAAACCACATATCGTGCATATCCATATCCTCAATTTCTGGCTTTAAGAATTCTGTTATGATCTCGCAATAGCGAACAACGACGGCGAGTAGAGGTTGAAGGAAATTCTGCCACACTATCGCGAACAACTGCAAGGTTTTTCGCAGAACGAACTTGGCGAGCATGCACAGGTGTTTTCTCATTTCTTATGGACCCGATTTGCTGAAATATGTGCACAATTATCCCGATTGTGGACACATTTGGTCGATTATGCTGACCAAAAAAATCACAAAGTGCATTTTGATTTGAACGCCCATTTTCATAATAAGCCTGAATAACTCTAACGCGTTGCTCGATTGTGTATCTTTCCATGGTTCAAATTGTGTTAGTCTGAAAATGAGAAATGTCAAGTGAAATGCAGAAAAAAACTTGACGTTTGGGTGTCGTTCACATTCAACATCGGCCCTTAAAATTTAACCACCCTTTACAAACTTAAATTGTCTTAAAATATTACATACCCAGCAAAAATGAAGCTGCCAATGAAGCAATAAAAGCATCACTACTATGGCAAAAGCATCACTTCTTTTTTGATGGTTTCATCGATGAATTTAACATTAGCGTGTCATAGGATAGAAGTATTCAAATGTAGCTACTAGCATTACTCATACTTTACTCTAGGGAAGCAATGATAATACAATATTTAGATATTCGAATGCATGAGTTCAAAATGTTCATATACTTTGTAATATTTAAGCTTTGATGAAAATTTAATTCATAAGAATGCAGAAAAATAAGTTTAGAGAAGAGAAATGTATGCAATGATATACAAATACTATTTATTAAAACAAATAAATAATTCTTCATTATGGAAAAATCATTTTTGAAACATTTTTCAAAAATTTTAATGAATTTTTAGACAAATTTTAAAATATTTTTGAATAATTTAAAAACTGGTTGTACAATTTTTAAACATTTTAAGACAATTTTAAAATATTTTTGAACATTTTTAAATAATTTTGAACAATTTTAAAACATTTTTTGGCAATTTGAAATAATTTTTACACAATTTTAAAATTATTTTGGTAAATTCTGAATTAAAACTGGAAATGATGTAGTGTTAAATAAAATACATAATGCAAAAATGCACAGATTGCGTCGTCATAAATGTTTGAGGCTGAAAATGCAAAGGACAGGCCAGCTAGTTTCAAATTAAAGATCAAAAGAATCTGTTTTTCTTGATTTTTCAAAACTTTTTTAAAAATTGCAAAACTGCATAAATTCTAACCGTTATGAAATTTTAAATTAAAAAATAAAAAATGATTTATTAAAAAATTAAAAAAGTGCATCAGAACTATTTTCTCAATTTGAATAAATGCTTAAGATTCAAAAGAAAAAAAAATACGATATACTATAACTTATGATTTAGAAGTAATGAAGAGTGATTTTTTAAGATATGCATCGCGTTTATAACCAGATCACTGCATTTGAAATATGAACACATGAATTCTTTTGTAAGTGCCTTAGAATAACACCAAAAAATCATAAAAGAATGTCAACTGAAGTTTAGGAAGTAATGAAAGAAGTTATATTCACAGAATGACTACCATTTTTTTTTTTTTGCTGGGTATGTATGTTGAAAAAAGGGATCGGAAGTGAAGAAAGTTTTGACAACCGACTCATGTTCAAAAATAGGACATCCACAAAAAATAGCACTAAAAACATTTTTGGTTCTAAAAATCAGGCCTTAAAACAATTAAAATTTGACCTTAAGATCTAAGAAATTTACTAAAAATATGTTTCAAAAGAAAAATTAGCAAACTTAAACAAAATGAGTAATTCGTTTATGTTATAAAAAAATGTTATTCGATAAAAAATATATAAATTTGTATATTTGGATTCCTAATGCAATTTCAAAAGAAATTGGCAGCTTTAAAGTGTAACAAGAAATAATAATTAATTTGTGCATTTTAAATTTTTTTTTTTTTTTTTTAATTAAAATTTTGATATATTTTACAATTCATTGAGATTACAGCAATTCACTAAAATTTAGCAGCATTTACTAATTTTATATACTTATTTGATTGTAGTAATATAAATAACATTTAGTTTAGGTTTACTAAAATTTAGTAGCGGCTACTAATTTTTTCTACTAATTTCAAATATGTGTTGCTAAGATTAGCAAAAAATACCGCTGTGCTCAAATTAGCAAAATTTCCCGTTAAAACAACAAGATTTTCTGTTGCCATTACAGACTTTTTTGGTGAGTGCATTGACCGTAACATGAGCTTTCTTTTTGAAGAAATAAGTTAAAATGATGCCACCAGCATGTTATCCGCAACAAACGACGCATTTTTTTCCAGAAGTAATGGACCCTGTATAGTCTCTTGTGGATTGATTCCACTGTATATGCGGCAATTTTTTTATTGACAGACCAGTTAAACAAAAAATGAGACTCATAGCGGAACACAATTTCGTCGTCTATAAGCTGCACGAACTGATGACTGATTTTTAAAGTAAGTCTGAAAAGTTTGGTAGCGTTGTTCAAGCGTCAATCTATTCGTGATGATTCGCTAGAGTATACATATCAGAAATGTCAAAAAGTGAGTGTAGTATGACAGTTCGTTGCACACATAACCAAGGACTCTATAAACGAGGATGAACAAACTACCAAATTTTTAGCCACCCATGATGCCATCATGTCGTCGTGCGAATAGAAAAAAATTCTTAGTCGAGACCACAAAATTCTTAGCCGATTTACAGAAAAACTTAGCCTCTAGCAAGGGTTGTACCAATTCAAACCTGTATACGTTCACATCACAATCAGAGTACTTGTGCTACAGCCCTTGTTAGCGGCTAAATGTTTCTGTAAATCGGCTAAGAATTTTGTGGTCTCATCTAAGAATTTTTTCGTAGTCGCAAAATTTGGTAGTTTGTTCATCCTGGTATATAGAGTCCTTGATATAAACCTTTCGTAAGTTCTACTGTCCTTAAAAAACACCATTTACCTGAAATAGGTCCAACCCTTTACCAAGATTTTGCTGGGTATAGTTATACAGATTTACGAAAAAGATGACGATGTTATTAAAGTAGAACAACAAGTAAAATAAAATACGAGGAAAACAGTGACCGCGTCATAAATTCTGTCATAAACAGTAGATGGTTAAAGAATGATATTACTTTTTTTTTTGGGAAATAATTATGTGACAAAGACATAAAGAAAATTCTGTA
This sequence comes from Eustalomyia histrio, assembly GCA_949748255.1. Taxonomy (NCBI): domain Eukaryota; kingdom Metazoa; phylum Arthropoda; class Insecta; order Diptera; family Anthomyiidae; genus Eustalomyia; species Eustalomyia histrio. Next base: position 46,987,867 of record OX456526.1, on the reverse strand, counting down.
GATTAATACTGCCATGGTCAGTTTATTTTTTTCTTTTATTTATGTTTATTTGTCAGACCGAATCGAATAAATATTATTTATTTTGTATTTATTCAGAATTAACTTATCATAAAGACAGTACATGAAATTGGTAGAAAAATGGTACAAGAGCGAATATACAGATATTTCTATAAAAGTCAGCGGTATTGTAGTACCAGCTGCTTTTTAACTTATCTTACTGCCAACATTTTCATATACTAAGAGGTATGTTTTTCGAATCAGATTTCAGAGCATGAGGTTTTATTTGTATATTAATTTTTTCTTAGACTACCCAAACTCGTTGGTTTGCTTATTATTTGTAGCCTGCTGTTTAATGTCATGTTATTGGTGGCTGTGGTTTTTTTTCTGCTATTTTCTATGCTCAATTTGTTGCATGCCATGCTTGGTGGAGGGTGTGCGTATAGCACAAGCTGCCGTCTTGATACCAACCTACACATGGTGTTGCTGCTGCTTCTGGTTTTGTTGTTTATTGTTTCTGTTAAATTTTTACCCTGTTCCTTTTGCTTTAATGCTACGATAGCAGTTGCTTGGGTGCTGTTATTTCCTTTCTGCGGCATACCGTTATCTGTCTGGGAAACCATTAATTTTTCAAGATTGATCCGGTATGCAAATTACTTACCGTATACCAACAAATAAACACATACTGTTACAATTTTGCATACAGTATAAATATTTAGCTTCTCCAGTCGTTGCTACCACCACAGTCTTCTTTAAATAACTTACTTGCGTTATTATATTGTATATGAATATATAATATTAGATCTGGTATGTTTTTAACTTATAGAAATTCGTTATATTCAATTCAGCTAGCTTTTCTACACTGCTATATGTTACAATAACTGTTACTGTATTGTATTTGTTGTTAATATCCTTGGTTCATAACTGTAACAGGAATAGAGGAATTTTTGCCACCAGCAATTTACTCATATTGTTATTTGCAGTTGTATACAAATGATATAAAGAACATCCTAGTGTATATTATTGTAACATATGTGGTTATATTGATAATTAAGTTAAATAAATAAATATCTAAAAATTCGGTTATTATCTACGGGGGATTGATTTTAGGGAGAATGAAGCTCAGATTTAAAATAAGAAAACGCTAGGAAATGTTCCATACTTTAATTATGCAATAAAATGTAACACTTCACAGAAAAAATTATTTCCAAAAAAATTTCAATTAGTTTTTTTTTTTTTAATTTTCAATTAAAAATTTAATCATATCAATTAAATTTTTAATTGTTAATGAACTTGGTGTAAAAAATATTCTAGTTTACCATAAATACTATTGACAACATATAAAACATACAGTTATTTAAATTGCAAAATTGCATCTCAAATCCCTAAACGAAAAAACAAAAAAAAAAAAAAAATATAAAAAATTTTTAAATATTAAGCGTATTAGGGTGATCGATTTCGAGATACTTTTTTTAATAGTCTTTTTTTGACAGATCACGTGTGAGTCGCGTCATTCTGTCATGTTATTTTTGTTTAGTATTGTTTGGCATTTCATAATAGAAAGACTTACGCCTAAACAACGTTTACAAATCGTTCAACTTTATTACGAAAATTCAAGTTCTGCGAGGAATGTGTTTCGTGCACTTCGCTCAACATAATCGGCCTACTGAGCATACTATTCGCAACACCATCACCCATTTTGAGACCCAGCTTTCATTATTGGATAATATTCGACCGAATATACCACGAACAGCACGCTGTGAAGAAAATATAGCGGCCGTAGCTGAGAGTGTGCACGAAGACCGTGGAGAGTCGATTCGGCGCTATCGCGCCATGATAACCGGCTATTTGATGCCTAAAATTCAAGCTCTTGATCTCGGCGATATTTGGTTTCAACAAGACGGCGTCACTTCCCACATATCGCATCAATCAATGGATTTATTGAGAGAACACTTCGGTGAGCACATAACTTCACGTTTTGGGCCGGTCGATTGGCCACCAAGATCGTGTGATATCACACCGTTAGACTTTTTCCTGTGGGGATATGTAAAGTCTAAAGTTTATGCGACAAACCCGCTTCGGTTCAGGCCTTGGAGAAGAGCATCACGCGTGTCATTCGCTAGTTGCCAGTCGAAATGCTCGAACGAGTCATGGAAAATTGAACTCAACGGATGGACCATCTGCGACGTAGCAACGGCCAACATTTGATAGACATAATCTTCAAAAAATAAATGAAAAAGAATGTTCTTTCAAATGATAATAAACATTCCCCATTAATTTGAATTTTCTGTGGGAATCTCGAAATGGATCACCTAGTAAAAGCATTATAAAAAACACAACCGCACTTATTGTTTAAATTTTCAAAAACAAAATAGTCTATGTAGGATTTGTATGTTACACAGTGTATACACTTTCGTGTTCCCAGATTATTAATTTTATTATTAATTATTAAATTCATAAATTTTACGAATCTATTGAATAAATTATAATCACTTTATATCAATGATTCAATTTAGACTAGATTAAATAATTTGTTTTGTGATTCTGTTCGGGAACGATTTTTCGTTATTTGATTTATTAAAAAATAATCAATTTAGTTGATTCTTTGAAAAAAGTCAAATTGATTTTCTGAATTTTATATTAATTGAATAAAGTAGAAAATTATTCAATGAATACAAATTGAATCAGATTTAAAAATTAAATCAAGAAATCATTTAAATTAAATCAAGGAATCAGGTCTATTTTACTTAAAAAAAGTTTTTAAAATTTGAATTCTTTTATGAAGCCAACCTTTTTTTATAGAATATTTATTTTTAATTTTTAGCTAACAAAATCTTCGAAAAATCATTTTAGAAAAATGGTAAATTTGTTTATTTAACAATTTGTAAAGGACTTTTGGGTATTTCAAGTGTGAAAATGGAAACATGAGAACAAACTTTTTTGGCAATACTGCAGATACGCATGCACGAGTTATGATAAAGTTGGTACCATAGTATTTTTTTTGTGGTGCTATTGGAACCTTAAAAGTATTATGACACTCCTATGAACTGTTTGGTAGAAAGTATTTAGAAATTTTCATGCGTTGATGAATTGCACACAAACATATGTATATTTGTTAAAAAAGTATTGAAAATTTGATTAAGATTTTAATTGATTTAAATCTGGAATTTCAATCAAATTATTTTTTAAATTATAATTGATTTAATGCTGGAAATTCTAGTAAAAAAAAATATTAAAATTTTATTTGATTTTTGGTTAGAACTTAAGTTAAAGTTATAATTGATATAATTAAAACTTTAATTGAAAATTTTGAAGGTTTTTAATTAAAAATTTAATTGATATGATTAGAAAAATTATTGAAAATTTCAATTGATTTTAACAAAAAAAATTTAAATTCCAATTAATTTTAACGAAAAAAATTAAAAATGTTAATTAATTTTACCAAAAAAAAATAAATAAATTCATATAACAAATTCTTTTGCTGGTCCGAATTCAATAAATTAAAAACAAACTAGTAAATTTTCCTAATTTTAAAGAAAAAATCTTAATAAAGGAAACAAATTAAAGTATCCATTGAAAAGTATTATCGTGCTTGAATGTAATTTTTAGTTCGTGTGTTAAAAATCGCTTACATGCCCATCTCTAATCTTAACAGTCAAACAAATTAAACCTAAAGTAGCTTAAAATATATTTTAAAATTTTGTTAGCAAAAGGTAAAAAATTTCGAATTTGCCCTTTTATGTATTAATTTTGTTTGCTGACTACAATACAAAATATGGTAAGCAAATTTTATACATTACATCATAATGGCTTTCCTATAATTAATGTTGCGCCTATTAAACTTCAAATTTATCAACTTTTATTTTTTTTTTCATTTAATAATAACAAAATAAACTTAAGCTAATATTGTTAGAAAATAAACTTATGAAATTTGTCCATTTTCCAATAATAACATGAAATGTAACTGTAATATTTTGTATTTTTGCAACAATTTCCTTAAATTAGTTAATTTAAGAAGACAAGGTACCCCCAGTGTTCCTTAGCCATAGATACGGTGTGTCACTTAGGGCGTCCTTTTTTATAGTTCTCTCAATCGGAACCCTTTATTAACAACGAAAAGGATCTGATTTGTCACAATTTATTACGTTTCAAGATATCCTGCAGTACATTTTTGCTAATGAAATTTAATTTATATTTTAAATACATGAGTTTAGTATAATTCAATTTAATTTAAAGACAAAAATATATAACAAAAACATTGTTAAGGGCAGCGTCCTCACAAAGCGGAAGTCCTTTGAAAGTGGAAAAATACATACACTATGAGTGTAAAGTACTTTAAAATATATGGTTAAACATATTAGCTTAAATGAATTATCTAATGAACTTAAATAAAATTTTTCTTAAAACCAAGAAAAGATTTCCTAACTAACAGTAAAATTTTAGATGATGTATGAACTAATTAAGAGGAAATTTTACTGTTTTCTAATGAAAATTTAGTTATCAGCAGTAAAATTTTTTTACAATTTAGAAATTTTGACCAAATTTTAAGTAAAATTTGTTTCTTAATTTCAAGGAAAATTTAATTACACTCAGAAAAAAAAGTTAGTAGACAAATTTGTAAACGGTTTTCAATCCCACTTTACTATTTTTGTACTCATTTTTAGTAAAAAAAATTATTATTTAGCAAATCTTTTTGCTATTTACATTTTACAAATTACAGAATTTTTACAGAATATCTACAAATTTTCGTTGCTAATTTCAGAAATCATTTTACAAATTTTTGAAAACCGATTTGCTAAAGTTAGCAAAAAAAAATACTAATTTTAAAAAAGTCGATATTGAAGGAAATGTTATTTCTAATAATTTAAACTTATACATACAAACTTAAATTGCCTTAAAATGTTACATAGGATTAAAAAATGTATCGGAAGTGAAGATACCGACTCATGTCTAAAAAGAGGACATCCACTTAAAATAGCACCAAAAAGGGTTTTTTAGTTCTAAAAATCAGCCCTAAAAACAAGTAAATTTAACCTTAAAAGTAAAAAAAAAATTGACTAAAATATTTTTCAAAACAGAAATTTCCAAATTAAAACAAAATGATAAATTCGTTTATGTTTTAACAATTTTTAAGATTTTTAAGCCTTTGATTTTTTTTAATTTTGTATAAAACATCTTTTAAAAAATATAATCAAAGTTTTTGATGCTCGATAAAAAAAAAATAAATCTAAAACTTTGTACTAATATTAATAGTATTTAGTAATTTTTTTTTGCTGATTTTAGCAAACAGATTTTAAATTCCACTTTACAAAAAGTCTACTAAAACTTAATAGCGGCTACTAATTTTTGTACTAATTTCATTGTACTACACGTCAGCAGACATGTGTTGCTAAGATTAGCAAAAAATACCGCTGGGCTCAAATTAGCAGAATTTCCCGTAATAACAGCAAAATTTTCAGTTGCCATTACAGACTTTTTTTGGTGAGTGTATATATTGGTAAAAAGTTTGTCTTTGGCACCGTTTTCATTTAAATTTATCTACTTGGTAACTCCGTGTATTTTTTTACTTAGCAATTTACCCTCTTATATATTGTCATATGAAAATATTCTATTGCACATACACATAGTGACAGCAACATGCTGCAACATATAAAATGTGTAACTGTTTTCTACAATCTTATCAACACAATATCATCACCATCATTATTCTCATTCGCATTCATCGACAATGACAATGTCTTTACCGGTATTGTCATCTCCTCATACGCACACTATTGTTCTTCACTTTAATATCATGTATTTTAATCTTCTTCCTACTCATTTGTTTTATGTAAATACATATTCATGTAGCTATGAGTGGTAAAAGTCACTGATTTTATGCGTGTAGTAAATAGTATTTCTAATAACCCCTCATACATTGCAGAGATACTCGTATATTGGTAATATTATTATTTAAATGACATGGGAGTAATTTAGATGAAATCAACTTTTCATCTTTCAAATGAAATTTAAGACAGATCTTTAAAATAATTTCCGAATAACTATCTGGCGATTTTATGATTATATTTATTAGTTTTAATTATGAATTGGGATATTTAAAGTGATATTAATGGTATAATGGCTTATTATCTCTCACGCAGAGCAAAAACATTGTTGAGGCAATTATATTCAAAGACCGTCATATATTTTTGCTACTATGATTGTGCCAACCGTAGTCGTACTATAATATTCTGATTATATTATGATAACAAAATAACCATAATTTTACCATTATATGGACCATACAGTTCTATTATGATTCGAAGCTATGAACGATTTCTTTAAATTTAGGAAATGTTTTTCCTGAAGAAAAGACTTTAAAACTTTTTTTATTCTATAGATTTTTTTAAAAAAAGTACTTCAAAATATTTTTAATTTTTTTTAATAAAAAACATAGATTCTATTAATTTTTTTTAATAGAAAAATTTTTATAATCTAAGATTTTTTTTACATTGTCCTTAGAATCTAAGTATTTCTCATGATGAAAGTTATTCAGAATCTAAGAATTTTTTATTCAAAGGAAGCCCTTGACATATATTTTTTTTAAGAACATATGAATTTTTAAACAGTTTGCGAATTTTATTTTAAGGAAAAGTTCATAGAATCCAAAAATATTTATACACCCAGAGCAAAGATTGGTTGGAACTCGATCAGAACCATTAACATTTATTTGTGAGAATAAAATTTTCTTTAAAATAATTTATAATCCTTTAATATAGAAAAAATATTGTACTGGAAATTAAAAAGAGGAAAAGGAGCTAAAAAACAATCCTATTATCCAATTATTGGTAATTGGTTTAGTAATTGTGTAAGGTAGAATCACTCATTTATTTAATAAATTTACAAGTAAATTAACACAATCTATCAATAATGATTGGTATTGGTAACCGAATTTTAAGTAATATTTTTTTTGTTAACAATATATTTAAATTCAAAATGTATCATCAAAATTTATAAGTATTTGTTGTGTAGTACACTCACAATATATTTTCCGTTACCGACTGTAGTTTATTTAAAAAGTAATACGTAAAGTTCGTTTTTAAATGAAGAATCAATTGAAATTCATAGAAATATATTTCTTAACTATTTGAATCAGTCATTAAAAAAAAAAACAAACTATAAAAATTTATAGACATTCAGTAGGAGTTGATATTTTATGTTAAATGTAAAATTGTATGTTTTCTGTTTTTAAAAATTGAAAGTGATATAATTCTTTCTTGTTTTTTTACCAAAATAGTTTGTATATATACAAAATTATTTCAATAAAAATTACAAGAAATTATTCAAATATAAATACATCTGTGTGTGTTGTGTTTTCTAAAATTACATACAAATAAAAAAAATTTCAATTTAAAAAACAAACCACAAAAATCGTTTTTTTTTCTACTTTTTGTCAATTAAAAATTGATGGTTACTTTAAACAACTTTCGATTGCTTTTACTACTTTTGTCGATTACTAAAAAATGATTAAAAGTAACAAAATGGGCTGAAAATAATTTAAAATCAGTAGTCCTCTTTTTGATTGTATTTTCGATTAATTTAATATGAATTTTAGATTATTTTAACGAAATAATATTGTGAGTGTAGTAGACATATAGCCTAGTATTCCGAATATCCGAGTTTAAATTCCTCAAAAGCCAAACATTTAAAAAAATATATTTTTTTTTAATTAAAATAAGAAACATGTTAAATAAATTTAAAATTAGTTTTGGTGCAATAAACAATAGTATGAACTATGAATCTGAATGCCCAGGTTCGATACCGCCAAAATAAAAATATACAATTTTTATTAAAATAAAATTTTGTGGAACTTAAAAATATTTATGTGCAATATAAATATTAAATTAGACTACTAAGTATGGTCTTTCCCAACTAAAAATATAATTTATTATGAAGATAGTTGCCGCAACCGCAAGAATTAGATTGGCAACAAATTCGGTAGCCATACAGTTTTCTGGGAGCATCAGAAAAATTTCTAAAAATCTAGCATTTTGTATTAAAAAACCTTTCGTACAAAATAACTCTTGGGATTTTTTCTTATAAAAATTATTTTATTTATATTCTGAGAACTTTTTCCGCAAGAATGCCGTTTTTTACAAGAAATGAATTTATAAACTTATTTATTTAAAAAAAATTGTTATTTTTATTGAAAAGAATTGAAAAATATAAAAGCTTTATATACACACAGAGAAAAGATTGGTTGCAATTCGATCAAAATCATAAACATTTATTTGTGAAGATTTAATTTTATTTGGAATAATCTAAAATTCATTAATAAAAAAAATGTTGTATTGGGAATTAAAAAAATGGAAAGAAACCAAAAATCAATCCTATTATTCATCTTTTAAAATAAAATTCGTTTAGTATTTTAGTGAATGTATTAGAAATTTGGTACATTCTATTAAATTTATTTAATAATTGTAGATATTCAAGTACGGTTATTCTGATCAAATATATCATTTAATTAGGGTTTCAGTAGAAGCAATCGAATTGTGGATTGTATTGATAATAGACGTCAAATCCCGGAAAAGGCAAACATTTAAAAAAATATTTTTTTTATTAAATGGCAAATATCTCAAAGAAAAATAAAATAAGTTGTTGTGCAGTGAGCAAGAGTGTGAACTATGAATCTGATTGCAAAGGTTCGATACCGGAAAAATCTAAAAATAAATTTTTTTCTAAATAAAATTTTGTGGAACGTAATAATATTTATGTGGAGCATAAATATTAAATTAGGCAACTGAATATTGGCTTTCATAACTAAAAATATAATTTAATATGAAAACAGTTGTCGTAACCTTCAGAATTCGATTGGAAACAAATTCGGTGTTCCACAAATGATACTGTTTTCTGGGTGTACAATTTTTAAACAATGAATTTTTCGACAATGAATTGATTAGTGTAAATTATAATGTTATACGTATAAGGTGTTTTCGAAAATAAAATCCCCCAGTTTAAAATTATCTATCGTTTTTACATGGGTGATTAAACTGATAAATTTTTTTTTCTGAAAAGAAGACAGTTATATGACCGTAAATGTCAAAGTTATGTTTTATTTTATTTTTATTACAATTATTCATTGATTTATTATAATGATTCATTGATTCATTATAATGATTTATTGATTCATTCCATTATAATGATTTATTGATTCATTCCATAATTACGATATTTTTCATAGTTGTTACCGTATTATGGTTACTGCCAATCATGTTATGAAGTGAAAGAAATAAGAAAATATTTACTACAATAATTATGATTGCAATTATATTGATGGGTAGAACCTATTTATAAACCAATAACCGAAGGCAGCAAGAATAATATAGTTGCAGTTATCATGTTACAACCATATTTTTTCTCTGCGTGATGCTATACCATTTCAGAGGTAATTAATCAGGATATTTCTCTAGTATCATTATTAGAGTAGTTCAAAAAAATACAAAGTTGAATGCGCTATTTCAATTTTTGCTTTGATCTAAATTCTTTTATATTTGAAGGTAACACAAAAAGTTACATTTTAAGAAATAGTTATTTGTCGTTACAAAAAGTGGAGTTGACTTCAAATTGAATTTGTTTTTAACTATAAGCTATATTTAACAAAATTTCCCATGTAGTCTAAATTAAAGTGCACAAAAGGAATACGATATCAAATTGAAAAAAATACAGTAGCTTTAACGTAATTCGCAATTTATTTTTTAAATTTTTTACATAAAAAATAAAAAAGAATGTCGGTAAAAATTTAACTTTCTAACGCCTTATACGAACAAATTTTTTAAATTAATTTTTATTATTTTATTTATTTATTTACAATACAAATATTAAAATATTTTTTAAATCCTTCAAAATATTTTCGAGATCTTCTGGTTTATTTAAAAATTTTGCTGAATTCCAGGTAATAAGTATTCAAACTTAAGGTCTATTTTATACAAAAAAAGCTATCCATTGAGATAGCGAAATATTGGATAACAAATAAATAATTTTGTATAAAATAGACCTTAAGCTTGAATACTTATTACCTGGAATTTGTATTAAAAAGGTCGAAGAAATTGAACTGAATAATTTTGCTGAATTTTTGAAAAAATTAGATTTAAAGAGAAAACTTTTTATTAGAATTTAGAAAAAATATGTCCTCATATATTTTAACGCCATCCTAGTGTAGTTGTTTATGTATATTTAATTGCAATTTTTTGCTTTCCGTTACATTGTTGTATTTCATTATTATGTGCTTTTAAAATATTGCATATCTTAATGTGTTGATTGTATCATACCTACTCACACAGACGCATGCATGCGTGCATTTCGTATGCATGTATATATTTCCGTTTTGCTATTAAATTCTGACTTAAGGCAGTTAAAAAATAAAAGATTTAGAATTTTATGTATTCCTCTTATTTCTATGTTCACTATATCAGTAACTGTCATCTTTTATATTTATTGAATTATTCATAGAAACTTTTAGTATTCGGTTATCTGCATAATCATTTGAAGGAATTAAAAAATGAGTAAAAGAAACTATTATCAAATACTAAATACAGCTGTGCCAATACTTTGAATACCCTCGACCCGTATCCTAAGAAAACAATGATTTATAATATTACAGATTTTGCATTATAAGTCAAAATTTAAAATTGAATCGATGTTTTCATAAAATATTATTATAAAATATTTGTTTTTTGTCCTTTATTTGTTAATCATGGCAGCACATTCAGAAACAAAATATGTTGAACATGTTTGATAACTTCATACATATTTACCTTACATTCATAGAGAAAAATTCTGCAAAAAAAATAATTCAAAAATTTTTTCCAAAAAAGAAATTACAATGTTTTCCAAAAATAAAATGTAAGCATATGGGCACGATGAGAATTAGTGGATTCAAAAGAAGTCAATTAACCGCTAAAAACAAATCTAACATAAGTACACTCACAATATATTTTCCGTTACCGATTGTAGTTTATTTAAAAAGTAATACGTAAAGTTTGTTTTTAAATGAAGAATCAATTGAAATTCATAGAAATATATTTTTTAACTATTTGAATCAGTCATTCAAAAAACAACCTATAAAAATTTACAGACATTCAGTAGGAGTTGATATTTTCAGTGAAATGTAAAATTTTATGTTTTCTGCTTCTAAAAATAAAAATTCATATAATTCCTTTTTGTTTTTTTACCAAAATAGTTTGTATATATACAAAATTATTTCAATAAAAATTACAAGAAATTATTCAAATATACACACACACAAAGCCAATAAAAATATATACATCTGCATGTGTTGTGTTCTGTTTTGTAATTACATACAAATAAAAAAAAACTTTCAATTTGGAAAACAAACCAAAAAAGTAGTTTTTTCTAACTTTTTGTCGGTAAAAATTTGATGGTTATTTTAAACGACTTTCTATTGTTTTTACTTCTGTCGATTATTAAACAACGATTAAAGGGAGGGGCCAAAAAGGCAAAACTTCTCCCCTCCACAGCCTGCCAAAACTGTTGGAATTAGGAATTTTAAATTTTGCGTGTAGGTTTCTCTTACAGAGAAGACAGCTGCTCATACGAATTTTTTGGAAATTCCTTTGGATAAGCACAGAAAGGTTCAGTATTCCTCTCGACGACTTGTCGAAGCCCCCTGACTGGAAACCTAAACTGCATGTTCCGTAGAGTTAGCCTATACTCTAACTGAAGATATTTAATTTGTGGACATCTATTCGGAAAAGAACAAAAAAGGAACTCCGTCCTTGATGGCCTGCCTCCTCAGGCTAAAAGCCTGAAATTTCATATACCTGCTTCTTGGAGTATGGGCTAACTAATGATTTTTACAAATTTCCACAAGGATAGGAAAAGTCTCTTCCTCCACGTCCTGCCCAGACCCCATTTTCTGTAAATTTGAAATTAAAAATAGTATATGTACTTTAAATATAAAATAGGTGTTTTCCTTTGCGTGTATGCTAATGCTTTAATAAACCAGTCTGAATTTTTTCGAGTCAGTCCTTTATTTCGAATTTTTCTCGAATCGTCAGCGAAAAAATGAATAATTTTTGAAACTGTACAGAGTCTAATTTTATAACTACTTCGATTTTAAAAATTAATCTAAACAGTCAACCTATTTCGATGATTTTACAAAAATAATAATTATAAGAATTTTTCATCGAAAAAATATGAAATTCTGGTTCATTACAGTATCGGGATTTTGCATTAATAAAATGTTGTGTTGATGCCAATAAAATAATTTATATAAAAAAATTAAAAAAAAAAATATAACAGAAAAGATAAAAAATAAAAAAAATTTTTGAAACTGGATCGGAGATCAATTAAAAAAAAAGCCTACGAATATTTTGAAGAAGTTTATAGATATGATGCTGTTACTCCTACAAATCAAGTTAATAGTATATATAAATCATTTGTTGATCGACTTTCTCGATATTTAATTAACAGCCGGACACACACTTTAACTACACTCACAATATATTTTCCGTTACCGACTGTAGTTTATTTAAGAAGTAATACGTAAAGTTTGTTTTTAAATGAAGAATCAATTGAAATTCATAGAAATATATTTTTTAACTATTTGAATCAGTCATTCAAAAAAAAAAACTATACAAATTTACAGACATTCAGTAGGAGTTGATATTTTCAGTTAATTGTAAAATTTTATGTTTTCTGTTTCAAAAAATATAAATTCATATAATTTCTTTTTTTTTTACCAAAATAGTTTGTACATATACAAAATTATTTCATAAAAAATTACAAGAAATTATTCAAATATACATACACACAAAGCCAATAAAAATATATACATCTGCATGTGTTGTGTTCTGTCTTGTAATAACACACAAATAAAAAAATTTCAATTTGAAAAACATACCACATAAGTAGTTTTTTCTAACTTTTTGTTAGTAAAATTATTTTAAACGACTTTCTATTCTTTTTACTTTTGTCGATTATTAAACAATGATTGAAAATAAACATCAAAATGGGTTGAATATAATGAAAAATCAGTAGTACTCTTTTTGATTGTATTTTCGATTAATTTAATATGTATTTTAAGTTGTTTTTAACGGAATAATATTGTGAGTGTAGAAACATAAAATTTTAAAAAATTAATGCATTATCTTTATTAAGCTATATTTGTATTAAATATTTAAACGATATGGATTCTATTTCGAGACATTTTACATACTGGGATAAAACAGAAATATATGCCCCTTTGAGAGACATATAGTATCGGTATAGGTACAATAAATCGATAGAAAATCGTATCACTAAATCAACATATTTTCGACTCCATATAATGTTTCAGATTATACTTGAAACTCGTCCAAATTGTCCAACGTGCTTGCATTATCGGTGACTTCTGAGTATTCTGGAATGTTACCGGCTATTTTAACAGCACTTTTAGATGGTTTTTGTTTTATTTTTCGTACAATTGATAATATTGCAATGTCATTTAATTTATTTGGCATTCCAGAATTGGGAATTTATTTTTTAAATTGAAAATTTTGTACGTTATAATAACAAAAAATCCTATTTAAAAGATATTATATTTCATTTAGAAAAGTGTACAAGTTTTTTTTTGCCCGACTAATTGTAGTATTTTTGAGATTATCTTAACATTTATCTGACGGGTAACTTTGCGAATTTGAAGTAAAAAGTTAAAATTAGTTAATTATATAAGCTTTTATTTACATTTTGTTTGGCTGTGCAAGCATAACGAGTTCCAGAAATAATATGGTTCAAAATTTCTTAATATAAGTGTACAATTTTATTTGTGTTGACTGTACGTGGTGTAATTTTATGGTGAATTTTGAATAATGCAAACTAATTTCTTATTCTGACGTTCAATTGGTAACAGCTATTTTGACTCTAGATATAAGCTTACATGAGACAAATTTTAGTCGTATTAGATAGCATCAGACCGAATTTAAATTATTTATCTTGAGCAAACTGCTTCTTATAAAGAAAATTAAATAATTTAAAATTTTTCTTTGCTGTTATTAAAATAACCGACTAAAAACAAAATCCCTTAAGGGGCTTTTGAAGCAAATGACATTTTTTATGTTTAGAATAAACAACAAATTTGTTAATTTTATTAGCTAACAACCACGGAAAAAAACACACTCATTAAAAATGAATGTGTTTGCCTATATGCACCATTTATTAAATAAATTTTAAACAGTGTTAATTTATATACACACACACACACAGACACACACAAACACACACACACGACATTAAACTTTTTCCTATACACGTAATATCCTTAAATATTTGTACCACACGCACCTAAACAATGTTTAGAGGCAAATTAATTGCTTTAAAATACAAACACAAACATTTTTGATTTCATTTTGTAGAGCGCGTAACATATACTCTAAAATAGATAGGGGATATTTAATTTGTCATTTAACATATTGTATATTGAGTTTGTTAATAGAGTAAGTCAATGTAAGGAACGTGTTTAAATGAGTTGGAATTTGAGGGTGCGGGTAAATGTATGTGTGTGTAATTCTTTTTAAATTAAACATTGTTAAATATTCTTCTTTGGCATATAATTTTGCATGTACAATATCATGTTTTATTTTCTACTTCCTATTTTCCCTAAACACCACAAAATTTTATGCTTCGCTTCCACACAGAGAACTAATCATGTACTCACACACACACACACACACACATTTAGTTAAAATCACAATCAGTGGTGCGCTTAGTTAAATCCTCATGTATTAAGTAACTGATTTTAAAACAATGTATAAGTGTGTTGGAATGTTTCTGATATCATTTCACTGTGTAAATTCTTATACCTCTAGGATGGGAAGTAAAAGGGCAAAATTAAGAATACAACAAAAAGATATAACATGGGTTTGTGTTGTTCGTTGAAATCCCTAAGCACAGGCTGAATCTAAACATTGTTTTGATATTTTCTGTTTTTACCGCAACAACTTGGTGCAAACAGTGGCTAACATAAATGGGTACTATACTACACTTTAAATAGTCTGTAAGTTAATATAACAGAAAATTCCATTTAAAAGAAATGATATTTTATTTAAGACGAATTCTACTTAGTTTTCAATTAAATGAAATGGTTTTTGTTATTTATTTTTAAATGATGTTTTAAAAACTGACACATCACCAAAAAACAAATGATTAATCAGTTAAAATGATGCTAAATGTGTACGTAAAAAATTCGAAATTAAATGATTATTCAATAATTGTGTATATAAAGAACAAAATTGGATTAAAAACAAAATTGGACTTTTTTGAATATATATTTTTTTTTTTTTTTGAAACATACAGCGAACAAAATTTATATCTTTGTAATAACTGTAACGCACACGAAAAAAGCACAAATTTCCGTTATATAGGTAAATTTTTAATAAATTTCAAGAAAAAAAAATAAACTGAAAAATATTGGTAAATGACAGTAATTTATTTGGCACAAATCTATAAAAAAAGTTAAAATATTCTGAGGGTATATAAGTATTCCTAATAAAAGAGTTATTTCAGCTGAGGTATCAGCCTTTGTTTCAAATTTAAAAAAATTTTAATATTGTATAAACATAAATCCGTGTCAAAATTATTATTTTTTCATTTTTAGCTAAAAAAGTTCTCACTAGAGCTGCCTATCCCGAAATACTAGGATTATGTAATAAAAATGAGTACAGAATACCGGGATTCTTTGGCTGAAATCCTGGGATATTTATTATTCTTTTGATATGATAATAAATTAAAAAATAAAAACTCCTGACATGTTTTTCAAGCAGTTTTTGTAAAAAAAATAAATTTTTATCTTCTAAGCAATATTTTCGAAATCGCTACTTAAAAAGCGCACAACATGGCGACATGCCCTATTTGTGGACATGAGTCGATTGTAAAGAGTATATTAACTTTGATTCCTCTTTTTCAATCTAACCTAATGTCACTATATTTAGAAGAAAGTTTGCATATTAACTTCTTTTGCCCCATTTACGAAACCAATTGAAATTTATTAAAATCGGTTACTGTTTAGACTTATCAACCACAGAAAAAAATACCTGAAATAAGTTAAGCAAGTTGGTTTGTTACACAGAAGATTGCGGGTTCCATAACCAGTGAAGGCAACATAAATTTATAAAAATAGTAGGTACGAGTTTTATATCCTTCACATATATCGCAACGTCCTCCTTCGGGGTAAAATAATCTAACCGGCCTATGAACTGAAAATCTTCTGCAGTTTCGGCAGCAGAATGCTGTAATCAACTGTTTGTTTAACATTTATTGCACCGTTAGTTTTTCTGACCATATAAGTATGGGGTAAGTTCTCGGAATTTAGTCCGCATACTAGAACATAACCCAAATATAAATTTTTCCTTTTTTTTATATTAAAGTAGTTCCGAAGCGGCAAAAAATCTTGTGTTTTAAAAAATTCTCGAATGCCGTAAAGTCCCGATCCATAACGGCATCTCAGTTATTAAACTTTTGAACCGTAAGCTCGGTATAGTTACTGACATCCTTATTTTGCATAGATCATTAAGAAGGATTTTTTTAGCATTTTTAACTCCATTAAGGGGTTTTATCTACAGTTAAGATTCTCGAAAAATAGTTTTTTTCCACACATAAAAAAATTTTTGTCAATCCGGCGGCTATACTTGAAGTTACACGAACATTTGTAATGACATCTTTGTCGAAATTGTGTTTTTAAAGTTGGCCAGCAAGATTTCTCGGAAACGGTTAAACCGTTCAGTCTCAGATTTCATTACAAGTTTTCAAGTATTTTTTTAGTAACTTGTTTAAGGTATTTTCTAAGTGATAAATATTTTCCAATTTGTAAACAATTTAAGGCCTAATTGCTTGACAAATATTGATTATTTTATACAAAATTTTGTCAAAAAATATTATTTTTCTTATTTTTTCAATCAATTACAAGATAATGCATTATATAAATGAAATATTTTTGGTTTTTCATTTTAGATGATCCAGCCTATATTGTCTCTTTATCCAGATATATTGTGCTCACCGCCAGACAACTTTCTTATAGGTGCTCCCGGATATCTGTGATAGCAGCTTTTAAAATCATTATTTTTACATACTAAATATTGTTAAAATATCCAGATTTGCGCAATTCCATTTCATTTTCTGTATTTATTTTTTCAATTCCATTCGTTCCACGTTCCATTCCATTAAGTTTAGTGTTTTATTTGTAGTCGTTTTCTGTTTCGTTAGATTTGTTAGATATGTTGAGTGTAGAATTGCTCGAAAATTTCCAATTTTAGAATATTACGGCTTCATGTCAAAATCACTACTTCTAAGCCCCACATATCTACGATAAGATACGAATATATGTAAAGCAAAAATCGCCGCATGTGATGCTTGAATATGTGATGTGAAAAAAACTGTTGCTTATACTATTTCGTTCAATGACTAAGGCTGAGTTTTACGGATGTTAGTTAAACTTAGTTTTGTTAAGCTCAAAATGAATATTGTCAGCCATTTCCAAGTTTATTTATATAAATTTCTCCGAACAACTATTCTTTGCATAGAATTTTGGTATTCATTAAAATAAAACAAAATAAAGAAAATTTCAAAAGCAGTATTCAAATTACAAACTGTGATAAACTGAGTTTAAAGATAATCTCCATTTTAAAACTCGGCCTAAGTGAGAATAAATGAAAGATGTTAATGCCCAAACCATGTGTTAAAGATAAGTTATCTGTTATGAATCCCTCATTTTCAAGTTAAAGTTTAAAACCTTTAAAAAAAAATTATAAGAAAACAAAAGATTGCTGATGTTTCACTCTTTGATCATAAGAAGTGTAAAATTATTCCTCTACCAAAATAACCCAGCAAAAAAAGAGCGGAAAACGATGTAGTAAAAACATCATATATACTGACTTATGTGTAGTTCAAATTGTGGTGAAACATGCATGATTTTACCATTTGTTCGAAAAAATTTACTATCGTTTACTGATTTTTTTCAATTTCATTTGTTTAAAATTTAATAAAAATGTATCCACAAAACGGAAATTTGTGGTCTATTTGTGTCCGTTATAGTTGTTTCAAATTAAAATTTTGTTTGCTGTCTTTTAAAAAAAAATTTATTAAAAAAATTCCAATTTGGTGTTTCAATTCAAATAACAAAAACTTCATAAACACACTTACATACACAAACACATTCACATAAAATGTGTCTATAGGCAAACATTTATTTTGTAGCTTAAAAACCAAACAAAAATTACAAAAACAGGCAAAAATTCAAATAAATGATTATAAAGTCATTTATTTCTTAAGAAATTGGAAGGTAAAATTTTAACATTTATTTTAACTGATTAATCATTTGTATCTTAAGGATGAGTTAGTTGTTTAAACAACATTTTAAAATAAATAATAAAAGCCATTTGATTTAAATGAAAAATCAGTAGACCGGTTTTTAAATGACCGAAAAGTAGACCAGTTTTTGAATGAAATATCAATTCTTGTTAATGGCATTTTCTGTTATTTGAACTTAAAAACTATTTAAAGTGTATACACGTGTAACTTTCTTTTTTATTAAAAATTTGTTACGCACTTAAGCTTAAAAGTATCCAACATTCATTCTCTAATGCTCGACACTGTAAAACTCCAAACAATACAAATAAATTAAGTTAATGTGTGATAAACAATGTATTAAATGGTTTCTCCTGTTTCAACTTTTTGTCATATATGTTATGTATGTCAGTGTATATTGCAGACATGTATACAGGATTTCGTATTGAGTAGGGGTTTATAATTATCGCGTTTAATTACTAACCCTCTAATACCCCAGAACACCAAAATGTGGCCTTCATAACTTAATTATTTTCTACCTTAATAACAATTTTTTAAAACAGTTATATAATATTGTTAGGATTTTTTCTTTTAAATCCGTTGATTTATTTTCTTTTTAAATAAATCGAGTTATTTTTTTATCGTAAATAACACTAGGTCACAAATAACAAACTTTTGTCTGTTATTTGTTTCTAGCATACTTTTTCTCATGGATTTGGACCTACTGAACACGAAAATGAATTTTAAAAATTTTTCTGTCGATTGGTTTGCGAGATACAAATTTTTTAATTTTTTTTTTTTAATTTTTGGAGGTACACTTACTATTTTGAGCATATCTTTAGTCTTCTTTGACCTATTTTATCCTACTACTACTCAAATTAAAGACAATTGAGCCGTCTACAACTTATTCTCAGAAAATTTTCAAATCGGGTTAGTAGTTTTGATGTTGGCGGCTTAAAAAGGTTAAAAAACTGCGTTTTTTTAGTAAAAATGTGGCTGAAAAAGTCATATAAAAATTCATATAAAATGTAAAACGCGATGTTAACAGCGATTTTAATTTTTTTACGTATAGCTGACACTTTTCCAAAGAAAATAAGCCCTTACTTAACAAAATCTGATGACAAATGGCCGACTTATTATTTTTTTGGTAAACGACCGAAATTCCGCTATTTCACGATTTTTTGATTTTCATTATTTGCACAGCTTACCTACCCAACGCAAACGAATAAATACATTTGAACTTAATTTAAAATAAACAAAGTAGTCTTCGTATATTTTTTTTTAATTTATTTACAGCACTACATGCTCATACATATTTAAACATAAGGAGACACGGTTATCAATTGCATTTCAAAACTGTCTGTGAAAGTGTAAAGAAGTTAATATTTAGAAAACGCAAGGAAGACAATGAGTAAAAGACTACGTGTGTTCGAGTGTTTGAACGATCCAGACAATTTCTGCAATGTTTGTGGCCAGTTTATAAAAAAAAATCACGCACACAAGTTTACTCCAGCAGTACAATTGCACTATTTGAATTATTTTGGTATTTCACCAAATATCACAGAACCATGGACACCTAAGTCGCTGTGTGATCTTTGCTATATAATCTTAACCAACTGGGCAGCTGGCGGAAGGTAAGAATTTTTATTTAAACACATTATACATAGCGAATATAGTAATTTATTTTAATTTTAGCCGCCATATGAAATTCGATACACCAATGATGTGGAAAAAGCCGCTATGCCATTCCACAGACTGTTATTTTTGCCTCACCACAAACAGTGGGGTAGGAAGATTTTTTAAATGGAACTACGCTCAAGTGGGATCGTTTGCGCTTCCAGTACCACATTCGCATGATGTGCCATATCCAGTGTGCCCTGGTGCATCTCTTCAAAAAGCAGAATCGTCAGAAGAAGAGTCTGAGTCAAATGCAAGCGAATTTGAGCCGGGTGCAAAGCGAAAATTACTGTCACAGGCCGAACTAAACGATTGGGTGCGCGATTTTGGTCTCACTAAGGAGAAATCCGAACTTTTTGCGTCTCGGATGATACAGTGTGGATTTGCGGCTTCAGAAGTGAAAGTATCAGCGTACAGAAACCGTCACAAGGAGTATGCAAAATTTTATACAAAGAAAGACCAAATATGTTTTTGCAGCGACATTTCAGGCTTGTTCCAAGAGCTTCACCAAATTCACAACCCCAACGAATGGAGGTTGTTTATTGACAGCAACAAAGAGAGCTTGAAGGCAGTTCTCTTACATAATGGGAATGAAAAGCCATCTGTTCCTATTGCTCATGCGGTTCATTCAAAGGAGAACTATGAAACTATGGACATTTTGCTGAAATGCATAGAGTATAGGAAATACAATTGGAAAATATGCGCCGACCTTAAAGTTGTGGCCATTCTGTGTGGACTCCAAGGAGGCTATACGCGACATTGCTGTTTTCTGTGCCTTTGGAATAGCCGCGCTGATGATCAGCATTATATAAAAAAAAAATGGCCGGTACGAACGAAACCTGTAGTTGGAGAAGCGAATGTTCAGCGCAAACCACTAATAGAGAACCGTGAAAATATAATACTTCCGCCGCTGCACATAAAATTGGGTTTGATTAAAAATTTTGCCAAAAAATTAGACAAAGAAGGTGAAGCTTTTGCCTATTTACGGTCAATTTTCCCTTACCTTTCGCTGGCAAAAATTAAAGAAGGAGTCTTCGCAGGACCCGAGATAAAAAAAATGTTGAAAGATGAAAAATTCCCAAAGCTGTTATCACCCATCGAAGCCGCAGCATGGAATTCCTTCAGGCTTGTTGTGGAAAACTTTTTAGGAAACAACAAAAGCCCGAATTATAAGGACATAGTTGAGGATCTGGTAAAGAACTATGAAGCCATGGGAGTGCACATGTCACTTAAAATACACTTTCTGGATTCTCATTTGGATTTTTTCCCTGAGAATTTAGGAGACGTGAGCGACGAACACGGCGAGCGCTTTCATCAGGAATTGAAGGCTATGGAACGACGCTATCAGGGCAACTATGACACGGCTATGATGGGTGACTATATTTGGACCCTAATACGTGAGACCGGTTGCAGCGAATACAAAAAACAAAGAAGAAGTCAGCAGTTTTTCCACATGGCATAAAATGTACACTTATATCTTTGTTTTTACTCGTTTTTTTGTGCGTTGATTTGCTTAATTTAATTAGTTAGTTTAATTTCGTTAGTTTAGCTAATTGTGCGATACATTGAGCATGTAGTGCTGTAAATAAATTAAAAAATAATATACGAAGACTAATTTGTTTATTTTAAATTAAGTTCAAATGTATTTATTCGTTTGCGTTGGGTAGGTAAGCTGTGCAAATAATGAAAATCAAAAAATCGTGAAATAGCGGAATTTCGGTCGTTTACCAAAAAAATAATAAGTCGGCCATTTGTCATCAGATTTTGTTAAGTAAGGGCTTATTTTCTTTGGAAAAGTGTCAGCTATACGTAAAAAAATTAAAATCGCTGTTAACATCGCGTTTTACATTTTATATGAATTTTTATATGAATTTTTCAGCCACATTTTTACTAAAAAAACGCAGTTTTTTAACCTTTTTAAGCCGCCAACATCAAAACTACTAACCCGATTTGAAAATTTTCTGAGAATAAGTTGTAGACGGCTCAATTGTCTTTAATTTGAGTAGTAGTAGGATAAAATAGGTCAAAGAAGACTAAAGATATGCTCAAAATAGTAAGTGTACCTCCAAAAATTAAAAAAAAAAAATTAAAAAATTTGTATCTCGCAAACCAATCGACAGAAAAATTTTTAAAATTCATTTTCGTGTTCAGTAGGTCCAAATCCATGAGAAAAAGTATGCTAGAAACAAATAACAAAATGGCTGTTGCCTAGTGTAATAAGCAACACTTTATTTGTATAAAACACTTTATTTGTATAAAAATTTTATTTTACTACCATTTAACACGAATAATTCCAAATCTTATTTTACCGAGTTGTTGCCGTATTAACGATCTATCTCAAACGTTCCTATTTAGTCTTATATATTAATTTAAATTAACTGAAAATTTAATTTAAAATCAATGAAAAATTACCTAAAATCCGGTCTACTAACTTTTCATTTAAATGAAAATAATTTATATTTATTTTTAAATATTAATAAATTAACTTAAACTTTTTGTAAATAATAAAGGATTTATCGTTTATTTTAACTGGTAACAAACTAACACAAATCCTTAAAAATAAATGATATTGCCTTTGACTATTTCTTTTAAATGTCTACAGAAATGCAACTAATTAAGTCCAGAAAAGGTAATGATAATTTTCTTTATTTCATTTAATTAACTCTCATTAAATTAACTAAAAAAACCGTCAAAAACAAAAGTCTGCAAAAAATAAAGACCATTATTTTAACAAATCATATTAATTGAACACCTTATCTGTAACAGAAAATCCGTATTTATATGTAATTTATTCTTTATTCTTTAAAAAATGTTTGTGTTCTAACTACACTTTATTTTAAATAGTTTGTAAGTTTAAATAACAGAAAATATCATTTAAAAGAAATGATATTTCATTTCAAAACCGGTCTACTTGTTTTTTATTTAACTCAAATGATTTTTGCTATTTATTTTTAAATATTGTTTAAACAGCTGACACATCAGTAACAACAAATCAGTAAGCAGTTGGAAATTAATGTTAAAAGTTTACCCAGCAATTCCATTAAAAATAACTAACTCTTCTTTTCCGTTCTTTGTTTTTTGTTTTTTTTTTTTCATCTATAAAATGTATACCTACACAGTCTATAGACACACTTTGTGTGAATTGAGGTATGTGTGTGCGCCTTTGAAGATCTTGTAATTTGAATTAAAATAAACAGTTTAAATAAAAAATTGGAATTTTTTGAATATTTTTATTTTTATTTTTTGAAACAGACAGCAAACAAAATTTTAATTGTAACAGAAACAAATATACCACAAAATTTAAGTAACTGAAAAGAAATAAATGTAACTAAAAAAATCGGTAAATGACATTAAATAATTTTCAACAAATGTATAAAAAAAAGTTAAAATTAATATTTCTTTTAAAAATAAATTTATTTTCCTTTATTTTTAACTGAACTGCAAACGTTTTGAATAAACTACACACAGTAAACTATGTAATATTCTGAGTGTACAGTCAGCTACTGTAAAAATATTTAAAGTGTAGAGCTGTTTAGAAGATTCTGGTGATAGCGCTACTATAAATAGCCAGCACATGATGTCGTCTTCAGATGCCACTGGCAATATCCAGAGCATGATGAAAGGTTGTGGTCTTTGCTATGTCGAACTGCTAGTGATGAGTTGCCAGACTGAATTGATTTACACTTAAGGCTGGTATGTGGGGATTCCTGTTTTCTTGGGTAAATGGAAATTTATGAATGGAATTTCCGTAACAATATTGATAGAAAGCAATTGGAATAGTAATAGAAAAAAATTAGAAATGTATTTCAAGAAATTTTACCGAAAAAATTTAAAATTTTCTTAGTCATTCCGATGTCTATCCTTGAAAAAAGTTTTTATGAATACAAAATTATATCAAAATAACATTTATTTGAGGCAAATTACAAATAAAGTTTACTTATCCCAACGAAATTTTTTCGAACATATTTTTCTGAACTATTTTTAAAAATTCTTCACAAAAAATCTTCCAAATTCTATAAAATTTTTAGATACAAATTTATTTCTTTTTTCATAATTTTTTAAAATTCTTCATGTTTCTTCTCAGATGTTTGTTCTTTGAATACTTGTCATAAGCTAGTCCCTAAACTGATTCCATTAGTATATAGAGTTAGTTTGTCTTTAAGGTACGAAATTAGAGTAGATTGTGGGACTATATAACAACATTGGCCACAAGTGGAGATAGTTTTATATAAAACCCAATTTTATAAGTACTTAATATAGTTATAAGCCTAATATACTCACTCCCATTTATAGGTGAATAGTGTGAAAATTTACTAGTCTGACAGTATCTTGAAAAATAAGATGGAAACTTTGTTAATTTTAGAGCAACTTCTTAAACTACTGGTAGCGGTTAAAAAGCTCTAATAAATTAATGTCACGAAAATTAAACATAAAGATTAACATTTTCGGAAAGCAAAAATAAAGTAGCATTTGTTTAAACAAAATTACATGTAATTTGTATCGTCAAATCCTCTTCACCTAATTCTAAATTTAACCACTTGTGAAAAAAATTTATTTATAAAGATAACAGTTTGCTAAATTTTTGAATTACTTGTAGCGTTAAAAATTTTTTTCTCGTTGTTTCCATTTTAGGGTATTTATGAATTTAATTTAATGCTTTGCCGTTCTCTTCATGTTTACTGTTGGTATTCCCAAAATTGTATAATCATCCTTTGAGACCCAAAAAAACGTTCATTTACTGTCAGATTTTTGTATTTTTTCTATATATTTCTTTTTTTTTTGTGTGTCATGGCAATGAGTATTTGATAAGTTTAACGCTTTAAGCTAAAGAACTAAATAAAATGATATAAAAATTACTAAAAATTAGAAATGATACAACAACAGAGCATACACAGAAAAAAATATTTTTATATGTTGCAGAATTTTAAATTTTAAAATTTGTTATATTAATGCAATTATTATTTGTATTTACAAATTATTAAAAAAAAAAAATTAAATAACTTTTTGTGTCAATACCACTAACAATGAAAAAAACTATATTTTCTGTGTAATAATATATACATATATATTATTTTGTAGTCTACTAATGGTGTCAGTTTATATTTTGTTTTGGGTTAAAATATAAAAGATAACGTAATTGTTAAGGTGTCCTTTGGGTTATTACTTATATTTGTATATATGGAGCATTATGTAACAATTATTGTTCAAAAATGAAAATATAGTTTTATAAACCATGGTTAATAAAATGTTGTTAGTTAAATATAAATTTATAGAGGCAAAAACGTGCTTGAGTTACGGTATAACTAAAAGTTGCCTTTAAAAGATGTAGTTACATTAGGGTTTTTAGGAATTTAATATTTTTCTGTTGCCAATTAAAAAAGTTGTTTTTATTTCTGAAAGACCACAAATTAGTTTAAAATTATAATGATTTTTAATATTATTTAAACTCGCATATATATCTATGATAAATTGATATCTGATATATGGCTATAACAACTACTGGTCAACAGTAATACACCTAATGAGTACACTCTAAAAAATGTTTGTAAATTTACTACAATAAAACGCGCAAAGTTTTATGTAATATTACGAAAATTCGGTAAATACAATCACCAATTGAGTAAAACTTTTTTGTAAACACTTTCATATATAATAATACACACAAAAAGTATTTTTAGACATAATATGTTTACAGTTAAACACTTTGTGTCAAAAATTAGTATTATTTTATTAAAATAAAATTTTACACATAAATTTTGTAATTATACTAAATTAGAATGGTAATACAGTCGAACTTCTTTATAGTGAACTTCTATACAATGAAGCTTTCCCTATAATAAATTAATTTTAAAAACACAGCTTTTTCCTTTAAATTTTAGTGTTTTTTGATCTCCTTATAATGAATTTCCCTACAGTGAATTTTTCTTTACAATGAACAAATTTTTCTGATGTAAATTTGAGTCACATGCGTTTTTGTCTCCGTATAATGAATTATTTCAAAAAAAATTCTGTTACGCAACACTGTGTACTTAGAAGAAAGAAAAATATATTGAGGGAAATCCCCAAAATATAAAAACTAGATCAAACAAAAACAAAAAAAGTTCCATCAATAACAATCAATAACATTTTGATAGCAGTTAAACGTGTTCAGTGAACGAAAATGACGCAGCGAAATAGCATTTCTCTTGAAAAAAAATTATTAATAATTAATAAAGCTAAAGAAGGAGTAACAAAAAAAAAAAAGAGATTGCTAAGCAATTTGGAATTCTTCCCAGTACTTTATCAAATATTTTAAAAACAAGGAATTAATTCTAAAAAATGTAGAAGACGAGCAATTAAGCACTAAACGCAAAAGGCTTCGAACCTGCCTTTTTGAGGATATTGATGAAGCAATGCTCAAATGGATAAACGCGGCACGTGGCAGGAATCTTCCTATATCTGGACCATTAATGAAGCAAAAAGCCAAAGAATTTGCTGATTCATTGGGACACGAAGATTTTGAAGCAAGTACAGGATGGTTGGACAAATTTAAAAAACGTCATGGTATTGTTGCAAAAACCTTATGTGGGGAAAGCGCTGATGTCAACATAAGAGATCGTGATGAATGGGTAATAAACGTTTTACCGAGATTGATACAAAATTATAATCCAAATGACATCTTTAATGCCGATGAGACAGGTTTGTTTTACAAATGTTTACCAAATAAAACACTAACATTCAAAAATGAGAAATGCTTTGGTGGAAAACAGAGCAAAGATAGAATAACTGTCCTAGTAGCAAGCAATATGACTGGTTCGGAGAAGCTTAAACTGCTTGTTATAGGAAAAGCCAAAAATCTTAGGTGCTTTAAAGGAGTAAAATCTCTCGATGTGCATTATGAGTTCAACAAAAAAGGCGATATTTTTACGAAATGGCTTTTGCAACTTGATAAAAAATTCGGTTCTCAAAAAAGGAAGATTTTACTTCTTGTGGATAACTGCACTGCGCATCCTAAGCAGGTAAAAGATAAATTGCAAAATATTGAGCTTGCCTATTTTCCTCCCAACATGACTTCGTTACTTCAACCAATGGCCCGTGGAGTCGTGGAGTTCCGGCTATCCCAGGTATTTATTAATTAGTTTTATATACATAAAATAAATAAAAGTGTGATGTACATTACTTTTACATCTACAGATTCAGATAACGATGAAGAAGAACTTGCCGATGAAGAATTGGCAGATGCCAATAAGAAGTTACCTACATTGGAACGAGTTTTTTCATCAATTGACGTACTTCGAACCTTTGTGGAGATGAAATGTAACGTGCCGAGCAATGTATTTAAATCTCTAAATGTATTAGAAGGTTTTATTTAGGATGAAAAATGGAAAACTGTAATCCAAACTAAAATACCTGATTATTTTAAATAAAAATTAAAAAAAATATAATTTCTGTATAATGAAGTTTCTATATAATGAAGTGATTTTCTGGTCCCATGCAGATTCATTATAGGGAAGTTCGATTGTAAATATTTTTAAATTTTAAAATTTCAAAATATAAAAAATTAAAAAAAGCAAAAAACAAAAAAGGTAAAATACATCAAAATCATTTTTACTACGTCCATACAAAAAACTAAAATACAATTTTCAAAAACATGATCCACATATTTTCAAGATAACAACAGCCAACTTTGCAAAGGTTGCACTTTTTAATGGAGAAGAGGATACAAATCATACCGCACACTTTAAATAGAAGATGACCATAATTGCACATGCCCACTAGAAAGCTGCGCTAAATCATGTAAATATTGCTAAATGCATTCTGTATTATATTTTTAATAAATAATTAATAAATCATAATGTATAAAATAAAAATAAATTTATTGTTTTATAAATTAAATATTTTTGTGCAGTTTAATTTAAAGCATTGCGTTGGTAAATATACGCATTTTTCGGTATTTTCACGCATTTAGAAATGCATTTTTAGGCATTTCATGCGTATATTTACACTTCAAATATATTTTTTACGCAGAATTTTCGTAAATTTGCGAATTATTTTTAAAATTTAATTTAATTTTTACGCACTTTCTATGTAAAATTACCCATTATGTGTGCACCAAATTACGCATAATGTGTGTAATTTGTTTCGATTACGCACACAGAGTAAATTTACCCAACGTATAGTAGGAGTACAGTTTCCTACTATAAGTTGGGTAAATTTCAACAGAAACTAATTAGAGTGTATGGTTTTTTCTTATCTCATGTTTTTCATACAAAACACAAGGTTTAGAGCAATATGAAATAAACTAATTTTATAAAGATCAAATTCTGTTGTTTCTAACAATTGTTTTTTCTTATAAAAATAATTACTTGATAACGAACAATTTGCCAATGCATTTAATAATTAAATTATTTGTAAAAAAGTTTAAAATTAATTTTTGTATTTGCTCAGTAGAATTTTTTTTATTTTACACAGAGAAAACAGTTTCATCGTGACAACCGAATGTCTTGCCAACTGAATATATCAGCTGCAGCAACCGAATTTTTTAGTTGTCCCAACCAAATTAATCTGTTTTCTCTGTGTACCTTTTATCATTAAAATAAATTAAATGTATAACTTAAAAGAACTAAAAAAGGTATTCAAATCTAATGTATTTTTAAAGAAAAATATTTTTAATTTTTTATAAATGTTAATTTTCCTGTATATTTTTCCCAGATTCTCCTAGGTAAAATGAGTAGGATTTCTGATATAAATACATTTTCAACATTATCAAATTTGTGTTTTTGTTTTTTGAGTTCAAAAATTGTTTTTTTTTTCTTATTCATAATAACAAGATTTTTGTTTTTTATTCATACTATTTCGATTATTCATACTATTTAAAAGAAGTGTAAATTTTTAACTTTTTAATTATTTTTTGCCACAAGTAATAAAGGGTGTCCCAAGAAGAACGCAATTTTTAAATTTTAAATAAAACACAGATATTTAAAAAAAATCGTGAAACTTTATTATATCGTAAAGTAGACAGAATGAGGTTATGTAGGGAACAATATATCGTGCAGATGGCCGCCGCGGCTTTGCTGGCATGCACGCGATCTTTTAATGAAATTTTCAATGACCGTTTTGCATGAATGCTGCGGTATTTCATTAATGCAGCGTCCAATTTCCTCTTTTAAGGCTTGAGTCGTCGTCGGCTTATTCGCGTAAACCATCGACTTCAAATAACCCCATAGAAAAAAAACTAATGGTGTTAAATCGCACGATCTAGGCGGCCAATTCTGATCTCCAAAACGCGAAATAACACGACCGGGAAATGACTGGTGCAGCAATTGAATTGTTTCTCTGGCTGTATGACATGTGGCGCCGTCTTGTTGGAACCACATGCCCTCCACATTTATTTCTTCAATTCTAGGCAAGAAAAAACTGGTTATCATTTCACGATACCGAACACCATTGACTGTTTGCGCTCGACCTGCCTCATTTTCATAAAAAAAGGTCCAATGATTTCTCCAGCCCAAAAACCACACCACACAGTGACACGTTGAGGATGCATTTGCTTCTCGTGAATCACTCGAGGATTTTCCTCACCCCAAATGCGACAATTCTGCCTATTGACGAAGCCATCAAGATGAAAATGGGCCTCGTCACTGAAGATGATTTTATCGGCAAAATCAGCATTTTCATGTCAATTGAACTTTATATGCATGAAGATGCAAATCTTTCGTCAAAATTCGCTGCAAAGTGGATTTGGAGACACCAATTCGCTGAGCTCGGTGTCGAATTGAGGTGGATGGAGTTTGAGCGACATCATCACGTACAGCTGCGACATTTTCGGTCGATCGACCTGGTCGATGGCGCGTTGTTGTCTTTACATCACTAACAGACCCAGTTTCGGCAAATTTATCCATTAATCTCTTTACAGTTGACTCTTTTGGAGCATTATTGTGACCCCAAATTGATCGCGATTTGCGAACTGTAGCCGCAAAACTTTCACCATTTTGGTAAAACAATTTCACAATGAGAATGCGTTGTTCATTTGTGTAGCGCTCCATTTTTACTAACCTCGTACCTTCTACTAGCAAACAATAACAATAGTTCAAATGTCAAACAATGACACTTCGAATGTTGCCAGATTTAAAAATTGCGTTCTTCTTGCGTTGCTATTTACGCACTATGTACTAGACTTAATCCATTGTCACAATACGTATGAGTGATATAAATATGTAACATGATAGACATACAATATAACTCATACGTACATGTTTGTATTTATATAGTATTAATAACGCTACTGCTGACTAACTTTCAAAAAAAAAAAATCCAATTTTTCCACTTTTTTAAATAACTTAGTTGATAGATTTTGATAACTACCCAGAAAATAAAATGGATGTTATTATTTACGAATCTCTTTTTCAGAACTCCAAATTTTTTGATTTTTAAGAAGTTATTTTAAACAACTTCCAAAATGTTGATATTAACCCCTTCTTATGAAGTCATAAGAATAAAATTTTTTGTAACAATTCCATTGAAAAGCATATACATTTTTTAATTTTAATATTTTTTATAACAATTTATAATTAAAGTAATATCCTGGTCGGAATAATAATTCTTGGCCTGTTCAAAATCACATTTTTAACTTTAAAATAAAGCCACTCCCTATATTTAGTTTGTAGTCCCTATATTTAACAACTTCCGTAAACTAATGAAAAAGTTCATCTGCTCATCGATTTTTCAAAGCAACGAAACAAACTACTTCCTCCCAATGACATGCCAATGTTAAAATCATTAATGATTCACCGAAATTTTTACAACTTCGTGTTCAGTAGATGTAGTGTTTAACTACTTCTTCCGCAGCTCTTATTTTGCTGGGTAGTGATGCAGAATTAGATCTACTTTTACCTGATACCAAAATTTATTAGAAAACTTTATTTCTAAATTTCAATTAATCGCCAGTTTGGTTGCATTTGAAGCGAATGTGCGATGTTTTAAATTTTGGCGTTTCCTTTTGGTTATTTTTTTCGACTTTAAAAATTAACCTTTGTCCAGCGGAAGAGGTACAATTGTACCTTTTTCGTTTTTAAATTGCAATAACTTTTTTTGTTAATACTACACTTAAAAAAGTTTGTAAGTTAAAATAACTGAAAATATCATTTAAAAGAAATGATATTTCATTTAAAAACCGGTCAACTTAATTTTCATTTAAATTAAATGCCATTTGTTATTTACTTTTAAATGTTGATTAATCAACTGACACATCCGTAAGAAACAAATGATATAATCAGTTAAAATAAATGTCAAAGTTTTACCTACCAATCATTAAAAAATAAATGTTTTTTTCATTTATTTGAAATTCTTTCCGTTTTTGTAGTTTTTGTTTTTTTTTTTTTAATATACTCGTACTATACAAAATGTATGTATGCATATGAAGCTATAAATACTTTTTGTATGAATGTCTTTGTATATGTATGTGTGTTTATGAAGTTCTTGTAAATTGTATTGAAAAATTTTGTATATATACAACCAATTTAAATAAAAAAACAAATTGAAATTTTTTGAATATTTTTTTTTGAAACAGACAGCAAACAAAATTTAAATTTGTAATAACTGTTATGGACACAAATAAACCACAAGTTTCCGTTTTGTGGGTAAATTTTTATTAAATTTCAAACAAATGAAAAAAATAAATGAAACTGAAAAAAATCGGTAAATGATAGTAAATTATTTCGAATCAATGTATAAAAAAGTTAATATATATATTTCTTTGAAAATAAATGTATGTTCCTTTATTTTTAAATGAAACGGAAAACTACAAACAGTTAACTACATAATATTCTGAGTGTAGATATCGAAAATTTTCTGACATCTCTAAACTTTTATTACGGATTACATTATTTGAAATTAAAAAAAAAAGATTTTGATTATATCATACCGAAATAATTCTTTTTTGACTTGATATCCCTAAAAGGCTGAAGGGGTACAATTGTACCTTCATATAAGTCGTAAGAAAAAAACAAGAAAATAAAGCAGAGTTATTTTTATTAGTTTTATTTTAAAAGAACAAACGAATACACACTATATGACCAAATATTTAGGAAATAACAATATATTTTTATGGTGTTTCCTTGCATGAAATACATGTGGTACTTTGAATAGAGTGTTCATCGCACACAGGTTTCAAGCAGATTGCACACGCCTTTCTAGTCTTACGTTGTTTGCGTATTTCACATTGACAAACATAACATCTTCCAACCACCGTTGATGCTCCCCGTCTACCAAAGGGTACTTTGGAACCAATTTCTGGACTTTGTGCTGCCACTATAGGTCGTCCAAGTACCATTTCTATAACACTTCGAATAAAATATTTACCTGTTATAAGTTTGTTGCCACTACGGTCTTTGACTGATTGCATACATAGGTGTTTTAAAATATCTTTCTAGAAGTTTCGTCGTTGATCTTTTGATATACTGTTTGGGTGGTGGCTTCTATATAATATATAGGAGGCCAAAGCAGCAACGTCAACCATGTTATAAAATAATGCTAGAGGCCAGCGCTTTGTTCGTCGTTTTACGGTGTATTCGCCCAACATTTTGTCCATGACATCTACTCCACCTTTTGTTTTATTATAATATTTTATAATTTCTGGCTTAGCAGCATCCGTGTTTTCTACTTCTCTTATCATGTGCATAGTTGATAGTAGTATCACCGATTTCTTCTTTTTTGGCACGTATGAACAGATTGTGGCATCACTGTTATAAGCAAAGTTGGTGGAGTTGATAGGCCTTTCCTTTGCTGGCTGCATATTGCTGGGTAAAATTTTTTTATTTTTTCTTACTGTACCAACTAAACTCATGTTCCAAAAACTTAAGACCTTGCCCAATTGTAAGGATGTGAAAAAATTATCTGTAACCACATTCCTTCCAGAGCCCTTATACAGTTAAACTAAGTCCAGCACAGTTCGTTCACCAATGTTTGTTTGTCTTGGACTGTCTTTCGGCTTTACGGTATAAATTTGACCATGTAATGGATAGGAATTTGATGAATCACAAGTCCAGAATATTTTTATGCCATACTTAGCCGGCTTAGAAGGTATATACTGAGTTAATTTGGTATGGCCTCTAAAAGGAAATAATTGTTCGTCTACTGTGATACACTCATATGGTTTGTACGCATTCTCTAAATTTTTGTTCATCATTGTCCAGATATCCCGAATTGGTGCAGCTTTATCTTCTTGTATTCGCGCTGCACGTGTATTTTCGTTGCCGAATCGGACAAATCTTAGTCGTCTCGAGACATTGCTGCACGTACAAGAGGTAAAGCATCTGCATTCCACATATCATCCAGGTTGGTTCTGTTATCACTTTGTACACCAGCTGCAATTAGAATACCCAAAAATGCATCGAACTCAGTTGCAGTGAATGGCTAAAAGACTTTTTGAGATGACTGCGCAGAAGAATTAGCATCATAAACTCTTTTAGTTTTTCGATTTGTCTCCCTCAATATAATGTCACACATTTCAGGAGTTATAATGTGCTTGAAAAGATCTCTTTCTGTAAACAGAATACTTTTCAATTCAGGTCCACCTTTTTGACGCAAAACGTTACGCGATTTGGTTTGTGCGCTAGGCATTGGTTCACTATACCACTTTGTTCCATCTTAACCGATCAAAACACTACCTATATTTGGAGTTACCAGTTCATCTTCAGCACTTTCATCTGAGTCATATTCTTCTCCAGCTTCTATTATAATTTCAGGTTCAACATCTGACTCTTCGTCATTATCTACACGTGGAAAATAAGAGTCATCGTCGGATGCAACAAAGGGATCTTCTTCATCATCAGAATGTTCAATTAGTTGCCTTATTTCATCGGATGTAAATCTTTTGTAAAAATTTTAAAAAATTTCTTTATATAACAATATTCTAAAATAAGTATTTGATGATATTACGGTTATCTACAAATTCGGTTTCGTTTCAATACCACTCGTAGTAAGAAATCAAAATAATTTACCGAAATTTCTTCTTACAACGCACGCAAGTCAATAAGACACACTGATACTAATGTGAGAGTTAGATTTTTTGGTATTAAATTTTTCTACTACTTGTTTTTACTTTACGGGTATTCCCCTGTATGTATGTTATCACAACAAAGTACTATTCAAGTGTATTTATATGTATAAGGTGATAGCACGGGTGCAACAACAACAATGCAAACAAAATAAGAGTTTTGTTTACATAGTATGTACTGACCAAACGTCAAACATATCTGATTGGAATTGCAAAAAATGTATACATGTGTACGTAAAATAAGTTTTTTTTTAGCCACGGGCCTGTTCTATCATTTGTTTATTAAGTAAGAACAGAAAAATTTAATTATATTAATAGGAAAAGCCATACATATCGTGTTAAGTATATAAGGGTACAATTGTACCCATACCGCCTTTTAACGTTGTAAAGTTTTTCCGCTGGACAAAGGTTAAAGTAGGCGATTTTTATAATATGACTTTGTTTTAAATTTATTAATTTTTAAAATTTTTGTATTTTTTATATTTTAGTGTTTCCCAAATTTTGGCGATTTTTTTTTTTTAATTTGGAGGTTTTGTAATTTTGCTTATTGTTTTTTTTTTAGTAATTTTTTATAATTTTGGAAATTTTTTAACTATAGCGTAACTAATTGGGAGTTTTTTTAATTCTGGCAGTTTTTATTTACCTTTTTTTAAATTTTGCTTAAACGTGAAGTTTTTTCATTGACATTTCTAAATTTCAGACTAACTCAATTTAAACCATGGGAAGATACACAATCGAGCAACGCGTTAAAGTTATTCAGACTTATTATGAAAATGGGCGTTCAAATCAAAATTCATTTCGTACACTTCGTGATTTTTTCGGTCAATTTAATCGTCCAAATGTGCGTACCATCGGAAAAATTGTGCAAAAATTTTAGCAAATCGGGT